>LWDY01000064.1:2772500-3230000 GCA_001624995.1 Puccinia horiana | reverse complement strand
ACCAAGTTGTCTTGGTGAGCAGGTTGACCCTGCTCACACTTTCTTTCTCCTGCACGGTAAACTTGACCATACAATATCTCCCGCACTGTCAACTTGACCACACAATTGTCTGTGTTCCCCTCCAACCCCCTTGAAAAGTAACACTTGAATTGTTTGCCTTGAGTCGACTTGAGCTTTGACATCCAAAGGTCTGGCAAGATACTAACATTTCAAATTGCTGGGAAGATGTTCCTTGGGGCCGCCTTTATATGACTATTTGATGGGACCACGTCAATTGGTGTGAATTGATTTTGAGCTGATGCCGGCTGCGCTGGCCTTTCTGTTCACGTCACAACAATCTTCTCTGAAGGAGAAACAATTCACTATGGCACATGAATAGAGGACTGTATGATTTATCTTTCAAGAGTAAGGGAGAATGGAAAAGAGGGATGAAAAAGTAATGATGATGTAAGGACTTTTTCTGAGGTGAGCTCAGGCCTTCATCTGTTTCTTTGGGGGAGGCAATCCAGACCTATTCAGAAGGAAAGAGCAGGGCAACAAATAAGCAAGATGGATGTGATTTGGACAAGGAAAGGGGAAACAAAAAGTGAGTGCTTACCCGCTTCCAGAAGCTTTGTTCTTTTTCGAGGGCGGTGGGGCGGCGACATTGCCCCCATCGTCATTGGATTCTGAATCAGAGGAATCAGACCCTCCGATTGAGGGGCTGGTGTTAAGCTAGGTTTTGTTTGGCTCCCAGAGCTTGTTCCCTCATGTTCATAGTAGATAGTGGGTGGGGGAGAGCATTTGCCCACTACAATAATGTAGTTGGGTGGTACCTATTTTGCCACCCCATGGTGCATTTACAATTTCAAGCCAACACAGTCAAACTTTCAGTGTTGGAAAGAGGTAGTTGGGAGATTGCGCATGCAGCAAGGAATGTGTCAGATTGAGTGAATTTTTTTTGGTAGATGTCTTTAGGGATAATCAATGGACAGTGTGCAGATTGCTCAAAAAACAAAGCAACTGTTTCTTGAAGTTGATGCTTCGTTGGGGTTTTTGCTGGTATGATGACAAGAAGAATAAGATTGGGAGGTATTTACATTAGAGCAAATCTTTTCCCCTATTGAGGTCTTCTGAGGATAGCAGCATGTTATGTTGGGTAGCCTTTTGCTTGTAAGTCAACTGATCTCTTAGCCATTTGCAATACTCCTGCAAGTTTCCGATCCATTCTCCATGCCAATCTGGCAAAGGGTTGTTGACAATCGACCCAATGTTGTTTGATGTGATTGTAGAATTGGGTGTTCCTCTCTTGGATTGCTTTGAGGGTCGGTGTGCTGATGTGTAGACGGAAGAAGGCATGGCCTACTGATGGGCCGATTAGGTATCCAAGAAACCCACAACTCAGCGTCGCCAGTCCGTATCTGCCAATGCCGTTGGAAGGGTTAAAATCAACAAGATCCTGTTGCCAATGTTTCAGGAGATCTAGAATTTGGTGGGGATAAGACTTACACATAAGGTGCTTCAATTCCCATGATGAGATTGGTAGGTGCGGCTTCAATCGTTGTGACATAGTTAATACCAAGGGTCAAGCCGAGAGTAGTGATTGGAATGGTAGCAAAAAGTGCATATCGTCGTTGCTGTTTCCTCAGAGCCAGGTGAGTCAACTGGTCATGTCGGATTTGAAAAATTATCCTGCTTTTCTTTTGGTTGTGCAGACTGTTGTTGTGAGTTTGTGGTTCGAATCAAATTTTCAGTCGAAAAAAACCTCCATAGTTCAAATCAAACCCCTCTGCAACATCCGAGTCATCCAACCCGCCGTGGAAACTCTTGTCATCTACAATCCCAAAACACAGTGAGATGTTTTTATTTGTATAGGTGATAGATCAATGTGCGCGCCGAAATCTTCAAACTAAAAAGGCCAAGCACCATAAATAATGAGGAGGAAGCTTACCAGATTCATTGTCATCATCGTCAGCCTTGGCACCCGCCATAGGTTTTGGTTTTGATTTGCCTTTTGGATCTCTACCACCATCAACATCATCATTGTTGTCGACGACGTCATCATCATTGTCGGACAAGGCACCGACGGCGGGGCTCAAGATATTCTCAGTTGATAACCCCTGGCCACTCCACACATTTTTTTTTCACACAAAGCCCGCCAAAGAAATCAGCAGAAATATTCTGAATTGAGGTTTGAGTGTGGGTGTTTTTGACTGACTTCATCTAATGTACCCATTTGATATCATCTTTTGCCACTATCACAATAGTAGGAGGGTCCAAAGATTTCCAACCTAGTAAGCTTCGGAGAGAAGGTTCTGGTTAGTGGCAATGTGGCCACAAGGATTTGTCAACTGGGGGATTGTGGTATTATTTGGTGATGGGGAATGGACAAGCGAATAAAACCGTGCAAGTTGGTAATATTGTGGTGTGGCAAGAATGAATGGAAAGGAAGCGGGTTGGCCTGAAGCAGTTTGATTGGTTTGGTGGGAGATTTGTACTGTCACTTGTGGTTTCCTGCGAGTGGCCGGTCCTGGCTTCACAGTGGTACTACGAATGGAACCTGTAAAGGCTGAATGGTGGTTGGGATGAGGTGAATCATATGTAAGAATAGGCACGGCATGATGAGTTGGTGATGGGGTTTAGGGTTTTTGTATCAGTGTGAGGGATAAATGATTTGGGAATGTGACCGCAGTGGCGTCAAGTATTATGGTGTTGGATGTGGGGTGTGGGTAGGGCTCAGGCAAAAAAAGTCAGGGTGAGAAAAGGGGGTGTTTGGGATGAAGAGGTATGGCCACAAGATTATAAATAAAGTAGAGGTTTGGTGTGATAATTGAGCCACCAATTTCCTCTGATGTAATTCCATTGGGAAAGTGGCCAGAACTCATTCCCCTTTTTCACTTGCACAGTTTGAAGGGTTACACTCGTTTGTCCTCCTGCAGCGCGCTGAGGGTAAACTGCCTGCTGTTTTTAACCCTGCTAGACAGGGAAGGACAGTAGGCTTGGCGGAGGCAAAGATGGAGGAAGTGCTCGAGGTCTAGTTAAAAAGTGATGGAGGGAGAACCTTTGATTTTTTTTGGCAGATTTGTCTGTCTTTAATAAACTTGGATTTCTGGTAACCTAACTGTCTTGTCTTGACCGTTCCATACAAACCCAATGTATTTTTGCTCGTCTGCGAACTCCTTATACTTTGTTTTATTTTTTAGTACTCCTAGTTCTAATTCCCTTGAAGCAATCGCCTCTATTGTTGTCTTAGAATCCTTTTTTCTGACAAAAAGATTATCATCAACCCAGCAAAACCCCACTACAAGTTCGAATTTGGCTAGCATTAGATATTTCCAAGTGTTTTGAGAACTCCTTTTGGGATGGGATGGCAGTTCTGTGAGGGGGAAATAACAGAGGTAATATTCGAGGTATGTATGAAGCTATTACCACTGATAAGGGTGGTTTGAAAGACCTGCCCCTCTATGTACTACACAAGAGCTAACACAACAAATTATTTATTTATTGTGGCAGACTATTGATAGAGAAAACTAAGTGTAGTAGTCTCTAATCGGACCTAGATTAACTTTTTACCTTTGGATCTTGGGACAACTCTGTGAGTGTATGATAAGAGATAAAGATAAGATGAAAACTGATGGAAGACGGATAGAGTGAAGATTTATTTATTTATTTATTGGAATGAGTTGGATGATGATACTGATAAGTGAAAAGGATAAAATGAGTCATTTTTTATAATGTTTGATATTTTTTATAGAGATGACTGAGGAGATAGTTGATGATATAAATGTGAACTATTCAGGATTTTATGTCCCTTTCCTTAACCTTTAGTCAAGAGGGATACCTGCCTTAATACTGGATTCCTTTACCAACTTAAAGGTATGAAAATCTTGAATGGACTGCCCAATTGAGAATCACACCGCTTGGATAAAGGTGAGTGTGTTCTTGACTACTACTAGCTATTGAGTTTGTGTTGAGGTTTTGAAAAGGTTTGTTTGATGTGATGGATGGATGGTTACCTAGATGAAGGTGGCTTGTGTCTCCCTGGTGAGTGTCCAGATGGGTGACTTGTGTCTGGATGACTGGGGCATGTTGAGAGGCGAAAGAGGCGCTCGTTTTGTAGTAAAATCTGAGGCATTTTTGCTGGTGTGTGATGAACCATGAATACTGATTTGTCAGGAACTGATGGCTGAACCGTGCATGCTGATTGGTCAGGACTTGATGATAATATTTGTGAACTGAACTGTGAATTGTGATTGGTCAGAAATTGATGACTGAGAATGTGTGAGCTGAACCAAGTGCTGTGATTTATCAGAAACTGATGACTAAAATACAAAAGGTGAACCGTGATCTTTGATTGGTCAGAACTTGATGGCTAAGAGCATCTCCAACGGTCCCGCTATAGCGCGACCGGGGATGAACTTTAACTCCCCGTTTTGAAATTTTGCCTCCAACGGTCCTGTTAAAAGACCCATTAAACATCCAACTCACAATCACCCTATACCTTTTGCAGGTCACTCCCCACCTGCTTTCAACTCATATTTAAAATTTCCATCACTTTTTTTTATTCTCCCTACCTATCACCTCCAAAATGGAAGACGGAATCAACCCCTTCCACCGTGGCCTCCACCCCGACTCGCAGTTCTCCAAGGAAGAAAAAAAAAAAAAAAACCTCGAAATCTAAATCAGCAACTACAAAAGCCAACAAAACAAAATCCAAAACCGAGAAACAAACCCCTGGAGAAAAAACTGAACCCACCGATACCCCCAATCCCGACAAAAAGATCTCTGTCAAGTCTGATTCTACCACAAAGCCCAAAGAAAGTGCTACTAGAAAAAAGAGTCCAAACTGGACCATCGAAGAGGACAAGTACCTCTGTATTGCTTGGTTGAACACAACTTGAGATGCCATTGTTGGCAAAGGAAAGAAGGCTACCACGTTCTGGGAGAGGATCCACAAAACATATGGAGACCTCATGAACGAATACAACAACAATAAAAAAAAACCAAGGCCGTTAATCTACTTCCTCTTTGACCGGTTGGCGCAATTGAATGTTGTTGGGGACTCATTGTTCGAATTCTCAGGTTGTTATTCTAACGTTGAAAGGCGCTTGAAAAGCGGAAAGACTCGCGAGGATGTTGTCAGTACACTGTTTCTTAATTTTTGTGAATACAAACTGAATTGTTTGGCTAAAATTTCAGCTTACCGAGGCGAAAGAGTTATACAAGACCACCCACGGCCCTTCTTTCAACCTTGATCATTTCTGGGACATCTTGTAGGACACCCCAAAATGGCATGCTACCCAACTTGAAAACAAGGCACGAGTCAAGAAGGTGAAGGATTCAAGTACAGTCCCTCCTTCCTCAGACGTACCCATCTCGGCAACCCCAAGCTCGGCTGTCATAGATGTTGAAGACAATGACACAGAAGCTAGTCAATCTGTTCTCCGAACCACGCGTGTCGAAGGTCAAAAAGCAGCCAAAAGAAAACGGGCTGAGGAGTGTTCAATCGAGAAGATTGTGACTGTGCAAAAGGACCTAGTTCAGATCTCTCGCGACCAATTATCTTCGATGAAAGCAGCCATGCAATCAACCACCGACGATGCAATAATGTCGAAAGATTTCAGCTTGATGGACGAGGAAAGCCGCACTTATTACCAAAAGAAAAAAAGAGCAATCATTGCTCGCGAGATACAAGAAGAGAAGGAAATGAAAGAAAAGAAGAAATCGAGCGAAGATTGAAGGAAGAACAGGAGAAAAAGGAGAAGGAAGAAGCCAAGACCAAAGAACTACAAGAGAGTGATGATGATGATGAGGCTGAAGAAGAATGTTAAATTTTGATCCATTCTCATTCATCTGTTCGTCGTGATAGTCCGACTTTTTTTAACACCTCATCCAATGTTTGTTGAATTTGAATTGTCGTTTCATGATTGATATTTGCAGCAACAACAACCAACATGAGACAATGCGAGACACAATATAAGAATGAAAGAAAAAAAACAATCAAAAACTTTTATTCAAGTTCCAAACCATGCATATTCCACAAATGATCAATGAGATCTTGTTGGAGACATCCATGTGATTCTCGGTCCATGATAGCCTGGTATCGCAACATGAACTGCTCAAACGTTGAGTCATTTGGTGTGTTGCTTGTGATCGTTGCTTTTGTGGATGGTGTTTGATGGTAGTTGAAGTCCTCCTCGAATTCGGTTCCAGACTCATCTTCAATTGTCATGTTGTGGAGAATAATGACTGCCGACATGATTTCGGAGAGGTCGCTGTGATTCCAAAATCGACCGGGAAAGCGGATGATTGTGTACCGAGCTTGCAGAACCCCAAACGCGCGTTCAATGTCTTTACGGTAAGCTTCTTGCATTTTAGCAAAAGGCTTTCGCTTTGCTCCTTGAGGTTCTGAGATCAACTGAATCAATGTTGAATAGAGTGGGTAGATTCCGTCACTGAGGTAGTAGGGAAGGTCATATCGATTTCCGTTGACTTCATATGATACCGAAATTCCATGGCCAGCTTGGAGATCGATCGAGTATGTTGATATCGTTGAGAGTACCAGGAAGGCCAAAGAACGCGTGCCATATCCAAAGGTCATAGGAAGCAATAGCTTCAAGTACAATTGTCGGCTCTTTTTCCTTCCCAGTATACTGACCTTGATCGGCAATGGGGCAATTCTTCCAGCCCCAATGTATACAATCAAGGGATCCCATCATCCCAGGAAAACCTCGCTTTTCCGCAACGGCCAGCAGTCTTGCTGTGTCTTCTTCATTCGGCTTCCTCAAGTATTGTTCGGTGAAAATCCAGACGATTGTTGAGCAGAACTTCTTTAAGCATTCGATGGCGGTTGATTCGCCTTTGAAGGCAATTTACAAGCCAGGAAATCAGACATGGTCAGTCAGATTATAAAAATGGAAAATCCACTCACTTATACGGAGGTACTCATCAAGAGAGTCTCCACTGCATCTGGATTGCTGCAGTTGCCTTTTGAAGAGCAGAAACGCCCAACCGTCCTGCCGCATCGCACTTCTGTACAAAGTATGGTTTGGCCTGTTCGATATCTTCCACAATCTTCAAAAAGAGACTCCTGCACATCCTGAATCGGAGCCAGAATAGGTGATCAGGGTAGATGGCATTGTCGGCAAAATAGTCGTTGTAAAATTGCTGGTGGCCTTGGAGTTGGTTGCGGTGGATTTCTCTTCTTCCAGCTGTTGATCCACCGCGCTTTTTCTTCTCTTTGGTTTTTGTAAGCAAGGCAATGGTTGTTTGAAGGGAGGCGAGAATATTGTTGTCATCGTCCATCCATTGCAAAATCTGGTCCATGATTTTGAGTTCAAGGATTTGGGTCGGAGGAGAAGGTGGGTGTGTTGTGTGTTCAGCTCAATCTATCCCTGCTTCATATCGCCAGTCCATAATTGGAGCAGACTGGCGATTTCTGTGACATGTGATCCTGGGTCTGTAAAAGGGGCTTTATCGACCCCCGGACCGCTGGAGATGCTCTAAATCCTGTATCCTGATTGGTCATGACTTTGAGACTGAATCCTGTATCCTTGTTGGTTGAAGCTGATATGTACTTAGATCTACTATCTACTATGTATTTAGACTATTTATTATGTATTTGGACTATGGTTTATGTATTTGGACTATGGTTTATGTATTTGGACTATGGTTTATGTACTTAGACTATGTGATATGAGATAATAAATGCTTTAAATCTAAATATATATGGATATATGAGTGGGATAATTGATTCTTTATCATATTTGATACTTGAACTGATTTGGACCACCACAGCGTCTGTGGGACTTCCGAATGAACCACACCCTGCTACGCCACCGAACGTGATCCTTGAGTCTAATAAAAGTTGTCCATCAAAATTTAAAACAAACATATATGGACACTGATTCATCGCTGTCGGGACTTGGCGATAAGCCTTTTCCCAGTCAAATAAAGCCAACTCTACTTCAAATATCAACTTTTTAAAGAAGGTTGATACTACTCCAAAATTTTCCCAAGTCTTTGAGAAATCTTCTTTATTCACGTAATGATTAACTGAGTTTATTATTGGGTCATCATGAGGAAAAGAGAGATCATTTATTGCTTGTATTGATCTGTCTCCATTAACCACCACTCCTAATGGAGATGATCTGAAAAAATTTGAACTCCATTGACACTTCTTTGTAAGTGAATGGACCGTACATTCTCCCTGCTGTGATTTCTTTATCAAAGGTCTCACAGAGTTTATCTTCTGCTTTAAAAGAAGAAGAATGATTAGGTGGTGTATACCATCTTAATTCAGGAATAGTGTGCTGAGGTATCCCCTGATCAAAGCCGTTCATGAATCCAAGCAAGACATCTTTATACATCTCATAAATACCAGCCTTCTTCAGTGCTGTCTGCCACTTTTGAACGTTCATCTCACAGGCCAAATTTTGTTGTTAAGCGTTCCAGGTCTGGATGACACCAAAATTAGATTCAAGAATAACAAATGAAATGAATGTCTGTTACACACAAAATCAAGAAAAGAGAAACAATGATAATGAGAAGAAAGGACAACACTGAAGAGAACAGAAATTGCAATGAATAATCACAGAGAACTACAAGTCTTTACTATCAAATCTGTTTCTAGTATTGTTGGATCTACTGAAGTTGTTTCTATAGCCTCCTCTACCTCTAGACGATTGGGAGCCAGCACCTTTTCTGTTCTCGCGATCATAACCGACATTATAGGATGAGTCATGTCGATTCATGGTGTTAGGCTTATAAACAGGTTTCTTATCATCTGACTTCTTTTTAACCGTAGTCGTGTCCCAACCAAAATGTTCACCACCTTTGGTGTAAGGATTATCTTCAAAACTGAATTCATCCGCGTTTTGAGAAGTAGCATAGACAATTTGCCAGATGTTGATTCGAAACATTGATATATCCGGTACTACTTCTACACCATCCACAATTGACCTTAAGTTGAAGGTATTGTTCCTCATGTGAATATCGTAACAGAACACAGGTTAAAAACCATGGTGAGAGCTCAAGGTGTCACAGTTCTTCTTGTGTGCCAATAGGTCGGCCACAAATGTTTTGAGGTTGTAAACGTTAATCAATTGATCATACATTGAGCGGTGATTTTGTTCCCACACCCTACAAGACTGAGACCATTCAATATCAAACGGATGGCCAGTGTAGGAAAGCCTATCTTGTGAAGAATCATCTGACTTGTGGCGCTTTTGGGTATGGTTCATCTGAGCGTCTTCCTGCCACTTGCGGTTGAAGATGGTCAAAGGAATAGTGCCTCGTAGCTCTCTAATGCATTTATTGAGGTAAGGGGTGAAGCCGATGATGGTACTAGTGGTTACTGCGCCGGATGTAAAGGAAAGGCCATGTTCTGTTTTGATAGAACCAATCACACCAGCTGAGTGAGGTAAAGCAGCTATGACTGACAGGGAGGTGTTAGCGGACATCTCTTTGATAGAGCTCGTCGGTTTATTGCCCAGATCTGCTTTGTCAGGAGTTGGGTTTGTCGGAACAATCTCGGAGTCAGACTCCGACAAGAGTTTGAAGAAATTCATCGCGGCTGATTTATCGCCTTTCAGGTCTGCGTCCATGGCTAACTTCCAAAGGAAGGCTTGGTTATATGCTGTTAACTTCAAGTCGTTGGCGTTGATAATATCACTGGCTCCTGGAGCCTTCAAAGAATTGAATATGATATCTTCATCATCAGAGGATCTGTTATCCCTGAGATTGTTCTCATTGACTTTGCCAGTTGAAGACTTGATCACAGGATGTATAGCTAAGAACATATGACCAGCATAAGTATGGTTAAGCTTGTAATTAACCGAAGCAATGGGTAAACTTACTCCATTTATTGGATTTGCTCTTCTTTTGGGTCGTGCGCGATGCAACGTCACCCATTAATCCAAGGGATGCAGCCACAGAAGGGTCTGGTTCCGTCTGGTTGGATGCCGGTTGGGTTGTCAAGTTGGGGAGAGTGCCAGAAGGCTCTGGTTGTTGTTGCTGAGATGCTTTCCTGGTAGACGTGGTCAGTGGTTGGATAAGTGAGAGATTTGTGTGATAAAAGGAAACCAAAAAAAAAATTGATTATATGAGATTTTAAGATAATAATCTGTAAAGAATTAAGAAGATAATGGATGAAGAATAAAGAGCGGATAGTGAGTAAGAATCCGACTAGAAGCTATTTATCATTTATGTTTGTTATTTTCATAACTAACAATTTCATCATATTACTAAACCAGTTCAGACCGTTTGTATGGACTTTGGTCAAGCTGCTGGCGTGCCTGGCTCTTCAACCTTCAAGGAAACCCCATCTGTCAGGGTGAAGGCTTAACATGACCAATGAGGCTTCCTCATCGGTCAGGGTAAGGCTGTACCCAGACCGATGAGGTTTACTCATTGGTCAGGGTCAAGTCTCACCCTGACCAATGAAGACACCTCACCAAATCAGTCTGGGTGAGGCTTTGCACTGGCTGATGAGGGTGATGCCTTACCCTGACTGATGAGGAAGTCACATCAGTCAGGGTGAAGCCTTCCCCTGACCAACAAGGCTTCACCCAGAGCAATGGGGCTTCCTCATTGGTCAGGGTAAGGCATCACCCTCACCAATGAGGAAGCCTCATTTGTCAGGGTAAAGCTGTACCCAAACCAATGAGGCTTCCTCATTGGTCATGGTAAGGCAACACCCTGACCAATGAGGCTTCCTCATCGGCTTGGGTCATGCTTTACCCAGACCAAAGAGGTCTCCTCATTGGCTAGGGTAATGTCCTATCCAGCCAAGCCTCATAGGTCTGGGTAAGGCATTACCCTAGCAGACAAAGAAGCTTCACCGGTATGGGTGATGTACCTCCTGTTCCTCCACCACTACCACCCCTGCCACTTCCACTTGAACCACCACCAGTCCCACTACGGTCAGAAAAACAGCAACAGCATTATCCCCTTCCCTCCAGAGCTGAGAGGCCCAAGGGGGAAGAAGAGAGTTTCTCTCCTCTTCCCTCCAGGACCAACTGGTCCCAGAGGGAAGAAGAGAGTTTCTCTCCCCTTCCCTCCAGGACCAAATGGTCCAAGAGGGAAGAGGAGAGTGGCTCAGCCTTCCCTCCAGGATTGACTGATCCCAGAAGGAAGAGGAGAGTCACTCTCCCCTTCCCTCCAGGACCGACTGGTCCCAGAGGGAAGAGGAGAGTCTCTCTCCCCTTCCCTCCATGACCGACTGGTCCCAGAGGGAAGAGGAGAGTCTCTCTCCCCTTCCCTCCATGACCGACTGGTCCCAGAGGGAAGAGGAGAGTCTCTCTCCCCTTCCCTCCATGACCGACTGGTCCCTGAGGCTCTCTCTCCTTCCCTCCCGGACCGACTGATCCCAGATAGAAGAGGAGAGTCTCTCTCCCCTTCCCTCCAGGACTAACTGGTCCCAGACAGAAGAGGAGAGTCTCTATCCCATCCATCCATGATATTTGATGGGGAGAAGACTCAAAGAGCAAATGAGAACTGGGCGGTCAAGAATGACATGAAGGATACTGTATGCTTGGAGCTGAGGATACTAGGTGGAAAGGCATGGAACTGAGTTCTTGAGCAATATGGAATCTTGGGAGTGAATGAGAGTAAAAAGAAAAGGCCTGATTTTGTAAACCAAATTCAAGAAAATAAGAAAGTAAAAGGTGAATAATTGTGAAATCTGATCTGTAGAAAGAAATTGGTCAATGGTAAATCTTGTGATAATTCAACAAGCTAAGAGAATTTTTTTATTGTCAGAGTCATGAACAAAAGTAATACATGTAAAAGAGACAAGTAAAAGGCTCTGGTTCATACCTAAGAGCAGGTTAGTGCGTTCAGAACAGAAATTAAGAGAGTGATAGTGTTCAATGTCAACAAGAGACAAATTAAGGTGTTGATGGAGATGATACAAGAAGAATATGAAAGTATGAGAATAATCAAAATAGCATGAAAATGACTTCGCTATGTCAAGGTGAATGTGAGAGATGAGGAAGCAGGAAGTGTTGATTGTAGTTGTGATTGTTTGGTGGTAGAATGAAACAGGATCAAAGTTTAAGCTATGTATTTGGAAAAGGGATGAAGAACCAAATGTTAGCTTCATGGGTCGCATCCTATTATCAACAAAGGGTAGGAAGAGAGATGGCTACACACCTAGATGGTTGTGCTGAAGTGCACCGTGGTGTCGTGGCTGAAACAACCCTAAGGGTCTAATCTAGGCACAGTATTGGAGTCTTGACTGGACTGGTTAAGACCTTCATCCATTGATACATCACCAGAAGTGTCAACCGAGTTGTTCGGTGATGACCCAAGGTTGGACAAAATACGACAGGCCCCAATGCTCGGAGCAATGGAAGGACAAGCAGAAGAAGAGTCAGAGTGTGAAGTGAATTGAGCGAGTGACTTGGTGATCTTGGTTAAGAAATCAGAGTTTTTCTGCTGCGCCTGAACGTATTGAAGGGTGATTTTATCTTCCTTGATCAAGTCTCTGATATGGTGCAGCCAAAGGTCCATGTGTTTGGTTCGAAAGCCCTTCTGGCTTACCTGGCTAAGCGCCAAGTCTATTGCACCTCGGTTGTCAATGAAGATGTTTGGAGTGCCGTAGGAGACGTTTGGGATGACTTCATGAATGAGTTGAGCTAACCACGAGACTTCTTTGCAGGAGTCAGATAAAGCCTTATATTCAGCTTCAGTTGATGACAGAGAAATAGTAGTTTTCTTGCAAGATTTCCATGAAATGAGATGGTGATTGAGATTGAGAACATAGCCCGTGTGAGAGCGACGAGTATCTGGAAATTTTGCCCAGTCCGCGTCAACCAAGACAATGATTCCTGAGATGCCTTTATCAAAGAATGACAAACCAATATCTTTGGTGCCCTTCAGGTATCGAAGGACTTGAATAGCTGCATCATAGAGCTTGGATTCTCAAGGTACTGAGAGAGCTTGCTGACGGCATATGATATGTCAGGTCAGGTAAGCACACTGAGATAATTAAGAGAACCTATGACTTCTCTGTGATTGAGATTGAGGGTTCTGAAGTGCTTGATGTCTTGGGTGCTTGCAGCTTGTAGATGAACGGAAGGGTTGATAGGACAAGAGGCTGGGGGCAGGTTGACAATGTTGAACTTGACAAGCTTGCACTCAATGTATTGGGATTGGTGAAGAACAATACCACCATTGAATTGATCAAGCTTCATACCGAGTAAGAATGTTGCCTCACCAAGATATTTGATCTGGAATTCTTGACTTATTTGATCACAAAAGATTTCAGGTTGCTTGCTGATGATGACCAAGTCGCCGACGTGTGCAAAAACCCAGGTGGGTGTGGAAGAGGATCAATAGAACACACACGGATCAGCAATAGAGACTGAGAAATGAACTAAGATGTTTGTACCACTCCAGGGAAGCTTGTTTGAGCCCATAGATGGCTTTGTTGAGTCGTAGCACAATGTCTTGCCCGGCGGAGGAGTCATATAGATGGTTTCTTCAAGATCACATGTTAAGAATGCCGATTTCACATCAAGTTGATGAATGAGGAGGCCATGAGTGACAGTGAATGAGAGAAGGGTCCGAAGAGAGGCAGGTTTGCCAGTCAGAGCATATTTGAGCTCAAGATTGAGTCCGTACGTTTGGCGGAATCCTTGTGCGCAAATGCGTGCTTTGTATTCTGTGACCTTGTTGTTTGGGCCAAGTTTCTTTTTGTAGGCCCAGGTCAAAGTGATAGTGTGCATTGATGAGGATAGAGGTAGTTCCGTCCAGATGTAGTGAGAAACCATGTTCTCTACCTCTTTGGTTTCAGCTGCTTGCCACATTTCATGATCATCGCTTTGCATGGCCTGTAAATGATTGCAGGGCTCAACGGTTTGCGCGGAGAACGCCTGAGGACAATTTTGACAATAGCCTAGAATGTTAGAGCTGTCAATTGAACTATCAATCAAAGTTGGATGGCGAGGAGGGTTAAGGATGAGGCGTCTTCGAACAGGAAGAGGCTCGGAATCATTGTTGTCAGAGGGAACACATTCTTCACTTGAGGGAGTGTCAGAGTGAGAATTGGCATCAGGGATCTCAGCAATGTCATCCATGATGGCGTCTGGTGTGCTATCGTCAGAGGGATGTTTGATAAAGGGTAGAATCGGATCGGAGCTGAACAAAGGAAGAGGAGAGCTAGAAAATGGATCATAGCTAGTGGAGAGAGCACTTAGACTAGGAAAAACTGATTCATCAAAATAGGCATGTCAAGTTTCAAAAACCTTTTTGTCCTCGAGTCAGATGATTTTGTAGCAAGAATAGTCATTGCTATATCCAAGAAACAGGATCAAATTTGGTAATTCTGAGTTGATTGGGTTCAACGATACATACTTTACAACTGAAAGGTTTGAATAACACCTGATTCGGAGACTTTCCAAACAGATTTTCGACATCAGATTTGTGGCCTTTGCTTGGGGACGGGGGACAATTAGTGACCGCCATTGCCGTTCGGACTGCTTCTCCCCACCACTCTATTGATAGATTTGACTGAAGCAGCATGCAGCGCGCCATGTTGATGATAGTTTTGTTGGCGCGCTCAGCCACTCCATTGTGCTGAGGGGTGTAGGGTGGATAAAAGTTGTGTTAAACACTGGAAAGCTTGAGGATTTCTGATAGTGCTTTATTGACAAACTCCCCACCTCTATCTGTCACAAGTTTCTTCATCCTATTTCCCGTCTGATTTTCGAAGAACCGTTTAAAGTCCAAGATCACATTTCTCACTTGTGATTTTTCTTTGAGAAGTGTTACACTGATGTAGCCAGTGTGTTGGTCAATGAGCGCAATCCAGCGTTGGTTGAGGGAACAATGGGCCCAACTAGATCTCCATGAACAACTTGCAGGGAAGCTGTGGTTCCATCGAAATGGCTTTTGAAAGGTAAGCGAGTGAGTTACCAAGCATACAAGATTCACAATCTCCGGAGACGCTGAGTTTTATGTTGGAAAGGGTGGCTTTGAGACGAGAAACACCAGTGTGTCCTTAGCGAAGATGCCACATTTTGAATGTGTTGCTTGGTGAAGAATGGGTTTTTGTCGTAAGCGCAGTGATGATGCTCAAAACAGGGCCAAGGTGCAATTTGAGTTGAAGAACTCCGTCAGTCATTTCACAAACAAAGTTGATCTTGCTATCAATTGACACATGCCATTCTTGTTGCACCTTTTTGATGACAATGGTTTCATCAGAGATCTTTCCCATTGGAATGAGGTGTTGACTTAGCTTTGGGACATAGAGAGCTTCCGGAAGTGAAAGAATCATGCCATTTGACTGGAAGATGTGAGCCGTCCCTGTTTTGATCGCTAGCAGGTCATCGGATCCCTTACCAGTGCTGATTGGAATGCTGCAGTCGACTGGATCATCGAAAAAGGAAATGTTGTTGAACATGTGATGGGAGGCGCCTGAGTCTAATACAGGTCCCATTGGAGAAGCGGTGTGACTGTTGCAATGTGCTGTGACACAGTAGGTAAAAGATGGTTTATTAAAGTTGGAAGAAGAGGAAGGAGTTGAGGCTTGTGATCCTCTTCTGGAGGGTTGCTGCCTCTGCACTAAGGCTTGTGATTTGGCTACTGAGACTAGACATGGGTTTTGATCTGATTGGACACTGTTCTGGATGAAGTGCCCATCATTTCAATTCTAGATGTGTTTTCCATTCTTACAACCAGATGGAGGCCTTCTGTGATTATTGCTGAGTAGAGCCGTTGCGTTTCTTTCGGCATACTTGGGTTTATGCTGATAATCATTGTTGTTGGCAAGGTCTTTGAGCTTTTCAAGCAGAATTTCTGAGCTGCTCATGAGTCGTTTGTTGAGAAGAAGTGGGTCTGCAAGAGCTCTTTCTCTGTTTTCTAGCTCCACAAACGTCAGCATTACTTTGAGCATGACCAATTGAATCAAATAGCGCAAGACATGCTTCAACCTGATTGAGGAAGAGGTGAAGATCACCCGTTAATTTGAGTTTGTGCTATTTGTTCTCAGCCCGAGAAATACTGTGCGCCGTGCTAGAACCATACATTCACTTGAGCTTTTGCCAGACCTCGTAGCCGTTTGTGGTCCGGTGGATCCTGGAGATGCGGATGTAGACATGGTCACAAATCTTGGAGCATAAGGTGTGAGAGGCATTGGCAAGAGGTTCCCAAAGACAAGCAGTGGGTATATCTCCTGGATTGTTGTTAACTGTGTCCCATAGCTTTTGACGGATAAGGAACACCTCCATGCAATTGGCCCAGATTGGATAGTTACTGGCTCCAGAAAGTACAGGTAGGTGCTTGAGCTCATCCTTGAATCGGTTGTCAGCCATTTCTTTGTCCTGCTCTTGTTTGTTGAGAAAAGATTTGTTGGTTGGATATTAAGTTCATTTGAGACTGTAAGTCTGTGATAATTCAACAAGCTAAGAGAAGTTTGTATTGTCAGAGTCATGAACGAAAGTAATATATGTAAAAGAGACAAGTAAAAAGGCTCAGGTTCATACCTAAGAGCAGGTTAGTGCGCTCAGAACAGAAAGTAAGAGAGTGATAGAACAGTAAAAGAAGAAGTGTTCAAAGTTGACAAGAGACAAATTAAGGTGAAATAGTGTTGAAGGTGTTAGTGAAGATGATACACGAAGAAAGTGAAAGTATGATAATAATCAAAATAGAAGGACAATGGCTTCGCTATGTCAAGGTGAATGTGAGAGATGAGGAAGCAGGAAGTGTTGATTGTAGTTGTGATTGTTTGGTGGTAGAATGAAACAGGATCAAAGTTTAAGCTATGTATTTGGAAAAGGGATGAAGAACCAAATGTTAGCTTCATGAGTCACATCCTTTTATCAACAAAGGGTAGGAAGATAGATGGCTACACGCCTAGATGGTTGTGCTGAAGTGCACCATGGTGTCGTGGCTGAAAGACCCTAAGGGTCTAATCTAGGCACGGTATTGGAGTCTTGAATGGACTGGTTGAGACCTTCATCCATTGATACATCACCAGAAGTGTCAACCAAGTTGTTTGGTGATGACCCAAGGTTGGGCGAAATACAAAAAATCTAAAATGGCAGAGCAATCAACACATGTGAAGGAAGTGAACAAGAGAATAAACAGACCAAGAGGGAAAAGGAATAAAACAAGTGGCCAGCTAAAACCACGCCCCCAATTTGCTAAAAGGACGCCTCCGGTAAGGCATCCTTTGGCGTGCACACCTCATTTGGGGTGTTCATCGACCATGGAGGCCTCAAATGGGGTGTACTGGCCCTCCACACCCCCAATGTGACGTGCACAACCATGCACGCCCCAAGGGTGGGACGTGCGGGATGATGCACGCCTGAAGGGGCATGAGAGCAATTGCTCCTCATCCCTCCAGGACCGGTCAGTCCTGGAGGGATGAGAGGAGAGTGTACAGTTGCGCGCGGCATATCACTGTACGTGGTTGCCTGAAAAACTTGAGATTGCCTGCGGGCTGACACGAGGCCCCGGACGGGGGTCCAGCACACTCAAGGACCACATTTTTGGAGTCCATTGGGTGGTGGATCTTCAAACCTATCATGGCTAAGCAATTGGCCCAGCCAAAAAAAAAAAAATTTGTCTCATGTATTCAGACATATGGGTCAATGGAACCCCCATGGTGCATAAATATGGGTTAATGGCACCCCCATAGTGCAAAGATATGGGTTTGGGCAGCTTCTGAACCCATTTTCTGGAGGTTTGGGCATGCAAGAAGCCTTTAAACTGCCCTCCAAGGCCATATTATGGGATATTTTTCCTGTTTTTTTCTTCATTTTTTGTCCACACAATCCGGACACCCCCCAAATCACATACAGTGATTTTCCGCGCGCAACTGTACCCTCTCACTCCTGTCTCCTTGGTTGTGCATGCCCTCATTTGCCCAAGGTGGGGTGTGCATAGCCGTGTAGGCCCCGGCGAGGCGTCCACGGGGGATGTACGCCTTGGCTTGAGGCGTTCATGACCCGATGCAGGACCCAGTGGTGGTTCCTGTCTAGGGCGTGCACACCCCGACCAAGGCGTGCAGAGGTTTGCACGCCTTGGTTGGGGCATGCACACCAAAGAACTCCTTGGTTGGGGCATGCACACCAAAGAACGCCTTGCAGGGCGTCCTTTTAGCAAAAATGGGGTGTGGTTTTAGCCAGCCCCCAAATATATGTACTATTATTTGGAGTGCAAAAAGTAATCAGCCCGCTATTTTGGTGTGCAAGTCAATCACACACCACTTATAGTATCAAACTGCTTTGTTGCACCTCTGTAACAATAATCACAGGCAACAAGAGAAATAAGAAACAAAAACAGAAATGAGAAAAATCAACAGAAGAATGATTCAAGAAATAAACCAAGGAAAAAAGATGAAAAAGGAAGGAAAATGTATTTAATATGAATACACCCTACTTGCTTGCCTCATAGAGATCAACACCTTCCTGAGTATGTTTGTACCATGCTTTGGCACTTTTCAAGGTATGTTTTGTGGCCAAAATGGGAGGAGGGAATGGCTTGACCCCATTTTCCCCCTCCACATAGGCCAACACCCAGTGGTTCCCATCAATGTGAAGCAGGTAGACAGGGTCAGTGTCACCGGAGCCAGGGCCTTGTTGTATGGGAAAGTATGTGGAACAGGATTCCAGTGAGATGAAAACAATCGGTCATCCATAAACGTTTGCAAGGATCTGACTGTGAGAGAGATTGTTGAGCCAATTGTCAGTGTTAATTGTTGAGTTCAGCATTTTGACTGCAAGTCCGTTTGTGATTGTTTGGATGGACTTGTCTGCACCTTGTAGCTTGGAGTAGAAATAATTGTTTGTAGCAATCTCTTTCAGCATCTCATTGTGCACTCGGAACCACCCATCATTGTTGTATCCAACTGCTTTTGCAATGCAACAAAACCCGCAGTTCCCATCAGCCAAGGGGTCAAAGATTGATTTAAGATACTTCAGAATGTGTTTTGGAATGTGTGAGGCATAGTTTGGCTAAAAAAATGTAGCAAATATTAGCCAATTTGCTTTGTTTCTAAACTCTGAAAGGATAAATCACTCACCTCAATAGACTTGGTGACTCCCCCATTGTTACTGCACTCAGTAGCCATAGCCAACAAGTTGGTTTTGTTTTCGGAGGTGTTTGATTCACCGATTTTGCTTTCTTCATCTTTGGAATCATCTGGTTTGCTTTCTTCAGATTTTGAATCATTAACCTCGACCAAACTTCCTTCATTTTCTGATTCTTCTTGCATATTTATGATATTCTTTTTCAACCACTTTGATTGTCGTTCCAGAGCCTTCAATGCTCTCTTGCGAGCCATCTGTTGATCTTTCAACCTTGCTTCAACAAGCTCAAAAGCCAAAGTGTTTCTTTTCGTTGATGTAGTTTGTAATTTCTTCAAAGCTGGTCTTCCTTTGGTTTTTTTTTTGACTTTGGGGGCTAGAATGGGGACGGTAATGTGCATTCCTGCAAAAATTTGATTGATTTGATTGAGAATCTTTGCAAGGGCAGGGGGATCTTCTTGAGACAGTGCAATTGTTACCTTCTTGATTTTGTGATCCAAGTTGATTTCTTCCTGGTCGATTTGCTGTAATAGCGCATGCAAAATGATCTATAAATTTTCATAAAGGTTTGATAATGAAAGCTAATCTGGTAAATCTTACTGTTACTTCAGGATTATATTTAAGATTCCACTGAGAGTGGAAATCTCCTGGAGCCAAACAATTGCTGGATTCAAATATGTCACAAATCCTATGTGCACAAGGGATACCAATTCCAATAGTAACCGTATTTGAACACAGATCACTTGGATCAAGTTTGGCAACTTTTTCATATTTATCTAATGCCTTCTTGATGGAAAAAATTGATATCTTGCCAAGAAGTGGGATGAAGGACTTGGGCACGTTGACAATTGTTTTGACTGTATCTCGGCCAATTGTTTTGTGAACTTGGTTGATTTGTGAGTCAATGGCATGCGGTAATGATGTGAAAACGAATAGTAAGTCGCCAGTGGAATTCTTGATGAATGTTTTGACGTAGGCATGGCCAGATTCTACTCGTGAGGTTTTGAGGTTGCAAAGATGTGGATACTGGCAAGCCCACGCAACAACAAACAAGTTCTTGAGTGGGATGATGTTGTCATTGAGGTATTTGAGCACCGCTGGACGAGTTGCTAGGAATGTATTCAAGGTATTTAAGCGCTCTTCGTAAATATCCAAGGTAGTTGCGGAGGTGACTTGCTGCCAAAGAGACATAAAGTTTTACCAGGGATCGGTCGGTTTTTTTGGTGTTGGATTGCTAAAGCTATCTTTTGATTTGGTGGAATCATTATTTTCTTTGGTTTTGATTGCAGGGAAATACTTCTTACAGTTGGTAGTGATGTTCTTGTTGATGTGCCATGTGCACAGGTTAGCTTGTGAATCTGGGAAGACTTCAGCCAGCGTGTTCCGTAAGGCGGTGTCCCGATCAGTGATAAAGGCCTTTGGGATGTGTTGAGGTCGCCAGATATGCTTTTTCAAAGCATTCGCTACCCAGAGGTAGCTGTTGTCATCCTCGAAAGTCATGAAACAGAATGCAATCGAGAAAGATCAGTTATTTGCTGTCTGACCGATCACGTGTAGCAAAGGAAGGTTGTAACAGTTCATCTAGTAGGTTGAATCTAACAGAGCCACATGATAATTTATCCTAGACAGGTGAATTGAACCTGGATGAGCGAAGAAGAGATTGAGGATGGCACCGCTAGAATTCACCTTCATGTTGTGGGACCAGTTGGATTCCTTGAGGACTGTTAAGAGCGCTGCTGTTGGTGTCCGGCCATTCAAGTCCTCCAGACGTATCTTCTGAAGAGCATTGCTAATTGTTTTGTTTGTTGCAAAAATCTTGTTGTCGGAAGTTTGGAGTTGAAGCAAGATCTGAGCTGGTTTGAGGTTGGCTAGCAAGAGCTTGCGGATTTCCTCGACCTGTTCTGGAATGAGCCGTTTATGCGCAGAATGACAGGCGGCTCCATCAGATGGTTTTTGCAGAATTTCTATTGTCCAAGTCTTGTTTAAATTTTTTTTGCTGGTTGGAATCAAGCCTTTGATGTGAAAAGGGCAGTTGATCTTGTTTGAGGCAGTTTTACGACCAGACTGGTTCATTATGGTGCCACGAAACTTACTGGATTGATCACACTTGATGTATACGTTTTTGCCAGGGTGAGAGTTGGATTTTGCAATTGCATATCCATGATGTTTGGCCAACAGTTGAAAGAAGTAGACCAAGTCATCCATGGAGCCAAACTGACAAGTAGGAGGAGGATCCAATGGTCCTGAAAGGAAGATAATCCAAATTAAATGTCAAAAAAAAATTATTCTAGTTCAAATCATTTGAAACCCTTACTAATACCACCTGTGCTGAAATTTGTTGAACGTTAAACGTGACATGTCAGACACATTTTCTCCCTGCTGCTGCGGAGTCATAAGAAGAGGCCGAGTGAGATGGAAAAATGGTTGAAACCTAATCTTGAATAACTGGATGTATATAGTTCACACTTTGTTTCTAGTTGTGTTTCCTTTTTCTCATCCAACTTTTTTAAGATCTAACTTTTGTCTCATCTGCTCATCACTTCACTCTGATCATTTCGCCTCAGGTCTGTTTTGTGTCTCAGTTTCTTTGTCTCATCTCTTTTCTTTACTCATTTATTATTCCTTGTATTCACTGCTCACGTCGTCGTCAGGTCTGGTCTGACTTGTATTTGGTTTTAAACCAAAAGGTTCGCTTGTATTCACTTCTCACATCGTCGTCAGGTCTGGTCTGACTCGTATTTGGTTTTAAACCAAAAGATCTTTTTTCATTAAAATTGTAGTTCTTGATATCTGTAACAAGCTCTAGGGGGGCTGGGACGTCTTCGTCAGGCAATGGATCATGAATGGAATGATCAGAAGCCAATTTTTTTTCTGAGTGACTATCATCGGGAAGGTATTCATTCTCATCTTGAGGTTCTTCTTGGTTCAAAGCTGACGGATCCAATGCTAGCGAAGCTGATAAAAGCGCTGACGGATCCAATGCTAGTGAAGCCGACAAAAGCGGAGCCATGGATAGATCTGGAAAAGCATGCTTTTGAGACAAAGTTTTCTTGGATCAATCCGATGGAGATGGGGAAAGTGCTGCAGTTTGTTGGACCGGAAGCAGAGCCAGAAGGGTTTGCATTTGCTCCCAAATTGCGGGTGTCACTGTGATGCCACCATCAGTGTTTGAGGGGGTGCTTGTGCCTTTGGGATTGGTAGCCCTGTTGGTCAATCGGCTTCCGGTGTTTGATGGAGTGCCTGAACCTTATTTTGAATCTGTCATGCCGGTGGTCGAGGGAACAAGAGTGTTTGCCTGGTTTTCTTTGGCCCGTATGTTGTTGTTGGTTTGGGTTTTTCTTGATGGTCGTGGGTCTTCAGTGAATCTTGAGGGGGGATTTTGGAGTGTGGAAGAGATTTTTAGTGCACACCAATTGGAGTTTGAGTGTGGGCACTCTAGTTCTCCCTGGGGTTCCCCCCTCTTGTTGGAAATATGTGTACAATGGAGTGCTGGGTGCATGCACTCCAATCTTATGTGAGTGAAGGACACGCGCACTCATCACATTTACTGGCCGCTGGGGTGTGCAGTAGGGCACTCCAGTTCCCGCTGGCGTCCTGGGTCACGTACACCACAACCTATTGGAGTACTCTAGTCTGTAATCCAGCTTTCATTGGCATGCACACCCTACGCACTCACTTTTGGAGTGCTTTCTGGAAAATATTTGAGTGCATTTAGGCTGCCCCTTGTTAATAGCTGAGACTCTGAGCTAATGCATCTGAAAAACAGTTTATGCCAATGGGGATTGAACCCACAATTTGCAGTCTGCTCCAAGATTACTGCAAAGTTGAATTCTTATACTGCTAGGCTAAAGCCACTTGGAAATTTTTCCAAGTGGCTTTAACATCAACATTACTCAATTGCTGAGCTGACACACAGCTCAAATCAGCACATTTTAAGCTGCTTCACCTCTCACTATATTCTGATTGCTATTTACCAACAATCCAAATATTGTTATGTGATGAAAAAAGGGTAAAGGACAGGGGAGGATAACGTAACGTGATCAAAAAAGGAAAAAATGAACAGAAGGATAATGTAACTTAATGAAAAAAATATTGAAATTGTTTTTTGTAACATAACCAAAAGACGTTACAGGTAACTGTAACAATAACTTTCAAAACATCATTACGTTATTGTTACTTGAAGTTATCTGTAGTGTAACTTCCCAGTGTTGAGTCTAGCAGTGCCCCACCACTTGGCCACTGAACTCGTTGGTCATTTTCAGCCTGGGCACTTGTTGGACTGGCGTGTCCGACGGGATAGTTTTTGCAGTGTGGCTTAATGATGATCACATTCCTGTTAGCCCATGGTATACATGGGATAAGATAGACTTATATTTTTAGAAGACTGTGTTTAAGACTTAAACCAAACCCTGAAATCCTTTCTTAGTTTTGAATCCATTGATCACTCTACTTCCATTATCAAGCCACTCACTCCTCTTTGTCACTACAAAGGGTTTCATTCTTCATTTTATCATTGAAATCAGTTTTTTTTCTCCTTCAGCCTCATCCTTCATTGCGGTAAACCACATTTAAAGGACATGAAGCAGCGTCATTTCAATTGAATTTTGAAACAAAAGGGTTTCAGATTCTCTGGAGGTGTTTGAGAGACAAAACAATAAGATGTTTCCATTGCAAAAGACATATTTATTTAGGTGTTGGTAAAATAGTGATAAAGACAAAAAATTGTTTATGCTTCAATCAAGATGTACATATGTACATATTTATTTCAATTTGCTGACATAACTCATCTTAGCAAGCAAGGTAAAGTACAAGGCTTAGTTTGAGAAAAGAGAGAAGATAATTTGAAAACAAGAAACATCATTCCTAGGGTCTAAATGGGTTGAGTAGCATGGGAAAAATTCCCTATTAACCCATGAAGATCCATTTTTTTGTAAAAATGGGATGGGTTACTGGGGTAGAGAGACTTATGGGTTAAAACCAATTTTTCCACCCACCAAATTTTTGGACCAATTTTTCCATGGTTTACAAGAATCCAAACTTAACTAAGTCCCTCTTTGCCTGAGGCTTTGCCGGAGGGACTTATGACTAAGCAGGAATACTGGCGTGAGAGTTTTGGATATTTGATCCACCTCCACTTTATATCTTGACTGAAACCAACAATTCTCACATCCAATCCTCCAAACCCATTTTTTCTGAATGGCCTTCACCTCAAGATAATTTACACATTTTTTTTGTATTTGATGAAACCACCCACACATCATCCAAAAAATTTGAATAAAAATTATAATAGTTGTGATGTTGCATACATCACAATATTTCATTTAAATAATATGCAAGTACCACATAGCTCCCCAATCCAACCATTTTGGGAGCCAATTGGAGCTATCCATCAGTGATTGTGAAAAAAACTTTTGAGATCTGTGCCAACAAACTCAACAAAAATAAACACTGAGTCGCTTACATTTGAAAAGATAGAACTAAAAATCCTCAAGATGGCAACAGTCTCAGATGATAAGACCAACAACAACTTGACAGTGCTCAGCTTTTCCCAACAGGAAAACTCAAAATTGAAGCTAACCTTGCAGAAAGACATTGAGAAAATGTCTGAAAAGCAACTCACCAATCATATCACAAAGACTACGGCAAAATACTACCGGGAAGCATTGAAGATGTCAGAAACTGGGTTCAGGTTCCGCAGACCAACAAGCTTTCAAAGATTGCGTGTCAAGTTCAAACTTAGTTGTGAGGAAACGTGAGTGACACAATACCCGCAACAACAAGCTCAGGACCCTAAGCTGATGATAACTTTGTTATTCATACATTCCCAGATGCCCGATCATATGCATCAGGAGCGTGTAAGGATCACGTTCTGATCCTTCACTGTCTGTCAGATTGGCACTACCAAAGGAACTCAATAGCTCCTAAGGAGAAGTTCTAGTACCAAGGTGGGATAAATTGCAGTCTAGACAGGAGAGACAGATCTCTCATTAGTATCTACAAATGAGTGATAGTGAGAAAAGGAATTGAGAAGAGAATGAAGGGAGATATGGTACTTACCTAGACAGGAGAGAAAGATCTCTGCTGTCTAGGTAAAGGGAAAGGGTGAGACTAAATATGAGTTCGAACTAGCTTATGTAATCTTGTGACATGTTTGTGTAAGCCTATGAGGAGCAGGGCTTACAGAGCGGCAGACAGAACCATAACCAAGAACAGATTGACCACAACAAACACGTGAGTTTAGATTCAGACCTTAATAAGGAGAAAGAGAGACATGGCACTGACCATTTTTGTAAACAGAAGCTCTGCTCTTACCCAGAACCTGAGACTTCAGATGATTTGCTAAGCCGTATAACGGAAGAAGATGGCACTGAGTTCGAAGAACAAGGCCGTATCCCATACAATCTCAAAGAGACGTTATTGGAGGATAGAATTAGTAGTGCATTGCACATAAGAAACAAAATACCACAGTGATCCTGACCAACAGATAAATTACAAATAACTACAGAAAAAGGAGTCAATGACTAGCAATATTAGGGCCCAGTACAAGCTGGAGCTAGTTTGTGTAAGCTCTCAATAAGACTAGGCAGAGAAGAAGACGACAAGCTGACTAGGAGTCTGCACAAATAGATCTCTATAGATCATTCTACTTGCAGTACTTTCTTTTTTTCCTTGTTTTCCCAGTCTTATCACTCAATAGAACCACAATTGTGTTACTGCTTTTAGGTACTTGATTTTGTTATTATTTCTCATTATCTTAGCTTCATTTTAGTAATACAATTGCTTTTGTTGCTTTTAGTTATCCAATTTCTTTTAGAAGAAAACTCAAAAATGGAGACAGTGATCAGCTTGGTACGCCGCAAGCACACCTTTACCCTTGCAGGGACTGTGTTTGGTAAGACGAGAATTGGTGAAGTATTCTATCGCCTCTTTCCCACCTACAGGAAACCAATTTTCCTGGTTGTGAATCCTTTGGATTCTCTTGGCGACAACCAAGTTCTTGAGAAACAAGCTGCAAAAATAAGAGCTATCAACTTCAATAAGATGGATTTGACACCATAAGTCAAAAAAAAAGTGCTCAGAGGTGACTAAGCCTTCATCTATTTGAGCCTGGAGGTACTATTGAAAAATGCAATGTTCTGACGCATATTCTTCGACCACCAGTTTCAATCAAGATTAATCGTAAACGTGGTTGATGAAGCACACATGGTATACGTGTAGGGCTTAGTTGCCAGTGGACTCAGCAAGAAAACAAGCTCCCATATCAAGCTTCAAGAACGTGGAATCTTTCAGCCATCTTATGGAGATCTGGGTTGCCGGCTACTTGCCACCTATGGTGTCCTGATACTTTTACTTTCAGAAAACTGCAGACCTGTGGCAATTGAGAAGATCCTCAACAACTTGAAAATCTTACCAGAAAAAATGGCAATGGTAGGAGGGGAACTCACCAGGCAAGAGATTTGCCTGATCTGTGTGCCCATGAAAGCATGGCTTGGATTGTGTAATGACCTGAAAAGACTGTTTGCAAGCAAAACTATAACCAAAAAATTGCAAAATACCACCCACTCGTAATCTTACCTGGCAAGTTCTTTGAGTGATCCACAAGGCGCAGGCACTGGATAAAATAATTCATCGGACAAGTCAGTCCAACAAGTAAGCGGACTGACTTCGTCCGATGAGTCTAGCAGTGCCCACCACTGGGCCACCAAACTTGTTGGACATTTTCAGTCCAGGAACTTATCTGACTGGCGTGTCCAATGAGATAGTTTTTGAAGTGGGGAGATCCAAGGATGCCACCTAGACCCCGCAAGCTCATTTGTTTTAGACAAAACTAACATAATTCGGGGTTTGAAGACAAGGTATTCCTGTTTATATCTTGCACTATGGCCCTTGGATTGGGGCCGAACTGGAAGAGGGTCCAGTGTGTTGTTCACGTTTGGCGAGGCAACCCATCATCAGTTTGCCAGGTGATAGGTAGGTGCAGCCATGGGGAAGATAATCCAGGTCTGGGTATCATGCTGGTAGAGAATCATAGACGGGAAGGAAAGAACTGGGTCAGTGACTTTGACAAACCACAGCAGCAAACTGATGATAATTTCATGGATGTGTTTGCACTTACCCCGGTCTGCCTGCGGATTGTGATGTCCATTGATAACATGTCAATAATGTTTGAATACATACCATTGTATGTATGCTGGCTTAATCCTATCATGATTTGTTTTCAGGCTTGGATATATCCCATTAGATCTTGATGACCTGAATGTAACACGTGAAAGATTGCAAGAGCAATCCCAAAACTTTCCTATTTGTTTGTTCTCTAACTGTGACCCTGGTAGTACAGAAGCATTGGTTGAATCATTTAAATACCTCACAACCAATAATTTCAAAGAGAGCGTGACTGCCAGAGAGCTTCCATTTGCGGTTCCAGTCCCGCCAAGAGTTCCTCAAGTCACTACAACCCAATCAATTCTCAGATCAATATTCAAAGTGGACAATGGAAAGCAGCCATTAGATGAGGAACTTGAAAGATTTGCCAAGTTTTTCATCAATTAGTTTGCTGAATTCCACAGTTTACAAATTGAGCCAGGACTTTCCGAGTTGGAACCAAGCAACCACTTGGGCATGGTTGAGGCTCAAAGGATTGTCCTAGGTTTTCCTGAAGGTGCATCAATCAAACAGCTGGAAAATCTTGATGGGGGAGAAGCACTTGAAGGTCAGATGGAACACTTACTCCAACGACTCAAGGAGTACACCAAAAAAATCATCATATTTAGATTACTTGGAGATGTTGGAAAGAAAAAAGAAGGATTGTAAGGACTCTGTTTCAGTCCTCCACTGAGCATCATTGAGGGGGCACTAGAGATGAGGCAAAAGCCCAAGAACCTTCTAGTACCAACGTGGGGCTGTATTTTGGGTAACTATCCGGGAGAGAGTGAAGCTCTCTCTATGATAAGTAAAACTAGAATCACTAAGAGAATGAGAAGAATGGGAAATAGCTTACCTAGCTGGGAGAGAGTGAAGCTCTCTGCCGGACTATCGAAGGAGCGGAGGAAGCCCAAGTACTGTTTTTTGGCTTGTGTCTGTGACAGTCCTTGTGAGACCCCAAAGGAGGGGGCTTACAAGAATAAGGAAGACAAAAAGAAAAGAGAGGTCGCTGCAAGGAATCAAGCCACCTTTGAAAAGCACCAAAAGAAACCAAAAAGCAAAATCTCGAGTAATTGTTGGGGAAGCAACGTCTGAAACAGGCATAAAATTGATTGCAATAGTTTTTTCATTTGTCCTCATCCTCTTCATCTTATTTAAACAAGGTTTCCTCTTCAAGAGGACCAGTGGAATTGTTGATGGTTGCATTTGATTGAGCTTGGCCTTCTTGTGTTTGAAGTCTGTGTGGAAAGCAGTCAAACCGACTCTGAAAATGTCGACTGTTTCTGAGGTAGATGCAAGCGATTCTGAGAGCATGCTGTGCTCTGGTGCCATTCGGAGATATCAATTTAGTGAGGGATTGGTTAAAAGTTGATTGTGCAATGGGTAGATTGTTTTTTTTTTCTGGAATCACCCTTGATTCCCTGTACAAGTTTGCGGAGCTAAAGTGGAATGGATACATAAGCGACTTGATGAGGAAAAAGAAAATCAGAGGAACTGATAAGTAAAATTACTCACAATAGGTATAATGAGCAAGAAGACATCCTTTAATTGGCTGATTTTGGTCCCAATCCCACTGTGATTAAAAAAGAACTTGAGCCAATAGTTTTGATTTTCTAAGAATCAATCTGTGGCAACCCAGTGGTTTTCTCATCTTCTGGGTTTGATGAGGAGGGAATGCTGTAAGGTTTTTTCAAGAACTTCCAGAGGGACTTTAGTCACCAGTAATAGCATTCTAGGCAAATAGACTGCATAGTTGTTGAGCCCCTTGATGTCGTGGGCCATTACGGTAAAGCGCTTCCACATGTTGAGGACTCTGCCAATATCTCCTGCCCACATGGCCCAATCACATTCAATTATTTTTGCAAAATTGCGGAGCCGTAGGATGATGTTTTTAAAGCAGGTCGCTGAGTTTTCCAAAGCATTTTGTAAGGCAGCCGACAAAAAAAACTGCATGTAGCACAAATCCACAATCTTGTTGAGTTTAACTGAAGGAAGTGCAACCTTTTCTTCAGGTAGCAAGGATTTGGGAATCTTCATGACAATCCTTGAGAAACAATCCAACATTGTGGGTCAGAACAATTATGTGGATGAGAAGTTGCGGATTGGTTGGTCCACTTACAGGAGACAATAGATAATTGTTGCTTCATGGCATTTAGTCATGTGTGTAAGCATCAATGTGAAGTCTTTTTTTGTTGTTGGTTGCTCTGAATGTATCCCGAGAGCTGATGGTGTATGCCATGCCCCCAGGTCTTGTTGGTCTGAGGGTATTCCAAAATGTAGGAGGAATATAGCCTGAGTGAAATTCCAGAGAATATGGGTGGCCCCTAGAAGTGAGATTATCCCAGAGAAACTGCTTTGAACGTGTCCACTGGGTTTGCGCTGGGATCTGAGGCTTTCAATGTTCTTACGAGTCCCAAGATCACCCTTAAGTACTTGTCGCCGAGAAAAAAACTGCTCCAAGGTCAGTTTGGTTTGGCACAAGAAACCTTCTAATGCCTTACCAACTCCCTCGGTGGAGTCTTACAATGCAAGCATCAACTTGAACATTGAAACATTTGGCCTTTGGACCTGAATTGGATTAATCAGAGGTGGATCTTTTTGTGGGTATTGTGTTTTATCAGATGGTGTGGCAATATATTGAAGCAATACTTAAGTGATTTGACTTTTGATAATTGCGTGTAAATGTATGCTTGAAGATTTGTCTGGAAGAAACCATGCTGGCTTTACCTTCATTTGAGCCAAATCCTCGATTGCCTTCTTGTAAGATTTGAGTGAGAAATCCAGTGGATTAAAATGGTCAACAAGGGTTTGATTGGGGATGTGAAAATAGCCCCAGGTTCCATGGAGCATGTGGCTGGTCTTCTCCAAGCTCTTCTTGTGAACGTACTCCTCAAAATCTAGGTTGTCCAGGCATATGAATGGGGCAATTGGTGAATCCCGGCTTTCCATTTGTTTGATAATCATGGGTTCTGCAATTTGACCCAGTGAACTGATTGCGCGGTGGGATGTTCACCAAGATGAATCTAATCCAATATAATTCAGGTAGCTGCTTACTCTGTCGCTCACACCGCAGGCAAGCAAGACCACAGCATTTTGGATTTGTAGAGCGTTATCATGTCGGTTTGTCCCTAAAGCAACCATTGAACAGAGGGTGGAGGCTATGAAATGGGCACGGTTATCCTGATCAAGAGGTAAACCATTGTCTTCTTCTTCTTCCTCGTTGGAGCCGGACACTGAGTATTTTTCTTTTTTTGCGCTGGTCTAGTATTGGTGTCAGATTCTGAGCTGGTGTCCAAGTCTGAATCAGTTGCCAGATTGATTGACGCTGGGAGTGGGGAAACTGATGTAAGAATATGCTTATAGACCAACCAAGACCCAAGAGGAGAAGTTTGAGTGGAGAACCAACTGTGGAACATCGTGAGTTACTTTTTCCACAGCAGTTAATCAGGAACTTGCAGCTGAAGGAGAGTCTAATACCAATTTTCTCCCAAACGCGAACAGGAAACCCAAAGACAAATCTTAGGTTAGACGACAAAGATTTTGAAGACAGTCGGACTACTAAGCGAAAGTAAGTGGTTCAGGTGAAAAGATCAAAGAGAACAAACTTGGCAGATGAGACTGGCCCGAGTTCTTCTTATGAATTAGACCGGAAGCGTTACTTCACAGAATAACCTCTAGTAGACCACACAATTGGGCCTTGTTGTTGGATAGAATTACCCAGTACTACACTAGGTGAGTACCAAGATAAGAGCTTAGACTGGACAGGCCGCTAAAGAGCGGACCTTGTTGCTTAAACAGACCAGGAGTGTTGCGTATTCTTGCCGTACGAGATAGATGACAAAGTTAACATAGGCAACTTACGTGAGTAAACAAAATAAGAGATTGAAGTGAGATACTGTGCTCAATGCTTAGCACTTATAACAGAAGTGAACGACAATACCCGAGGGTAGAAATAGGCAAAGTCCTAAGTAAAAAGAAGACAGAGAGATTGATGTACATATGAGTGTGACTCTAGGGAAGGAAGAATGATAGGAGCTAACTAGAACAACTCGTTAAATGAACAGAACTTTAGATCTGTCATCTCCATCCTTCCATTGTACTCTTCTCTCCTTCCTTGTCTCCCTGTTTCCCTTCTACTTCTAAACCCGCGCCTGCTTTCAGGTACTGAATTGTCTCACTTCTCAATCTCATTCAATTGTTTATCTCTCATAGCTCAGTTTATTGATTCAATAAAATCTTTCAGTTTCTCAAAACTTTTTAACTGATTGGGGAAGCCTTTGGAGTTTGTGCAAGATGAGGTTGTAGAGGAAAGGCATGTCCCTTGTGACAAGTTTTTCTGTGTGATTTGCTTTGGACTCTTTCGAGAAAAAATTCTGCATAATAGCTTTCGAGTTGTGATAATTGCCTTGAGGAAATTGCCCATGGGCTCTGCCCTCTGCCAATGGTCAAAGCGCTATGCTACTGGTAGCGCAGCATAGTGGGATTTGGGGGTGCTACACTACGCCTTTCTGCAGCTATTGCTACCTGGATTCTAAAGATAATTTACACCTATTTAGCGGCAATAAATAAGCGGACTGGTAGTGCTAGTGTGCTACCATTCAGCACAAAAAGTGCACTTTGCACTGAATTAGCGGGGCTGTAGTGCGCTACAGATTGGAAGCCGAGGTACCTGAATCTGGTACAGTTCCGCAGTCCTCCTGTTGGATGGCGTGCAATCCAACACAAGGACTGTGGCCCACCAACCAGTCAGCCTATCTAGCCGGCCAAACAGGCTGGTCTGTCTGATCGGTCAAACAGGCCTGTCTGTCTGACCGGTCAAACACGCTGGTCTGTCTGACCGGTCAAACACGCTGGTCTGTCTGACCGGTCAAACACGCTGGTCTGTCTGACTGGTTAAACAATCTGGCCAGCCTGTCTGATTGGTCAAACCATCTGTCCAAAAAAACAGGCTGATCTGTCTGACCACCCTGTTTGTAAAAGAATTGGAGCAACTAGAAGCAGAAGTCGAGTGCTTTCTTGGAGTTGAGCTTGAGGAGAGATAGAGAGAAATGAGTGAAGTGAGCTTGATAGGATTTGAAGGCAATGGTGCTGCATCCAAGCACAATGTCAGTATGGTTCTTCTCTTGCTCCTCTTAGGGCATTCCTCGACTCACCAGAGATGTCACTTGTGCACTTATATGTGATCCTTGTTTCCAACAACGACGGCTGTCTTTATCATGCAGAACATTTGTCAGTTGTCTTGAACTTTGCTATGCAATTCTACTGATCTCAACACTCACAGCATCCTCTAGCACGTATGGGATGAGTCCTTGCTTGTCGAGTTCCAGTTCCTTGTTCTCTGAGATTCTGCTTTGCTTAGCAGGTCCTTCAGACTTGGGACGTCTGGTGTGGTGATTCTATGAGCTAGTGCAACGATTCTGTTCCAATGAGTCTTATCAGCTCTGGTTCTATCTGTTGTCTTATTCTATAAGCTTGCTACTCACCTTCTATTCAAAGTGGCACTGATTGGGTTTTCCATTGTACTGTTATTTTTCAGTTCTTCTCTAGGTCTTGTAAGCGGTTTATTATCAAGGTTAAAAACTCTCTTCAGCTTAGGTCAACTAGGTTTGTGCTGCGGAAAGTGACTAACGTTTCCGCGCTATTTGGTTTGAACTCAGCATGTCCTTTGGATCATGCTTGTCTGGGGGGGTTAAGAGTGTATTCTTATAACCGGCTAAGAGCGTATTCTTACAGCCTGCCATGCTTCTAGTCCTTTGACTAGAACCGGATTCGGAGATTTAAATTACTCCGATCTGCGTGAGCAACTTCTTGATGACTGAGCGACCCAGAGCTTTGGTGAGGAAGTCCGCCGTGTTGTTTGAGGTGTGCACATAGTTGAGTCAAATGAGACCGAAGCTGATGAGCTCACGAACAAAGTGAAATCAAATATCCATGTGCTTTGTCCTGAAACTATTTTGAGAAGTTTCACTCTTGGCTAGATCTAGAGCTCCCTTGTTGTCGACGGATACCATGATTTTGTTGGCCTATTGTTGGATGTTCGCCTCCTCAAGAAAGTTGGATAGCCAGGCCAGATCCCTCCCCACGTCCAACAGCGCTTTGTATTCAGCTTCAGTTGTGGAGAGAGAAACCGTCGGTTGCTTCGAGGATTTCCAGTTGAGCAAATGTGTGCTGTCCGACACAACAAAACCAGTTGTTGATTGTCTAGTGTCAGGACAGTTCCCCCAGTCCGTGTCCACAAATGTCCGTAGGTTACAGCCTTCCTGCCTCTGGTAGGTTAGCCCAACCTCCTTCATGCCAGCTAGGTATCTAAAGACTTGCACCGCGGATTAATAGTGTCGAATCCCCGGTGCTTCCAGGTACTGCAAGAGGGCACTGACTGCAAACAATATGTCCGGCCTCATTAGGATGCTGAGATAGTTGAGTGAACCGACCAATGCCCGGTAATTCATGCCCATTTTCAGGAATTGGTTCCACTCCTCCACTGTCACTCTGCGGAGAGGTTCTTTTGGATTGAGCGGACAAGAGGCTGGGTATTCATTGAGCAGGCGGAATTCAAGAAGTTTCCATTCGATGTACTGAGTTTGGTTGACTTGAAGCATTTTATATTCATTGCTAGCAGGTAGACTGCCTCACCAGGATACTTGATTTCAAACTCGCTCTCCATCTCTTTGCGGAAGATCTCTGGGTCTTTGCTGACAATGACCAGATTGTTGACGTGGCAGGCTTGGTCGTTAACTTTTCCCTCCAGAACACACACGGATCAGACACAGCAATTTGGAATCCGAGCGTTTTGAGGTAGTTCGTCAGCCGTTTGTACCACACTAGTGGAGCCTGCTTCAGGCCGTAGATAGCCCTGTTGAGTTGAAGCACCAAATCCTTCGGGCAATCATAGCCCGGCAGAGGAATCAGCGTGACGCATTTGTCCAAAGGACAAGTCAGAAAATCACTTCTGACATCAAGTTGTGGTTGACCGCAAAGGATAGTAAGACCCGAAGCAAGGCTGCATTTCTGTTTGGTGTATATTTAGCATCAAAGTTCTTTCCATACGTCTGCTTGAATCCTTGCGCGCCTTGTACTCGAGAATCTGGTTGCCTGGTCCGAGCTTCTTGCAATAAGCCCATGTCGCAGGTATTGGATCATCTTCTGCAGTTCTTTGCCTTGTCATCCATACTTTATGCTTCAACATATTGAGGACTTCTCGGAGTTCAGCTGCCTTCCATTGGTGTTGTTCCACACCACTCATGGCCTGACGATGTGTCTTCGGATCAACTTCAAGACTGGTCAGGGAAGCATGCCTTCGTCGTTTATCAGATATGATGTTAGCAGAGTCCAGCTCGCCGTTGATTTCCCGCGACGGTGGATCAGTAGTCCAAGCAAATCGGCAATACAGGCCACCTCCAGCTTCAGTCTCAACTGTCTCCTTCTGTTTCTGTTTGACCGTATTGCCTTCAAGTCCATCCCTTCTCAGTTCCTCCATTATTACCTCTTGTGGCACATCTTCCTCCTCGAAAGGAAAGGCTTCATGTTCTACAAACACCGGTAACTTTTGACCCTGTTCTGGAATTTGACTTTTGTTCGAAGCTGGGAAATCAGGAAATGCAGATTCGTCGAAATAGACATGCTTGACTACATGTGTACTTTTGTCTCCCAATTTGTACACTCGGTAAGATGAATAGTTGTTGTCATAACCCAGCAGGACGCCTTCCCAGGAGATTGGGTCAAATTTGTGATTTCTGTGCTGTTTTGGTTTCACGATCCATACCCGACAACCGAAGGTCCGTAAAAAGTCCATGCTTGGCTTGAGTGGAGAGGCACGGCTCTTTGACAGAGAGGCTAAACAATTTTTCATGGCCGTGGCAGTCTTCACTGCTTCACCCTACCATTCTGGAGCCACATTAGCTTGCATTAACATGCATCGAGTCATATCAATTATTGTTCGGTTTGCTCTCTCAGCAAGACCATTGTTTTGAGGAGTATATGGGGGAGCGACATTGTGCTTTATGCCATCAGCTATGAGTAGATCGCTGAGAATCCGATTACAGAATTCGCCGCCTCCATCCGTAACTAGCAACTTTAGCTCTGAGCCCGTCTGCTTCTCCATGAACTTTTTGTACTCGATGATGGCTTTGGTTGCTTGACTCTTCTCTTTGAGTATTGCAGTGTGGATAAATCCCGTATGCTGATTGGTTAGAGTAACGATGTAGCACGCTTCTCCGTTTGTAGGTGGAGAGATCAAACCAATTAGATCACCATGCACAACAGCTAGAGAACTTTTTCCTTCTTTGAAGTGCCCCTTAAACGGTAGCTTTGTGAGTTTTCCTTTCATGCAGGCATCACACGCCTTTATCTTTTCGAGCTTGAGAGGTGACAAAATGGCCTGTTGTATTCTGCCTGAGGCGTACTCCGAGAGAGGTTGTTGATTTTTCACAGCATGGAAAGCTAAGGGTTGTTGCGAGTCAATGACACCTATGATCTCTAACAAGTCACCACTCATATCTGCAGTGAAGTATTTTTGTTCATCAATCTTCATGTAACACATGCTGTCCTTCTCGCTGATGGACACTTGTTTCTTCATCAAAATGAGGTTTCTGGATAGCTTCGGCACAAACAGAGCATCGTTCAACTGGATTTCTTGACCATTAGTGAATTTGAGGACAGCTGTCCCTCTTCCGGTCGCGACTAGTTCACCTGGCCCGCTTCCTGTGGAGATGTTAATGTGCACGGGGTTCATAGTGGTGAAGTAGTGTTTAGAATTGAGCATATGATTCGTCACACCAGAGTTGAGTATTGTGGACAGAGAGTCTCTCTTAGTTGTCTCAGCAACAGCCATGTAGCTGAAAGTTGATTGTGACATAGTGTTAGGTCTTTTACCTGCATCATCAGTGATTTCAGCCAGATATGTGTTGGGTTGACGTCTTGGTGGCTGCAGTTTGGGATGTAAGGTCCAGCATTCTTCAGGAGTGTGTGTTGCTTTGGGGTTGTGGCTTCCTCTGAAGTGCACAGGCTCTCTGTATTCACGTCTTCTTTTGTGATTAGCTGAGATGGAACTAGAATTGTAACAATTTTTACCGTTGTTGCCAGTTGGCATCGTGGCTAAGGCAGTTGAGGATCTTCCGAATATTTTGGTGGTGGCTTTCTCGTGATGTCCAATATCTTGGAGCTTCTCAATGATATCTTTTGGCTTCCCAAGTATTGCCATGTCAGAGAAAAGTGATTCCATCAGAGCAGGTCTTTTCTTGGTGATGTGACCGATAATTGCACACATGATGATGGTGTTGGGTACTTCCAATCCAACTGAGTGAAAGTGTGCCAACGTGGCCTCTAACTTGTTGACATAGCTATTCAAGTCATTATTGAACTGAATGTCCTCTCATCGGTTCCAGATTCGAAATATGGATAACACAGTGTCAGAAGCGTATTGTCGTCTGAGAGTAGTCCAGATGGCAAACGGATTCCATTGATTATCATCTTTCACAATGCTAATGAACACCTGATCGGTTAAAGAGTGACTCAGGATGTTGCAGGTCCTCTTTGCTTTGCTGATACTGTTGGCATCAGCATTATTTACCTCCAAGGGCTCCTTGATAAACTCGAGTAAATCGCGTGCGTCCAGGTGCATCTTCATTTTGCGTTCTCAGATGGGAAAGTTGTCTCCATTGAAGATAGGCAATGATGAACAGTCTTTGTCTGGACTGAATTCTTCTTTGTGTGGGTCTTCTGGGACGCAGCCTGAGTGAGATGTAGATGCTGCTGGTTCTTCTGGAGCGCGACTAGATCGAGTATTGGGTGCTGAAAGAGCCATCAAGTTCTGCTTCTAGTTGTCGTTGATTAGGAGATTGTTGGTTTTAAGTCTCGAGACTGTTAATCTAAAATAATTGGAGAAACTAGAAGCAGAAGTTGAGTGCTTTCTTGGAGTTAAGATTGAGGAGAGATAGAGATAAATGAGTGAAGTGAACTTGATAATATTTAAATGCAATGGTGCTGCATCCAAGCACAATGTCAGTCTTGTTCTTCTCTTGCTCCTCTTAGGGAATTCCTCGACTCACCAGAGATTTCACTCTGTAATCTATTCACTTGTGCGCTTATATGTGATCTGTCATACAACAGACTCAGCTTCACACTCAGCACTCTGGATCTCGCAGTTGGATCTTCCTTGCATTTGGCTAAGGATGCTTTTCGCCATCAGCAAATTTCAAGCTTTTGGTTAATCCTTGGGTCGTATGTGACATCACCCATGCACCCTCAGCAATCTTCAGTGATCTCTCAAAGTTACTTTCCAAACATTTGAAGATTAAATAGCACATTGCTTTCGAGTTATGCAAACAAAAAGCAAGACCATTAACCCGCTCACCGGCATTACTCTTTCATGCGCTTGACTTCCTTTTCCAGATTCACACATTCCCTCTTTGAACTTTTGAACTTCAAACTTCATTTCACTCACTCTTGTACCCATCACACTTACCCCTGCTTGGTCCTCTCATCCTGGACTCCTTGCCTTGGTGTTGCTTGACCTCTTTCATTTCTTCTGCTTTGACCCTATGACCTCACATCTTTTTCGAACCTATGTCATAACTTTGTAGCCTTACTTGTATTTACTATATAAGCTGTCTGCTTCTATGCTTTCCATCTTTCCTTATCAAAATAAGATTATAGTTTTAGCATAACTTGATTCAGCCTTGTTTGAGCCCTCTCCTTGCAAACCCTTTCAGTGTTCTACTCTAAGTCCCTCTGAGCCTAAGTAACTCTTCTTTGAAACAAAGAAGACCTTCAAACTGTCAGTCCTCTCTTTGAAGCTATCTCTTTCCTTTCTTCTCCTTCAAATAGTGTCCACCCGTCTCTGGTACAAGACACCGTGTGACAGTATCTTATTTTGATCCGGCTTTACTCCTTTACTTAAGTTGTTAAACCCTCTTTCTCCCTGTACTTCTCTTCATTCAAGATGCCCAACATTCCTCACTCTCCTCTAGACCCAGGATCGACTAGACTCCCAGCTCCAACATCAATCCTGGCACTCCTGTTCTGGATCTTCCCAATGTCAACGCTGGCCGTGGCCGTCGCCCCAACAGCCAGCACCCTCCCTCTTCCGCCCATTCTTGCAGTTAATCTGACTGCAATGAGGAGGACAACAGAGATCTCACGGATGATGAGGATGATGAGGACTTCGACACTCTTGGCCCTCAGAATTCTCCTAATCCCAAACCCCCTGCTACCACTGAATCCTTGGTCAAAGCTATCCAGCTTCTGGCCACCATTGTGGGTCGAACCGCAGCTCCCCTTCCGGCAGAACCTGCCCCTCAACCCGCTTTCCGTACCCCGGAGATGAAGAAGCCTGACTCTTTTGACGGCGCCTCCCCCGCCAAACTTCGCATCTTCCTGCAGCAATGCAAACTCATCTTCTTGAATGATCCTCGCACCTTCCCCAATGACCGTTCTTGCACCATCTATGCCTCCTCTTACCTTACAGGCAAGGCATTCGACTGGGTTCAACCCTATCTGGAGGTTCTTGAAGACTCTTCTCCAGACTCCCTCATGAACTCTTGGGCTGTGTTCGAATCTCAAATTGTCGCTTTGTTTGCTGACCCCAATGAACTTCAAGCCACCGAGCATAAACTGGAAAACCTGTCAATGAAGGAGTCGGACCTTGCTTCGAACTACATTGCTAGTTTCCGAGCCCTCCAATCTCGTCTTCCGGGTTGGGGTGACCGACCTTTGATGTTCCATTTTTGCAAAGGCCTCACTTCCGGCATCCTCAACCTCCTCTCCCAGAACAATGCTGATGAGATCCTCAGTCTTCAAGATCTCATCGACGTGCACTACCGCAAACTTCAGAAAGAAAGATGGCGCAAAAACTCTCACCCCGCTCAACCAAAGACGGCTCTCACTGAACTTCGACCTCCAACAACCCCGGGCAATATTCTTCAAAACCATAATCCACTCCTGAAGAGCAAGCTCCCCTCCAACCTCACCAAAATCTTGACGGATGGGCATCTCCAGGCTGGCAAGAAAGAAAGGAGGATGAAGAATGGTTTGTGATTGTATTGTGGTGGTCCCCATAAGGTAGATGATTGTCCAAAGCATTCCCGTCAGTCAGGAAAAGCTTGAGTAGTTGTTGCAATAATGGTAATAACAACTACTATGAATCCCCAATTGACCCACTTTCTCCTCTTTCTTTTGAGTCCAAAATCTGTTCTTTGAGAACAGTTGTCTCGAATCAACTCAGATTCATTCTGTTTCAAGATGGTTCACCTTACTCTGTTCTTATTGATTCTGGAGCTACATGTTCCTTTGTCAGCCAGAGTTTGATAGATTCCTTTTCTCTTTCTACTACTCCTTTGGAAAAACCCATTCCTCTTTTCACTTATCATTCTTCTTCAAAGCCCATGCAATTTCTTTCAAAGAAAATTACATGGACCTTCACCATTTCTTCCTATCAAACTTTTGATTGGGAATGTTTAATCATAGATGTGGCCGGGCAGGATGACGCCATACTTGGTCATGATTTTCTTTTGCACTGGAAACCAGATATTGATTGGTCTAAGGGAGTAATAAACCCTTGAACCAAACCTTTACCCAGTCCCAGTGAAATTCCTTACTCTTCCCTTCAGGACCACGTCAGCCTGAAATCTCTCATTGCCTTGTCAAGAAATGGCTCTCTTCCTGATAATATGCATTCATCCGGGAATACCTCCACCTTCCTATCATCTGTTGTGTATGATGCTACCCCTGACTTGTTTCTTTTCGAAACTAAAGAAGTTTTACTTCGAAGCATCACCACTGGCTCCCGTCAAGAAGTCTTTGAAGGCGACTTCTTCGATGAAGAACCAGCAGATCTTAAAACCATTTTACTGACAATCCCTTCTGAGTATCATGAATTTGCATCAGTGTTCTCTTCCATTCTGGCCGACAAACTTCCTCCTCAAAGAAAATGTGATCATCGCATTGATCTCATTGGACCAGTTCCTAAAAAAGGTAATTTGCTGCCTGTCGGAACCCAAAGACAAAGTTCTTCAAGACTACATTTCAGAGAATTTAGCAAAAGGTTTAATTCAACCCAGTTCTTCACCAACTGGTTTTCCTGTTCTCTTTGTCCCCAAAGCCAATGGTTCCCTTCAACATTGTGTGGATTACCGCATACTGAATGTGGTTACTAGAAAGAACTCTTATCCTATTCCTCCGATGTCCCATCTTCTCACCAATTTTGTTGACACTCAAGTCTTCTCCAAAATTGACCTTCAAGGTGCCTATCACTTAATCAGGATAGCTGAAGGCCATGAATATTTAACGGCATTTAATACCCGTCATGGTGCTTTCGAGTACTTGGTCATGCCTTTTGGCTTAACTAAAGCTCCTGCCACTTTCCAAGCCTTGATGAATGAAATCTTGGGATATTTAGTCAATGTGTATGTTGTTGTTTATCTGGACGACATCCTCATCTATTCACGCTCTTGCACTGAACATGTAGATCATGTCAAGGAAGTCCTTCGAAGACTTCACAAGACTAATCTATATGTGAAAGGCACCAAGTGTTTTTTCCATGCCACCAAAGTTACCCTCCTTGGTTATGTTCTTAACCGTTCCGGTCTCACCATGGACCAGGACAAAGTTCAGCATATTCTGGATTGGCCTAACCCCACTTCAGTAAAAGCTGTCCAATCTTTCCTTGGCTTTGCCAACTTCTACTGCAGATTCATTCAGGATTATGCTGGTACCATCACAAACTTGATGGCGCTTGTGAAAAAGGATACTCCTTATATTTTCACTGAGCAAGCACGCAAAGAGTTTGAAGAACTCAAGCATTGTTTCACGACTGCTCCTATCCTTCGACACTTCCACAGTACTTTCCGCACCTTAGTGGAGACTGATGCCAGCAATTATGCTATTGCAGGTGTCCTGTCGCAGTTTGCCGAAGCACCCTGTTGCCTTCGAAAGCCGCAAACTCAAGGCTCCTGAGCTCAATTATGAAATTCATGATAAAGAGCTGCTTGCAGAAATGGTGTGCCTATCTTTTCAGTGTTTCTTCAACCTTCGAAGTCATAGCAGATCATGATGCCTTGAAGTATTTCATGCTAACTAAGGTCCTCACCCGGTGCCAAGCCAGATGGGCTGAATTCCTTGGTCAATTTAACTTTGTCATCACCTTCTGCCCCAGACGCCCTGACTTGACGCAAGGATGTCTACCCTACCGAAGGGAAGACATTTGCCGACAAAAACCCAGACAACGTCCGACAAATCTTCAAAGAAAAGCCTGACGGATCAGTGACACTGTTTTCCATCTCTACCAATGAGGTGGGAAACCTTTTGTCTTGCACAGTTGAATGATCCCAAGTCCGAATCCATCATCCTCGACCTTCAGAAAGGCAGGAATTGCAAGAAATTCTCCTTGGATGATCAAACTGGCCTTCTCCTCTACAATGAGCGAATGTATGTTCCTGAAAACGCCGACATGAAGCTCAAAATCCTTTCTTCTTGCCATGATTCTCCCCTCGCAGGTCATCATGGCCAAGACAAAACTCAACAACTTGTCTCCTGGGATTTCTACTGGCCTGGGATGACCAAAGAGATTCAAGACTATGTCACAGCGTGCTACACTTGTCAAAGGAACAAAACTCCTCGTCATAAGAAGTTCGGACTTCTCCAACCTCTTCCCATCACCCCTTGGCCCTGGGACTTCATTTCACATTTACCTCTCTCAAATGGCTTTGAGGCAATCCTAGTCATAGTGGACTGCTTTTCGAAGATTTCCCTTTTCCTCAAAACTCATACCACAGCCACTTTTGAAGACTTGGCTAATCTATTCGTTGAATTTGTGTTTTCCAAGCACGGCCTGCCTTCGAACATAGTTGTGGACAGAGGATCACTTTTTGTCTCCGCCTTCTGGACCAGTTTGTGCGACCAACTCAATATTGTTTGAAATCTTTCCACTGCATATCACCCCGAATCAGATGGCCAAACTGAAAGAATCAATCAGATCCTGGAGCAGTATCTTCGAATGGTGGTCAATTACCAGCAAGATGACTGGAGCTCCTAGCTTCCTTTGGCCAAATTCTCTTGCAACAATTTGACTCACTCGGCCACAAAGCAATCTCCCTTCTTCACTCTGTATGGATGACATCCAAAATTTGACTCCATCCATGTGGACAACTCGAAGCCGGCTGCCGACTACCTAGCCAAAATCACTTCCGCCCAGCAAGACATCAAGAAGAACCTCGACGCCGCCAACGAACAATACAAAATTGCCGCTGACCAACTTCTACTCGAACATCAGATCAACCTGACCTTTGAAGAAGCTTTCAGAGAAAAAATTTGGCCCCTTCGAAATTGAATCAATTGTTTCAAAGAACGCCTTTCGACTCAAGCTTCCCCCTTCTTGGTCTCGCATCCACCCGGTGTTCCATGTCTCTCTTCTTTCCCTGGTAAATCCCTTCCCCCTCCAGAGCCTGTCGAAATTCAAGATCATCTTGAATGGGAAATCCACTGATCACACATTGTGGGAACCAGCTTCGAATCTCACGAACTGTCCGGACCTACTCAAAGCTTTCCACTCCTCTTACCCCCTCAAACCTCAACCATAATCTTTCCCCTTCTGTTTTTTCCTTCCTTCATTTTCTTTTCTTCATTTTTTATTTCTCTTGTTTCTCTCACTTTCTCTTTTTCTTTTATTCACGTTCTCTTTTCTTAATAAAAAATAAAAAAATCTAATAAAATAAAATATTCACTAGAAAAATAAATAAAATAAAATAACTACATTTCTTCTATTATATCCCCCATCTTCTTTGACAATCCTTCATATTTCTGTTTTAATGCCTTCTCCTTTGCCCCTTTCGGCACCATCTTCATCAGAGCCGCCACCGTTCCTGCAACCTTGGCCTTGATTTCTGCCATTGCCTTTTGCAATTCCCTCTTCCTTTTGCCATTGACATCGACTTCCTCTTTGCCATCTGACGACCATCAAACTTCTTCCTTTCCCTTCTCCTTTGACCCACCGACTTTTTGCTCAGGATTCGGAAACCCTTCATCGATTTCCAACTCGGCCAGTACCAAAAAACCCCTGGAAAGACCCGCCAAATCTTGCACAATCTTCGTCGCAGTTGAGAATTCTTTGTATTCGGGTGACACCAGGATTCAAATCTTCGGCTTCTTGGTGAAACCCTCAACAGACTCGGATTCGTCTTTGTCCAAACTTTGACACCTTTTTTGTGCCAATCCTTCAATGTTTTCGGCCCGCTCCATATTTTTGAGCTCCCTCGCAATTTCCTCGAAGTTCTCTTCCTGACTTTCTTCCTCACTTTCTTCGCCGCTCTCCTTGGCCTCTTCTCTTTCTTCTTTTCCTTCTTTTGATTCCTTTCCTTTAGTTCCTTCTCTTTCTTCTTCTTCTTCTGTCTCTGCTCTCGCATCATCCCCTTAAAAATAAAAAATAAAAAAAATTAATTCTTTCTTCTTTCTTCGACCCATCACTTACCTGTTGGATCAATCTTGTCATCCCAGTCTCAAAGCTCAGCGACTACACTCGATGTTTCAATTCCAATCACCTCTTTGTCTGGAACCGTCAAAACCAAAGGTGACATGGAATAAGCGTGATACGGCCATTCGCTGGTGTATCCAGTCTTCGGGTCGGCCCACACTTGTCTCCCGTATCCCGGACGTTTCTCTTTGGTGTTTCGAACACACTTTGTCTTTCAAACCCAGCACAACTTGCACTTCTCCACTTTTCCCTTCCCATTCGCCTTCGTTGACTGTCCCCATACCAAACCTTTCTTCTCGCAGTACGTACACACGGGGAGGAATTGGATAGTAGGGACAAATCCCTTCGAACGGAGAGATTTGATAGATGGGGTAGTAGGACCACTTTGGAGGTGTTATTAGACATTTTTTTTGAGGTGGTGGTAGTAGTATTTAGTAGGATGGTTGGGATGGATAATTGTAGATGGTTTTCTGGACGATATCGCTCTTGGGACCTTCGCTTTTATACCCTGGGCACCTGTCATACGACAGACTCAGCTTCACACTCAGCACTCAGGATCTCGCATTTGGCTAAGGATGCTTTTTGCCATCAGCAAATTTCAAGCTTTTGGTTAATCCTCGGGTCGTATGTGACATCACCCATGCACCCTCAGCAATCTTCAGTGATCTCTCGAAGTTACTTTCCAAACCTTTGAAGATTAAATAGCACATTGCTTTCGAGTTATGCAAACAAAAAGCAAGACCATTAACCCGCTCACCAGTCTTCCTTTCTTTTCGGCATTACTCTTTCATGTGCTTGACTTCCTTTTCCGGATTCACACATTCCCTCTTTGAACTTTTGAACTTCGAACTTCATTTCACTCACTCTCGTACCCATCGCACTTACCCCTGGACTCCTCGCCTTGGTGCTGCTTGACCTCTTTCATTTCTTCTGCTTTGACTCTATGACCTCACATCTTGTTCAAACCTATGTCATACCTTTGTAGCCTCACTTGTATTTAATATATAAGCTGTCTGCTTCTATGCTTTCCATCTTTCCTTATCAAAATAAGATTATAGTGTTGGCATAACTTGATTCAGCCTTCTTTGAGCCCTCTCATTGCGAACCCTTTCAGTGTTCTACTCTAAGTCCCTCTGAGTCTAAGTAACTCGTCTTCAAAACAAAGAAGACCTTTGAACAGTCAGTCCTCTCTTCGAAGCTATCTCTTTCCTTTCTTCTCCTTCAAATAGTGCCCACCCATCTCTTGTACAAGACGCCGTGGAACACACTCCTTGTTTCCAACGATGACAGCTGTCTTTATCATGCAGACCTTTCGTCAGTTGTCTTGAACTTTGCTATGCAAGTCTACTGATCTCAACACTCACAGCGTCCTCTAGCACGTATGGGATGAGTCCTTGCTCATTGAGTTTCAGTTCCTGGTTCTCCAAGATTCTGCTTAGCAGGTCCTTCAGACTCGGGACGTCCGGTGCGGTGATTCCATGAGCTAGTACAACAATTCTGTTCCGATGAGTCTTATCAGCTCTGGTTCTATCTGTTGTCTTATTCTATAAGCTTGTTACTCACCTTCTATTCGAAGTGGCGCTGATCAGGTTTTCCGTTGTACTGTTATTTTTCAGTTCTTCTCTAGGTCCTGTAAGTGGTTGATGATCAAGGTTAAAAACTCTCGTCAGCTTAGGTCAACTAGGTTTGTGCTGCGGAACGTGACTCACGTTTCCGCGCTATTGGGTTTGAACTCAGCACGTCTGGGGGGGTTAAGAGCGTATTCTTATAACCGGCTAAGAGCGTATTCTTACAGTTCGACCGGTCAGACAGGCTGACCAGCCTGTTAGCCCGATCAGGCAGGCTGACCAGCCTGCTCAACCGGTCAGATAGGCCGTTCAGCCTGTTCGACCGGTCAGACAGGCTGCCCAGCCCGTTTGACCGGTCAAACGGCTCAACGGCCTGTTCTACCAGACAACAGGCTGGGAGGCCTGTTCTACCAGACAGAAATTCTGGGCGGCCTGTTCTATCAGACAGACGGGCTGGTCAGCCTAACTGAAAGGTCGAACAGGCTGGTCATGAGCCTGCCTGACAGGTCAGACAGGCCGGTCCGCCTGTCTGACAGGTCGAATAGGCTGGTCAGCCCGTCTGACCGGCCGAACAGGCTGGCCAGCCCGTCTGACCAATCAAACAGGCCGGCCAGCCAGATGGGCTGGTCTCAGCTGCGCGCTACAGGCATTTAGTAGCCTCTAGCGCAGCAGTAGCATGTTTGAGCCGCTGCAAGCTATTTTGTAGCGTTAGCGCAGTTTTGGCGCTGCGCTTTTGCTAATCGACTGGAGGGAGAAGCGCGACAACGCTAAATTAGCAGTAGCAATAGCACACGGCGCTATAGGTCCGCTATGGCAGCGCCCATGGTAGCGCAATTGTGCTACGCTACGTTGGTAGTGCGCTTTTGGCTAACTTAAAAAAGTCCACCCTGTGCGATCTGCAGCTGGGAGGAGTGCTGGCTGAGCTTTGTGCCCCCGCCGACCGCAGGGAGGGACTTACAGCTAAAGCCGCCCTGCCTGCCTGTGAGCACCCACCCAACAACAAACACAATTCACCCTTTGAATTTCCCTGAATGTAGTTCCAACGCTGTCTGTCCCAAGTAAAGAAATTTAGAAAGCTTGATCTACCCTTGAATTTTAAAGCCTATTACATCACTAACTCGACAAACCTGTGATTTTTGGTTTATTTTTCAAGAAAATCCAGCTCCAAAAAAACTCTTGCGGCAACAAACCTATGTGTATAATCTTCTTTTTTTCACCTGTGCTTTGACTCCCCATTTTTTTTCCAACGTCTCTTTGTTCTCTCTCTATCTCTCAATCTCCGGATTCCGATCAGATGCCGTATCCGGTTCCTGCAAGGACGAAACTGTGGTACCCGCGAGCGATGTTGCACACGGTATTGACCAGCAGATCTTTCGGTTTCTCTTCATAACACTCATCCGATTTGTTGATTACATAGCTTTTGAGAGCTTCATCGCCTAACTTCGTTATTTCTTGACTCAACTTGAGATATTTCTTTTCATTTTGTTTTTTCATCAATGTTATCGTTTCAACATGTGTGTCGGATGGATTGCCGATGATAACCTTTCCATCTTCTCTGGCCGACTATGTAATGCTAAGATAACTTTTGCCGATAAACGGAGGCCGAGTTCGGCTTCGACTTTCTTTCTTACAAACTCTCGGTGGTCAACCGAGCCAATGAGACTAGTGAAGACGGTTGAATTATGGGTCCAGTAGTTCAACCGTCCGGTTGGTCCAAAACCGATTTTAATGTCATTCAAGAATCACAAAATGACCCGAAATAGCATTTTGTTGATTTCTTGTAAACGTAAAAGGGAAAACACAAAACGATGGAATGCAAATGAAAGCCAGGATGCAAGCGCATCTTTCCTCCCGCGGAATGTTATGTGTGGCTAGTAAACCGACGGAGCTACAGCCCTTCAAACTATTCTCCCTTTTTCCTCAGATCCTGTCTGGCGAGCAGGGGGACTTAGGGTGTAAGTCCCCCCTGCGGTCGGCGCCAAATCTGTCACAGCGCCACTCAGACCACAGTGGGAGGGACTTTGTTAAGTTAGTGCTTTTGGTAGCATAGCGCAGCACTTTGACCGTTGCCTCTGCCTTGAGTATCAGCTGCGACTATCCAATCAGGAAAAATGAGACAATTAGAGACCAGCATCCATCAAAACCACAAAAATATTCCATGTAGACTTGCTTCTGTCAGGATGTAGTGGCTCCAACGCCCCTAACCCTCATTTGTGTGCTGAAATAGCTGCTTGATGCCATCCAAAACCTCCATGGTCGACGGCCATCCAACCGGGGCCCCCCACAACCAACGATTGTATTTTGTTTTTGGATTCTTGTCCACAAGATACGCATGGATGTATTGCTTTGGGTCAAGCCTGTAAGCATGCATCACTTTCACAATGAATTGCAGCTTCTTGTGTTGCTGTCGGAGTTAAGGTAAGTTTTTAAAAAATCAACAGTTTTTAAAAAATAAAACAGACATGAAGAAACATGGATGGTGGTCTCAAATTACTTCAGAAGAATGCTGATTTGCGGGCCAATCATGTGCAAAAAAAATTAGAAATGGGGGTAATGCCTGGGTTGAGTTGTGGGGCACCACCAAAACTGAAAAAAGGCTCATGCCAGAATTCATGATTAGACCCGGCAAAGCCTTAAGGCAAGGAGGGATTAAGTTCAAAGAGAATCATGGGTTAACAAGTATATGGGGTAATAGGGAGTCGACTGTATCATAGTTTGCGAGTCTCATCAATTAGACTTCAAACCTAGTTGAGCTTAGTAGCCGGTGCGCCGCGATGAGAGGGCGTGCCTTGAGTGGGTGCTCAATAAAATCCATCAGATAAACTTTTGGCAGAGCATGAACTGCCCTATCAGGACAGTTCACATTGGCTACATAATTTTAGCAAATGTGTTACCAAACGTCAGCAGACTTCCCAAGCTAAATTGGCTGGGAGAGTGGGTTATAGCTTGCTGACAGGCTGCTGATGTCAGCCCTATGTGAACCATCCTATTGTTGGCTGAGGAGCTTTTCCTTGACACACTAGAGCCTACCATCACAAGATGGAAGACTGAACAAGTTTCGACCCCCCTCCCCCTCCAAAATTCGAAAGCGTGGATGCGGTGGAAATATATAATGCCGTGGGAGAATCTTGACGCTTCCAATGTGTGCACACCAGACAAAAAAGAAACAAAAAAGACGAATTTAATAGACGAGGTATCGGGACAATCCGCAAGAAAAATGCAACAAGTTTAAGAGACCGAAAAAAAAAAGAAGACGGATGAGAATCTGATAGGAAGAATGTAATTGTTTATCGGCGATGTCGGCTATCCTGGGCTGGACCGCCACTACTGGCACTCGGCCCAGTCCTGCGCTGGACGTCTGATGCTTCGATTCCAGCTTCGGCTTGAATGCGTTCGATTTCGTCCAACAGAGGTTTATATTCAGCTATACGGTTCACGTTCAAAACGTCAGTACAAGAAACGATTTCTAATGCCCCCCCCCCTTCATCAACACTTTTCTGTCTGGCATTAGGTATGTACTCACAATATCTTTCTTCTGCATACGAGAAGCCTGTTGTCAAAACGAAGGAATATATGGTACATCATCACAGTGTCGATGAGGTTAGAGACCAAACGGTAATCAATGAGTTGAGAGTTCGTTTGCTTTGATGGGCTTACCGTCGCGTCGAAGCTCTTTGCCGCGATGCTGAGACGTAGCATGCGCCTTCTGAGTCCAATACTATTGGAAAGATTATGCTCATGTTGTTAATGTTGTATGATTGGCGTTGATTGCTATGCGACATAGCTCAGACTGACCTCACGCGTGCGATCATAGAACAGCTTCAAGGTTTCTCCCGGAAGAGGAGTGCTCATCATCTCTTCGACAGACCGTTCAGAGGACTTGGCCACGCCCATAAAAGCTTCCACTTTTTTCTTCAGCTCTTCCTAACGAAGCAAGAGGATTCAAGCAGATATGCGGGTCAGTTAGTCACATCGTGCAAGAGATCAACTGGTTCATTCATCACATCACTCAACTTGCTCGAGTTGCGTGGCAAGCACATCAGCCACCTCTGTAGGATCTTCTAAGATCGTCGGCTGCTCTTCCTCGACCTCAATCTTTTCAAGGCTGATGTGTTCTCCACTGTGGCTGTCAGTGTCGCTACTACTTCCGTCCGACCCTGAGTCCTCCTCATCGCTCCCGCTTTCTGACTCGTCATACCATTCGTGATTATGGATATCATCATCCCGCAAGCAGATGTATCGATCCAGCTTGTCCAGCGCCAATGAATAAAACGATTGAAGGGTGTATTCTTTATCTCCAGACTCGTAGATACCGCCGTAGCTGTTCAACCACACAGCGTAGGCAAAAAGAAAGGTCTCAGTGGGTACGTGATACCAGGTCAAAGAATCGGGAAGACGAAAGTATGTAGAGAGACTCAACATGTATAGAGTATTTTTCAAGATGGCTAGCATGGGGTTGAATCTTTCCAGCGGAATTGTTTTGTCGGGATCTTCCTCATCCTGCGCAGGATTTTGAGCTTCTGACGAATGTGCAAGTTGACTCTCGTTAGATTTGGAAACCTCATTCGACTTGGTAGTCTCAATTGATTTGGTAGCAAGCGCATTGGCTTTCAACTTGGATCTGGCAATCTCATCTCTGATCAGTTGCTCAGCTTTCAACCTAGCTTCTTCGAGTCGATCTTCTTCATCCAGTTCCATAGCTTCGTCTTCCTCTTGTATTTCATCTTTCTCCATTCCGTTGTCAATTGGCTTTTCAATACTTTGATCTACATTTTTCGTGTTCTTCTTTTTCCCATTTCCCCCCTCTTTCCCTTTTTTCTTTTTGGGCTTCTTCAAATTCAATGACATCCATCGCCCGTTACCTGAGAGTTGGTAGGCATACCTGACCAGCCGATAGAGATAAAGCTGAAATCAGATCGCCAATAATAAAATTAAATCATAAAAGGAATGGAGGAAAGGCAAGCTTAAATGCCGATCGAAAAGCTTAAATGCAGATCGAAAAATAAAGACTGACAGATCATTGTAGAACTCGCTGACCAGGCCTTCTTCATTGTCTTCCAGATCTAAGACGCCGCCGAATCCAACTGCCATAGTTTTATTCACCCAATTGACCATTGTCGAACCACTTCTCAAGTTGGGTACCTGGCCCACCCGTTTCCGTTTGTCCCACTTGAGCTTTTTTAACCAATCAGGATTGGTGGGATCCAGCTTGAGAAAGAATGTATCGTCGAGTGCGACACCCTTCGCTTTTGATTTGGTGATGTAAGTTTTTGAATAACCTCCTATGGAAAAGTTTACAGGCAAAAGTTAGTGTTTCCTCATGATGGACGGAATTTATGGCATGAGAAGTTTGTCCAGGTCGAGTCCCGGATGTCAAGGCAAATGCGATATCGACTTGCCGTGTAAGATGATCCCTTCAGGGATCGATAGCAGTGAGAAACCTGATCGAGGACTGGAAAGAGTATGTCAATCAATTCCGAGACATTTTGTTGAATATGAACTATGAATACATGTGACGAGTCAGAGGGAAGGGTACATATACAAACCTTGGCCATCGTTCGTTGTCTCGCGAGGTTATCTGCTGCCACTTGTACTCCATCATGTCGAAAAACCACAGATCATTCAAATAATTCGTCCGAACTCCAACGTCTTTTTGTTCAAGGAATTCGGGATTCGAAAAAGACGAAACGAGGATAGCAAATCAGACCAAAGACGCAAGGGGCCAATATTGTGCACGGTTTACTGACCATGAAAGCCCTACTTGCTCAGAGATCCACAAATCAAGAAGAGAGTTAGTGGTCAGTTGGATAAAGGGGGGAAAGTAGATACAGTAAACTTACTTACGCCGAAAAGGATAATCCATTGTTTCCATACGACCATTCGGTGTCCACTTCTTGCTGACGGTTGAACTTTGGTTTCAATTCTTTCCCAGGAATGACTTGCCAGGTCAAAGCACCACTAAAGATGAGGGAGGGTCAGGGCGAACAGGCAAAAAAAATAATGTAATGAATCCGGTCATCTTTGGTGTATGCTGATACGATTGTATCAAGAATAAAAGCTTGCCATATCTCTGTAGTGGTGAAAAGTGGTCTGATTGGAAGATGCAAATTCGCCACCTAACTCCTCACAAACAATCGGAGTAGGTATCAACAAAAAAAAAAATCTGCAGGAAATGAGTGTACGAATAATTCAAAAGGAGGGGCAGACCGAATAACCATAGTTTTCCGCCACCAGCCGGAGTGGCTACCATTTGGTGAGTTGATCTGGGGCCCGGAAAAGTGGGGGAGCTGTACCTCCTCCATTCGTTTTTCTCTGGAGAATACCTCTGGAATGAAATGTATCAGAACGCTTTCTTTGTTTGATTCAATCCTAATCGATTCCGCCTCACATAGAGATCATTGTAGAAATGCGCGGTTGTGCCGTTAAAAAACTCTCCTGCGACATTGAATAAAAAGCGTGTCAGACCCATCTAGATTTTTTTGTTTGTTTATTTGTTCAAATCACTCACCGCCAAACAACCAGATGTAAGGTTGATTTGGATCGGGAGTGAATGAAGCATTTGCTCTCCGACTTGGCGGGCCATCGATGACATCTTCAGTGACCTTGTGCTCTGCTTCCCATTTCCTGATAAAACAAGACCATTAGAATTTGTTGATTCTTTGGAAGTTAGGTTGATTGAAGGGAATACTCAACGCCCTAAATTCTTCCAGCGTAGTCAGAAGGTCTTCTTCCTCGGCGGCAGCCTCGAGTGCCAGTTGTTTTTTAGATTTTTGATTGTCCTTCTTTGCCTGTTTCTCCTTCTTGGATGCTTTCACTGCGGCTTTGTTGCTGGCCTTGGCTTTCTTTGCCCTTCCCATCTCTGAGATCAAAACCCCCCCCCCAAAAAAAAGCCAGGCAGTGTGTTTAGTTCTTCCGTCGGCTTTTGTCTGAGACGGTGTCAGTCAGTTTCACCTTGGCCATTATTATCATTGTGATTGTGATGAGCTTACCGTGTGGAACTTTTTGGGGAACTGTTGAAGTTTCTGTTGACCAATCTGGTGGTTGCTGGAGCAGAGTGGGATGTCACAGCCCTGTCAGTCGGCGAAAGGTCACAGCTTACATAATCCAGGCCAACTCAGATATCACACTCAACCAAACACAGCACTCACCAACAATACTCATCAAGGAAAATGACGAACCAGCAGAAACAACTTCCCAACGAACGCACAACTTCAGAAACAGACATCGCCATACTCAGAAAGCTCTCGATCTCAACCGGCGGATTCTCTCAGCCGAAACTACTATACGATCGACTACAAGAACTGACCAAGGCTGACAAGGATCTTCAGCCTCCCTCAAAACAGTTGCTCAAAACCCTCGACCCATCAACTTGTCATCGTAAATTTCTCTGGTCAGTCGATTCGGGATTATCATCAAACCCTCCTATAAAAAGTACTGACATCATGCCGTACACATAGGTCTTTTGCACTCGGTATTCCTATTCAATCGTCGTGAGCCCCTCCTCCTTCAAATGCTTGAATGGATTCTCTCGTAGGTACATCAGAAAACCTCCAAAAAACAGAGTCCAAAAATACATGTCAAGAAATCAAAACCAAAATCAAATAATACAGATGATGAAAATCTTGCTTACATTTAAGCCTTTTGCCGGGTTTGTTTTAATTGAATAGGAATAAGATTGAAAGGTCGGATTTGGAGACCAAGGCCGAACATCGTGATGAACGACAGGTCGAGCTGGATGTCAACCGATCTTTTGTTTACTATCCAAAACGTGAGTCTACCATTTACTAGGGCCGTAGAATTAATCTCAAATCTCGATGTGTGCAGATATACCTGATCAAGTCAAGAGCCACCTTCGAGAAACGTTAAGCGATATCATAGTCAAGATTTTAAGACAGTTTCCCAAGTTGAATTATTTCCAAGGCTACCATGATATCGTTTCAATCTTCTTATTGAACTTTCTCGATCTGGAAAATTTACCGAACGGGTCCCAGAAAGAAGCCTACAAGGGCAAGGAGAAAATGGAAGACGGTTTTATCGAGAAAATGGAAGACAATCCTTCCGAGAAAATGGAAGACAATCCTTCCGAGAAAATGGAAGATGCGCCCACCGAGAAAAATAATCATGATAATCACAGGCTCGTTGATCACACCGAAACAGATCGAGATCTTAGGTTGTTGAAAGAAACGGTCCAGAAGTTTACTCTCCACAGGATTCGAGATAGTATGACAAGCGATCTGTCGCCCATCATGGGGTATCTCAGGTCAGTATCGAATAACTCAATCAATATTCACCGCGTGGAGGCGTCACCAAAGTACATACTTCCTTCTGACGTCAATATGTTGTTCCTTCTTTTCCAGGTTTACTCAAGCAATCTTAAAACAAGAAAAGCCTGGCTTTGCGTCTTTGATCTCCCAAACATCAAGCCTCCCGTTATTCTCGTTGTCCTGGATATTGACTCTGACTTCGCATGACCTGACTTCATTAGATGTAATCTCGAGGGTATTCGATTTCTTACTTTGCCATCCACCGGTTATGATATGCTATTTGGCATGTGCGATTTGCTTAACCAAGACGGATGAGATCGACAAGTTGGTTGTCGAGGCAGAGGCGGAGGGAAGCGAACTCGACCTAGATATGGTGCACTTTGTGATGTCTTGCTTGCCCCCTCTGACGATGGACCAAACCGACCAAACTATCACCAAGCCTGAATCTCAGCCGCCTCATTCGGTCTCTGGACGTGGCAAGATAAAATCCACTTTGGAAGCAAACGAAGAGGAAGTGAACGGGATTGAACACCATTTATCGAAGAATTCAAAAGTCATGGATCAGTCAGCAGATGACCAGCCTGGAGCCATGGGAGAACAAGTCCAAAATGACCCAGATGAAAGACAGATAAATCAGGTGTCGAATGAGCCACAAGTCACGCAGCCCCGAAGCAAAGCCGGAGTTTCAATCGAAGAGATCATACAATCAGCCCTCGTTCTGTACCAGACATACAAGCCTTCAGATCCCCAACTAAATTTGCTGAAGATTATGGGCCCGAAGAGTTCTATCTATACTTGGTCAGACTCCCAAGCCGATCGACTGACCGACCAGGAAGCCGAGAAGATCCTTGGTTTACCTATCCTCCAAATCGTTCGGCCCCTACCTACTACTCAATCTAGAAAGAAACTCATTTTCGCTCGCAGGAAACTCAAAGTACCTTTCTCTAAGCTCAAAGCCCATCTCAAAAAGTTCTTCAAAAATCCTCATAAAAAACATCAAATCGTCTTTCTTACTACTTCTTTTCTCGTCGCCGTTATCGCCTTGAGATACTACTCTCTCCCCTCTTCCTCTTCTAATCCTCTGCTTTTTGCTCTCTTACACTTCAAATCTACTCGTCCTTCTCTGTTCCAAAATATCCTCAATCTTCAAGATCGGCTTGCCTCTTTTTTCATCCAATGATCCTCAATACGATGTCCCCACATTTAGCTCCTGCTTCTGCCCCTGCTTGTCTTATTTATTTATTTTTCTCTGGCCTCACGACACAAGAGTTTTGCTGGGGTTTCTTTGTTGTATAAGTGTCTGAAAAACAGCATATGGTAAACCCGTCTTTCTTGTATTGGGACAGGCGGGCGTGCCAGCAACACAGTGGGAAATGAAATCTGACACTTGTAAGTACTCCAATCATCAAAATATGCAAGGCATATGTATCTCACATCATTCAGAGACTGTAGTCACTTCAAGGCCACAAACACTTACTATTTTAATTCCACATTGAAAACCAACAGTGAGCCAACTTCACAAACAGTAGTATTATTGTAGCATAGTGTTAGCTTTTGATCTAAGCCACCCTAGCCAAAAGTTACTGTTAGCACACGTTTCGGATATCAATACCAAGACAATAGCACTGCAAAAAAATCTGCTTCAACTGCCAGCAGTTGACATGCAGTAGCTTTGATTTTACTCTGGTCTTACTCTGGTTTTACTGTTGACATGCAGTAGCTTTGATTTTACTCTGGTCTTACTCTGGTTTTACTGTTGACATGCAGTAGCTTTGATTTTACTCTGGTCTTACTCTGGTTTTACTCAAACTTTAATCAAAAGTTACTTTGGTGCACAGTGACTGTGCATCTCAATTAAAGTTTGAGTAAAGTTTGAATAAGAGTTGAGTAAAATAAGAGTAAGCTGCATGTCAACTGCTGGCAGTTGAAGCAGATTTTTTTGCAGTGATAGGAAGGAAAGGAGTGATTTTTTTCAATCAAGTAAAGTCTATTGTCAAAAACAGAACAAACACCACAGTGAAGTGGTCATGATCAGGTCTGGGTCAAGTTGGCTGTGACAATCACCTGCACTGAACAAATCTGAAGCAGGGGGGAATGCCTCTGTTGGTCAACTCACATTGAAAATTGATGCACCAGAGAGCATATAAAGGTGCATTTGCATCATCTTCAATTTATTCTTGAGGGACTGGAGTTCAACTTTTTGCTCTGTATTTTTCTCTTACAATGCAATCACGCGGCTCTGATCCTCCAAATGCAATCAAGTGTTTTCTTCACAAATCTTCTCAATTGTTTTATTTGCTTCCTGGAGTTGAATCATATGAAATTGACTCAATCCATTCTCAGAGTCATGTTTCTTGTGTGTGGCCGGGTTAAAGAGTGAGACATGTGACTGCTCCAGGGTCATTGAAGAGCTCCCTGCCAACTTGCAAGATGAGGGACCAGAATTTTGAGCTATTGTTTGAATGTGCCCCCCCCAAGTGGATGCAGAGGTTCCAATTGGACCAGTCAATGGCTTTTTTTCTTGATTCCACACAGTGAAAGAGGAAGGGATTGAGGATGATGATGAGTTTTTCAAGAAAGACATGTCCATGAGTGGTGTACAAGTTTCAGTGGTAAATTGCTGAGACATTTGATTCAGACCAGTGGTGATAGATTCATTGGGGTGTCTGTGGTTGTTGCAGTCAGCAATTTAATTGGATTCCTTGAAATCCTTGTTTTGGGTAGCAAAACATCCTGAGAGCATCTCCAGTGGAGAGGGGGTGGATCCAACTTCAAGTCACTTCAGCAGGCTGGGACCACATTTCACACCTGTTTCTCAGGAGTGTCACCCTTGGTCCACAGCAAACTGGCAAGACAGGATGGGGGTGGATTGGTGAGGTGCTGGTGGGAGAGTGCGTGAATTGATTTTGAGGGTGGTAAGAAGTCATGTTTTGTTTTTTGGGTCCTCAAGATGGTATGTCGACGGGGACTGGACGGAAGAGCCTTTACAAGGCGGCTTGGAAACCGTGGACAACCTTGAGAGAATCACCGGCTGGGATGGGGTATTGGATCAGAATTTATCAATTGAAGGTGATGTGGCAGGTCTGCTGGATCCCCAAAAAGTTGTGTGACCTGCTAAATTCAGCAAAAAGTCGTGCAATCACATCTCTGCTGGAGATGCTCTGATCACAGTAATTGGGTTCCATCTTCTCTTCAACCAACATTGGGACTGAGGCACCAAGTGCAACTCCATTTCTGAACTTGATATAAATAATTTCAGCATATGTTCAACAAAAAAAGAAAGTATTGTCTTTTTGGAAAAGCTTGGACAAATCCATTTTGTTTTAAGCAAATAGAAATCTTTTTGTCAATATTTGACAGTTGTTTCTGCCGAGAATTGTCTCATGGCCTTTCTTCAGTCTCTGCCATTGTCTTTACATCCAATGCTTGGCTATTCCATCCTAATGTCCTAGAGGGACATGGATGGGGGAGCCGTTGAGGGTGTTGGTAGGGTAAGAATCATGCCCTGGTTCCGAATCTGTGCTCATTTCCTCCTTCCTCCAACTCCAACATAGCCTACCAGCAAAACAAGGCTTCGGAGGAAGATTTGATTTTGGGTCATATCTGACAGCTGTCAGGATAAAACCACTGACAAAACTAAATAAAAGTATTAGCTCCAAAACAAAAAGCAGACTTGTGCAGTCCAAGGTTTCCTGAAAAGACAATATATACTTATTGGTTTTTGTCACTCTCAACACCATCATTGAAAGCAGCAACATGTGCACAAGATTCCATTGCCTTTGCTGTGGCTTCAGCCTCACAGACACAAGATGAGCAGTCTGGATTGCAAGTTGGTTTTGAGTGATTCACAAGGGCTCAAAACTTAAGCTTTTAGGGATCCAAATATTGGTTGAGGCAATGACTAGGTTCTCAACAAGAAACCCACCAGTTTTGGAGGTGTGACCCATTGGACGTCAATGGGTTGGTTGGGGTGTTTCACGGGTTCAAAATCCCAGTCAGAATTCTGGGTTGCACCTAAAAGCCCCCAAACCTGATTCAGGGCAGATTTCAGGTTCAATTATTCCATTGAAACCCTGGATTGCAGGTCCAATTTTTAGAAAATGGGAAAATATGAAAATTGCCATAACTCCAGCATTACACAACATAAATGCATACAAGTTGCACCAAATAATGGTGAAACCTTTACCTTTTTTTTTTTTTTGGAAAAAACATGATTGCTTCAGAATACATCAGCCCTGAGAAAAAAAAGGACTCAAGGGTTCAAGGAGCATAAAGATTGGATATGGTAGCGTAAAAATCTTATTTACACAACATATAAGCTTTGAAATGTCAAATTGGTCAAAATGAAATGGTTGGATTAATATTGAATCACTATTTCTACAACACATCCACTTAAAAATTGATATAATTTTTTGAAGAAGAGCAAGAAATAATGGTATTTAAAAAAATCAAATACAAAGAATAAAAAAATCAAATACAAAGAATAAAAAAATCAAATACAAAGAATAAAAAAAATCAAATACAAAGAATAAAAAAATCAAATACAAAGAATTAAAAAAAAAAGAAATACATACCATCAAGTGCCACTGCTTATGAAATTATTTTGGTTCCACTTTCTGTCCTGTTGCCAACAATGAATTTGCTTGATTTAATACCCTCTCTTTTTATTATTTTCAGTAGTTTACTTATTGATATTTATCTCATGTGTTTGAATTATTTCAATCAATGACATGTATGTTTATGTTACACTAGAGTTCAAGGGCGGCTTCGCTGCCTTCGTCATTCAGAAGTTTTGACATTTTTTACTCACGGTCATTCTTATCTCGGTTTATTACGTGTTACTCCCCCAAAAATATGAAGTATTTAATCTTGGTCAAAACAAGCATATTATTCAATTTCAGCATAAACAATTACTCAAGTAAAGGTTCAGTAAATCATCTGCCGGATCGTTAAGTATAAATGTTTAACACAATTGTATTGCTTCTTGAGTATTTTAAGATGGGCATTGTTTTTAGTATATGTTTGCCTATCATGTTGAGAGGAACTATTTGCATCCATTAGTTCTGTATGCAAAACATATTTCTTGATTTGGAATCTGCTATTCATTTTCAAATTGAGAGTCTTCAAGAATTGTAAAGAATTCTTGATAAGGTCAAGGGAATGTTCTTCCCAAATGCTTTGATGCTTATCACAGATGGAATGAATAGTGATGAAGCTGGCTCAGGGCAGTTCACACAATGTACATATCCTTAGTGTCATCAATCCGATGGTATGAGGCCACCAATCAACATCAGCCCAAGGAATCCTAAATGAGCAAGGGGGAAATTGAGATTAAGAATATTCTACAGTTGTGGTTGCGAAACATCGGCAATTCATGGGTGGAGTTGAATGAGATTCAATGTTGTTGTCCAGATTAATAAGGGAATGTGACGGTGTTGCACCGCTTTAAGAACAAGAGATGGGTAATGTAGTATTACCTTACATCGAAAAATTGCATATACATCAACGTAGAAATTTTATTTGATGAACAAAGGGTGAATGAGGCAGTGTTGCAAGGGATTAAGGACAGGTTGTTGCTCAGGTGGTCATACATTAACAGGCAAGGAGTTGAGACAGATGTTTGTCGGGAATGGAATAAACATTGGTGGGTGTTTGAGCCGAACCGTGATGTCAATAAAAATTTGCTGAAATCAGGCTTGTACATTGAGCATTAGACTGGAGGCAGTGATGACGATGAGAATTTGGCAAATGTCGTGAAAAGTGCTGTTTTTGTGTCCGAGGTGGCATGGGGCTGCATTGACCGTTGAGAGCTCAAGAAGACGGGCAAGGAATAAAGTGACAACAGCCAAAAGTTTGATGAGATGACTCAATTTACAGTAAAATGTTTACCTAATGCGTAAATATGTGTAATGTGAGCGGGACAGGTATAAATAGACACTGTTTTGTCATCCTATGAGATGATCTTCAGGTCCCAGTTTCAAAAAAGTGTCATTGCCATGAATCTGAGGCCTCCACCGTTTCAGGTGTCATTTAAATTTTAAGGTGGAAGTCAACACAAATAGGATTAAAACAAATTGCCCTTTTTTCACCTGAAAATATGATTACATCATGATCACGTACATAGCTTTTGTTATATCTCCAATGCTGGGTTGCTATGATACCTGGAGAGGGTGGTGTATCATAGCATAGCCAAAATTTCTAACAGCTAACAGTTATAACCGTAGCTGTTAGTGATATCAGTGCTATCACTACGACCTTTTGCACCTAAAAGGGTGTCACTACGCTGTGCTACAGACCCTATTAGCAGTAAATAACTACTACCACAGGCTGTAGCTCAGCACAGTGGCCCTTAGGACCACTAAAAAACACCAACAATACAGTGTTGGAGGCAAAAAAGGGCTGCTACACTACACTATTTTTGGCAAATAGTGTAGCGTAGTAACCCACCACAAAAAGAATGGTGTCACCTTCATGTGGGTGCCTCCTCAAAGTATAAAGGGCCCTTTGTACCTCAGGGAGGCACCAACATGAAGGTGCCACCACTTTTTTTTGGTGTCTTTGTATTATATTCCACCAATTTACATTTTTGATATGTTGTTTGTGCATCTCTTCATATCTTTTATTTCATTTTCAGTTCAACTTCCAATGAGCTGTATTATTTTACTTTGATTCCTTTCTTGTGTATTGATTTAATTTAATTCCATTTATATTATACATCTCTTCAGTCCCAATGAATGTTATTATTTCATTTGGATTCCTTTCTTGTGCATTCATATAATTTGATGGAATTAAATTTCTTATCTTTCATTATATGTTCTCATCACTTCTTTTTCTGTTTTTCTATATTTGGCCTTGCTCTATTTTCTTGTCTATCATTTTCATTTTTTATCCTTCTCATCATTTATTTTAACCACTTTCTTTCAGCCTTTCTTTTCTTTTCATTCATGTTATGTTTATTTACTTTATCAAAATTTGTAACCTTTCTTTTGGTTTTCATGTGTTTTTTATGTGCCATGATTTTCATTTCTCATGTGTTAACTTTAACAGAATACATTTATCATATTGCATTTTCTTAACTCTTCCTTTCTTGACTGAATTGATTTTTTTTTAATTTTTGGGGGTCAGGGGTTTGGAGGCACAACCCATGTTTTCACACCTGTGGCCCACCCCTGATTTTGGAGTCTGGTTTTTGTACCCACAATCCTCATTTCCGGTGAGAAAATTGAAGGTACAACCCATAGATTAGGCGTCAGATTTTTAAAAATTCAATCTGCAACGCCCAACTCTGACCAAATTTTTGGAGGCACAACCCCCTTGAGAACCTGGAGACCAAGGGGGTGGGTTGCATGTTGAAGACTCCACTTGTCATTGTTGGCCTAGTTGTTGTATTGTTCAAAAAATATGCCCATTCCTGAGATCCTGGAGGTAGATAGTGCTTGAAGGCTGCAGCTAAGGTTATACCCCTGAGAGCCCTTGGCATGGCTAGGACAATTTTGGGTGCTGATAGTTGCTGTAGTTTGGCTAGTCCAACTTTGATTGTTAGGAGGAGTAGCTGGGGTTGGGTTATTTTGAGCTTGGGGTGGCATTTTGTTGCCAAGGCAGAGCTGAGGTGACAGATGTCCACAAGAGGAGTGGTCTGTGTCGTTGCCCCCGACAATCTGGAGAAGCCGAGAGCATCTCAGTTGTGGGCTTAAATACATGAGGCCTGATCACGGGCAAGACACCACAAGGTCTCACACATTCCTCCAGGGCCCTTAGCTCAAATTCAAATTCAACCACCCTCCCACCCTGTTTGGGGGGGGGGGGGGGGGGCGTGTCCAAGGTTCCCCACACCCTTCTGGAGCGCAGAGCTAGAAGACAACCAAGTTACTCAAGAACAAAACCTCCTGGTCAAGCTCCAGTAACGCGGTGTCTTTCTCAGCAACCCATACACTGGGTGGCTTGGGAGGCAATAGCCTCCGGGCCCCTCTAGGGTAGGGCTTAGAGCCCCACCCAAAAAGTGTATGCCCAGGAGCGTAAAGGTGGATGATGTTTGAGTAATGTGGATGTGGTGTGTTGCTGAGATATATCAAGAAGCAAGGGTGCAACACATTTTGTCTTTTCGGGAAAGCTTGGACGAATCCATTTTGTTTTATGCAAATACCAATTATTTTGTCAAAATTTGACTGTTGTTTCTGCCGAGAATTGTCTCATGGCCTTTCTGCAGTCTCTGCCATAGTCTTCACAGCCAATGCTTGGCTATTCCTTCCTAGTGTCCTAGAGGGACATGGATGGGAGAGTTGCTGAGGGTGTCGGCAGGGTGAGAATCATGCCCTGGTTCCAAATTCGAGCTCATTTCTCCTTCATCCAACTCCAACATAGCCTACCAGCAAAACAAGGCTTCAGGGGCAGATTTCATTTTGGGTCCTATCTGACAGCTGTCAGGATAAAACCGCTGACAAAACTAAATAAAAGTATAAGATCCAAAATGAAAAGCAGACTTGTGCAGTCCAAGGTTTCCCGAAAAGACAATATGATACATGTATTGTATCTGTATCTACAAATACACAGTTTTTCAAAACTGTGTATTGTATCTGATAACAGATATATCAGAAATACGTGCATTTCAATACAATACAGTGTGTATTTGCACCGATACATCATGTATTGTATTGTATAGGGAACAAAAATACACAATCTTGGGAAGATGTGTATTGCAGATACATCAAAAATACATGTATTTAAACACGATACAGGCAATTACCAAATACATGTATTGTGTGTGTTGCAGCATTGCAAGAAGGTGATGTGGCCCAGCTTAAAAAGGGCTTGTAACTTTGATCTGGAAAGAGGGGCTCCAAATCTGGCTCTGCAGGGGCTGTAAAAGCTCCGAATGGAAGACTTTCCGTCTCCAAATTAGAATCTTAGAACTCGAGATTCTCATCCTGCTGTACTAGTGATGAAAACTCGATCTGGAAGAATTTTCACTCCCAAATCAAGTTTGGGATCCAGAAACTTCACCTTCTAGACTGGTAGGTAGGTTACAGGGGCTGCAGATCCTGATTGATATCCGGAGAAGCGAGGGAATACAGGGATTGAAGAAGAAACGAATGGGTGTTGAGTCGAAGGCCAGGGAAGGCGGAAGAAGTTTGTCCCTGAAATCAACAAAGCAAAATAAAAATGACCACAGCACCAAACCAGAACGAACCACATCAACCAACGAGCTCAGCCTTCTCGGCCAGATTCACGAAACCACGAAAGCAGCTGTCCCCAGAACAGCAGATCCTCTTCGACAAGGCAAGAGAGCAGGTCGAGAAACGATGTCTGGCCGACCCTGCATGGGAAGCCGAACGCATCTGGCTGCTCGGCAGTCCGGAAGACCCAGAAAACAATCAAGGCTTGTTACGCGCGTAAGTCATCCCTTCATCTTTCCCCAATCCAACCGTTTACTAACAACCTCTCCCCATCCTCCAGTCTGGTCATCAGAGGCAGAGGCAGTGATGTCCCTCAGATATTCAAAACTCTCGCCAAAGGCGTACAGAGGCGCAGGAACGAAGCCACACAACGCGGCGAACCGCGTAAGAATGATCAAAGAATCTTACCACCAAACGAAACTCAAGCTGACTTTCATTCTCATCCAGATCCAAGTCTCCCTATCCCTCAGCCAGATTCCATTGACACTAACAACTCAACCGGAACACTGGCCTCAACCCATTCAGCTCAAGCCACAGTTAAACCTGCCCAGAAATCGACAGATCAATCATTGCCGTCCCAGGATCCGTGCAAGCGTGGTCCATCCAAACAGTCCACCTCCAATGTCCCCCCATCCTCAACCGACCAATCTCAAGCTATTTCCGGGAAGCCTGCCAGTCCTGTATCGATTATGCCCATGAACATCCAAATTGGTGGACCGTCAACTCGGCCTGCTGTTTACAGAGGAGAACACTCTTCAAATCCGTCGATCAGTCTCAAGACATTGAGCACATCTAAGGAACACAAAACCGGTTCAGAGACTCTAGAAATCGAAGGTGACTTGCTGACATGGTACCACAAGCCAGGTACCGATCCAATCAAACTGTTCCCACTCTCTGCAGCCGAAATCATCGAGATGCCTCCGATCCTCACCATCTCCTTCACAGCCCTCTACTTCACTCATCAGTTCTTATGCGCCCTGATACGACTTTATAAGGACAATAACCGTCCCACACCTGACCCACTCATCTTTGCGTGCCATCGTCACCAACAAGCGCTCGAAAAATCGTGGGAGATTCAAAAGGAAAAGTTCATTCACGGTGTTCGTCATTTACCTTTTTTTTCCTTTTTCGGTCTTTTCTATCAAGTTGGCCTGACCTGCTCATCTTTCTTTTACATTGCTCAAAAAAATAGCATTGGATGTATTTGACAAGTGTGATGTTCAAGACACAACCCAGCACCAGTTTTAGAGTCTTTGTTCTGCCGTTCGTTGATCTGGAAGAAGCGCACGAAAAAGTGACCAACCTCAAAGCCCGGGCGCTCTCCAAAGCCCAACTTCACTTCAGCTCTAAATTTCCTGGCACTTCCTTCCCACCAGTCACCGACCAAACTTCATCGGCTCCTTCTCCTCGTGAAGTGCCCGTGCAACCTTCTTCGCATTCAATTCAACCAGTCATTCTTCCTGCCATTTCTGCCCCTGATTCGGATTCATTTCCTGTCAATCAACCGGCTCTTTTTCTCGATTCGTCCGTGGCTACTGCCGCTTCGGAATTGACGGCAGCTCAGGATTCTGCTGTTGCTACTGAATCGACAGCAGCTGAGGAATCTACGGCAGCTATAGAATCTACAGCAGGTAAAGAATCTATAGCAGCCAAGGAATCTACGGCAGCTCAGGAATCTAGGGCAACTAAAGAATCAGCAACAGCCAAGGAATTGGTAACTGCTCAGGAATCAACAGCAGTTCAAGAATTGGCAGCAGCTCAGGAACCAGTACACCTCGATCCAGGGGATGCAATTCTTGACACGGAAATTGGGAACCAAGTCCAAGATCATTCCACATCGACTGTTTCTCCCTCACTTGTTCCACCTGAGCTCAACAACTGCCCACCTCTACCGCCAGAAACTGTGATGCCCTCTATATCTGCTTGCCCACCTGTGACCAAAGAACCCGCATCGCAATCGTGCCGACTCTCACTGCCTGCAAGCCTCCCATCTGATGCCCAATCGGACCATCCAGGATCATCAGATATCCAAGCCTCTCCGACGACCCAAACTTGTGGATTGGCTGACCCCATGTTGAGGCGCGTCTCAATCACTCCAGGAATGCAAGCTGACCAACACCGCAACAGCTTGCCAGTCAATCCTCGCGTGCCCTCCGACTGCCATAGCTCCTTTTCTTCAACCCAGTCTTCTCACCCTCTCTCCCACCAGCTGCACCAGCCTATAGGAAACCATCCGATCCAGCAGTCACCCATCCAACCAGATTACCAGCGACCTTCACAATGCATAGCAATTAATGCAACTCCCCAATCATTACCGGTTGCTCGGCGATTTATGGGTGGTACAGCTGTGGCGACGATGCCGACTCGAGCGGAGAACTATCCGCTAGCTAGTTTCTCATCTGGGGGACTCCCACCAGAGTACTCATCGTCGCTGCCACTTTCGGAGATACAGCTTCAAGCCCGACAGTCAAACGAGCTGGCCTACCTCGAACACCAGTACTTGAAATTCATCGATTTCCTCGCAAAGCGCTACATCAATTTCATGCGCCTCGAACACGACCCCTCCCAGCGCCAACGTGCCAATCAGATCCACGCTACCCAACTCGCGCAAGTGAAGGTCCAGTATACACAGGTGATGATGCAGACCATAGCCAGACACCAGGCCGAGACTCAGCACTTTTGCATTCGCGCTGGCATCCTTCATCATCGGCTGCCCCCGTCTGCCCCCTCCAATCCAACTGGGACTCTCGTCCACCCTCCTCCAACCGTATCCCACTCAACCCCCCACCCTATCCAAATCATCCAGTCCAACACAATACCTCCCTCAACTACTGCCACCGGTTCGTCTGATCCTCATATTACTTCTCGTACCGATCATCGCCAACGACTAACCGAATCACCTCAAGAAAGGAAACGGTCTTTCAGCTGTACCTCGACTGCTACCCATCATTCCGCTGACGAGACTCCATGGACTACCGACCCCAGCTCCTCCAACCAAAAACGCATCCGTAGATCAGTGGAGATGAGTAAACTCTTGGAGGTCGGTAGGACGTTGGATATTGATTGGAGCGTCGTCGAGACCCGCGTGGAATCCGATCCTCCTTCTCCCAAACCTCTCGCGATCCTCCCCTCTCTTTCTCCTGATAATCATTCCCAAAACATCCCCGCTAGTCCTCCAAACCCTAAGACGACACTCACGTCTGCAACCGAAAAAATAGTTGACAAGTCGGCCGTTGACCCTCCACCAAATGTTGTTTCGAGTACTGAGAGTAGCGGCCCAGTGTCTTCATCCTCGATGGTGCCAGTGTTGATGGGAGGCAGTTTTGGGAAAACCGACACCTCTTCTGCTCCGATGGTCGATCGCGACCATCCTCTCGCACTAGCTCAATCGACGGAAAATGCACAAAAAAACCCAGAAGGAAAGGGCGGCGAAGGCTACGAGTCTAATCACCCTTCTGACACAGTCCCCCAAGATCAGCAACAACACTCTTCTGCTTCCGTTCCATCCATCCCGGTTGAAGAAGAAATTCACGACGATCCTCGTCGAGTAGACCACACCGATCCGACATCCGTCCCGCCTGCGTCCGACCACTCATCTTCCTTGCAAAACCCCACTCTCTCTACCTTACCCCACACTCATCCACACTCATCCACATCTACTGACCTTCCTCAAAAGTCTTCTTCCGCCCTCCCTTTTCCCTCTGCATCGGGTCCCTCGACTAGTCTTGTAGACGACGATGGTTTCTTTCATCTCGTCTTGCCTAACCGTGCCCGTCCTTCATCATCGTCGTATAACGCTCTCCAACAAGGCCTTCCTTCTGTCCATAGTCTTCATAACCCCCCTCTTGAAGATCTTGATGATGAATGGTTTGTCTTGACTTTGTAATCCTTCTCTTTCTCTCTCTCTGTCTCCTTTTTCTCTTGTCCTCTCGCTCCTGTTATTGTTGTTTGTGTTTGTCTGTTTTCTTTTTTTTTTTTTGTATTCTTTCTTTTTTTTTTTCTCTCTCATATTTACTCTTCTCTCCGTCTCTTCTCACACTAAATTATTTCTCTCGATTCATTATCCAAAAAAAAAAGAAGACGAAGTTGAATTGCATCTACATATTTAGTTATTTTATGTGCTGCTTAGAATAAAGGGGCGGGGGAGATTTGTTTTTCTTTTCTTCAAAAAAAAGTAGTTGATTACTCGACTTTTGGTGTTCTGAAATGATTTGATTATGTACTTGTAATGATACTACATAAAATTTTAAAAAACCACTAATCTAAATCAATAGATAGGCTCTTGGTCTGGACCAACCAAGTCCTACAACTCTGTCTAATGTTTCTATACTGGACGACTTCCCCTCGATCTACAGCTCCCCTTTAGAGCCAGATGCCAGAGCTTAATTACAGTTGAAAAGCTAAAAATTTAGCTTTTCCACTTTCAGATTAAGATCTGCAGGAGCTGCAGAAGTCGAAGGGAAGTCTTCCACTATTAACAATATGATAGTTTGACGTTGAGTCACCAGGGGAGACAAGGGGGCACTCTACAGGAAGTGCCATACCTTAATATCTTTCTGTAACTCTGGTGGATACCTCCCCTATATCTTACTTGAGACTTGATCAAGTGTTTCTGAAGTCATTGTGAACTCATCTGGAATTTGACTGGAATTCAGAAGGATCTGCATATAAAATAGATCCACAACATATTAGTAACTTGAGCTGAACTTTTCTTCAATTGAAACAATTTTAACAGTAAAAATTCTCACCATTGGATTGAGATGGGAGTGGTATAAAAAACAGGTATTCAGAAAGGACGGTCATTTTCCATTTTCCTTTCAAAATTCAAAACAAACACTTGATCCTAAGTTTACATTTGAAAGCAGTAAAAAAATATCTCAATTTGAATTCAATTTCAAGATTGTGATGAAATTCAATTCATGCCTATTTGCTTTTCATGCTGTTTACTCACAGCTAATCCCAAAAGATAAGCCTGGTTGTGAGCCCTCCAAACACAGTTTTCAATCCAAAATTTGTATTTTGCATATCTTTATTTGTGTGTACATCATAAAGAAAGGGTCCATTGGCTTATCTGCTGATTATTTCAGGAAACTGGGAGTCAAGATGAAGAGTGTGTATCCACATGTGTTACAAATCATGGAGAAAAGAAAGAAGACAAGAGAGATCAGAACAAAAAGACAAAAAAAGAGACTTAACTGGGAGGCAAGATGAAGAGTGTGTGGAAGGATGAGGAAAGAGGCCTTCCACAACTCCTGCTCCCATTTAAGGTACAACTCAATATGGTCTATCAAGGCCGTCTGGGCACAGGCCAAAAAAAGGCCAAGTGGGCTGGGCCAACCCCAAAGCGCGCTTGGCCACCTCCAAAGTCCGCTTGGCATGGTGCCCAGTGTCCTTGGCACTCTGCCAAGCCTTGCCGGGCACACACCAAAGTTTGGGTGGGCCCGGCCCAAGTGAGAGTGCCACACCTGCACTACACATGTTCAAGGGGCATTCTTCTTTACTAATTTTTAATAATATGAGATCAAACCTTCTCGGCTTCAATCTCAAGCTCAGTTGAACCCATAGCGGCGGAATTAGGCAGAGTCGTTCATAACCTGCAGCAAAAAAAAAGTAAGTAAGTACATGCTAGTAGGATGATGGAAAGGAAAAAAAGACTTATTTATGTATGTACTTTCTTCGGATAATTGAGTCGGTGAGGTGTTTTGGATCGGCCAGGAGCTTGGGTCTGAGCCAGCAAAACTTGGTTGTGTGCCAAGATTTGCAGCCCTCCCAGCCCGGCCAGTCAAGCCCCCTGGGCACACACCCAAGCCTCCTGGGCACAAACCCAAGCCCCGGTGGGGCTGCACCAAGCCGGACTTGCACCTGTGCCCAGACAGTCTTGATAAACCATATGAGTGAAAACCACTGAACAGGTGTGGCAGAAGATAAAAAAAGCAAAAAAAAGACAAAACAGAAATGGACTTATCTTACACTGATATATACAAGTTCATACAGGCCTGAGGTGTAATAAATTTGTGGTTCAGGAAAAACTGCTTGGGGGGCCAGCCTTGCAAGACCTCTTGGATACTGTGTAACCAAATTGGGATTTTTTTAAATCCAAGAAAATCCTTATCATGATTGCCTCTCAGAAAAAAATGTTGAAATAACTAAAAACAAACTCAATCAAAATTGATTATTGCATCTTTTGGGACTGTGATGGACTGAGGACTCTCCTGGATTTTTTTGTTCAATTGTTGTAGAAACTTTACATGAATGATTCAGAAAACTTGATTAGTGGAATGTGTAGATTGGTACCAGTTCCTTCAGTATAACTTCGGCCCTGTTTGGCACTGTCATAAAAATGGGTGTAATTTTGGACATTTAATTCAATAAATACCATACTGTTGGCACAAATGTAACAAAATTGGTATAGGATGAAAAAGGGCTTCCCGCTTCTTTATTGGAAAGATAAGAGTCCATTTATTGGACTGTCTCTAGTGCCATAATAGCATTATTACTTTTTATATCTGTTTCAAGTGTAATATTAATATTGTGATGCTAATGTCAGCCTCACATGCCCATTCTGATATCACAAATAATGAAGCAGGTAGCACTCTTTATTTCTATACCAATTATGTTATATCTGTGCCAGCGGTTTGGCTTTTATTGAATTAAATGTTCAATATTACACCCATTTTTATGATGGTGCCAAACAGGGCCTTCATGTTGTGAAACTTCAATCCACCATGGCTATTTTCTGAGGAGACACTTCCGGGAGCAAACCCTCTGTAGAGGTCCTCTCCCTAGGGCAGGCCAGAAATCCTTGTTGCGGGTTTCCCAAGCCGCCCACGCGTATGGGTGTTTCACAACACCCTGCGGCCCAAAAAGGGGGGTAAGACAGAGCCTAATAGATACCCCTGTGCCGCTGGGTGGGTGGGATGGTTTGGTTAAGGTTATTCAAGAAGCGCAGCATATCTACTGTAATATTGTAAAAGGGAAAACTAGGGAGGAAATGATGTACGCCACAGGAGACGGGCTGGCTCTCCCTAGTCCCTGCTTATAAGTTCATGGCTAGGGGGAGCTTGGGCCCTTCCGCCCTCATCGTGTCTCCTTGGATACACAATCCACTCCTTGGGATCACTCTCATCCACGCGCGCTTTGTGGACTTCCGTTACATCTGGCTGCTCCCCCGCAACTAGCAATTAAAGTTCAATTCAAAATGGAAAAACAGAAATGTAAACATAAACATAAAATAATATTAAAACATCAAGAGTGTTGAATCTAAAGATAAAGCTTAAAGGAAGAAGGACAAGAGCAAAACATGGAGAAAGAAAAGGGTAAAGGGAGAGAAAAAATGAAGAAAAGAAGTATAAGTGATCAAAAAAAATGTTAAAAAAACACAAAAGGGGCTGGAAAATGGAGTATAAAACGTGTAAAATAAGGTGAAAAATGAAATGAAAATAAATTAAATTAAATTAAATTAAATAGAAACAGAAATGGACACAGTTTTTCCCTTTGCCCTTTGAAACCAGTAAATACATACCTGTGTTCAACAACCCAATATTTGTCAAATTTCACCATGTAGAGCATAATTATAATTGGATAAAACTGAGATGTTTCTTCATTCAATTTATTTTATTTATCAGCCATAAAACATATCTTACAGAGACAGATCTCATTCTGAAGTGGTAATCACTTGTTAAATTCTTTTTGATTATTATGAATAGCCAATAAGGCCATTTTTCTCTCAAATAATTTTGATCCCTGTTGAAGGTGTAATCCCTGTAGAAGGGAAAGTGGCCAATGTGACCACAACTGCTGAGCACTATGCTGTGCCAACTGCTGAGCACTATGCTGTACCAGCTGCTGAGCACAGATCAGAATGCTGCACCAATAAGAATAAGAATGCACCAATGGAGTGGTGCGTTCCGGCTAAAAATTTTAGATGTTAAAGTACTTTACTTTAACTGAAATGTACAATAAAATTCCTGAAGAAAAGTATTAATACTTTTCTCTCCACAAAGCTGGAAAGCCCTGTGGAGCTTTCACCTTTAGAATGTCCACTGGACAATATTTCCTCAGCATTTCTTATCTATAAATACCAGGGCCTTTTGCCCCATCTTGTATTTACATTCATGCACACACACACATTCACTCATCCATCTCCACAATCTCATCACCCTCATATCAACCACCACCATCACCATCACCTTTTATATATTAGTAATATATATTTAACTTAAATCCCCCTCAAAAGAACCCCCCCCCCCCCCCCATATTAATAATCCCTATCACCAGGAAAAGTCCTAATCTAAAGATGTCCTTGAAAAAAAAAAGGTGAAAGGATGCCGTTGATGTGTATGAAAGAGTATGTCATTGCAATGAATTGGGGGCCTTCAAGGATCACAGATCATCATGTTCCAAATAATGTTTGATAACAAGTTGTTAATAATTGTATTATACTATTGCATTTTTTAGCTGTTCCATCCAAAGCCGCATCACAACTAGCCCTTACAAAGGCAGAAAATCACCAGAATGGTAGTGGAAAATTTGACAAAAATGTACCCCAATGAGTCCAAAATGTGAGTGAAGTCAAGCCTCTGTTCAGGGGGTGTTGGAGTTCAGCTGGACATCCTGTAAAATTCCCATATATTTTGTGAATTTTTTTTTTTTTTTTTCAAAATTCCCAATTTCATCTTCCCTTGCCTCTTGTTGAGGAGCATTTTTGACAATGTCACCCTTTTGTACACGCGTACGATAGGGGGACAAATTGAGATTGGTACTCGCGCCTCATGAACAGTTCAGACTGGTCACAAGCTGTGAAAGGTCCAGCTTGTTGACCAGCATATCTGGTCTTTCGCTGGGCCTTGCTGATAGATATGGCCACTTGCAATGGGTGCGGGTACCTGCTCAACCCCCCCTTAGGCACACACACCCGTACCCGCACCCACAGTGGCAGAAGGAACAGGCACCCGGGTACCTGTGGCAGGTACTCGTGGGTGACACATTAACATGCAGGTCATTGCCTGCTTAGCGAGCAGGCAATGACCTGCTGATTGGTGAGCAGGTCAGGGCGTACCCGAGTAGGGCGTGACCACTCGGTGAACAGGCTGCAACCTGCTCACCTAATCCACACACTGCCTCCTTGACTTGAAAACATGACGGATTAATCTTCCTTAGAAATACAAAAAAAATCAAAAAAAAAAAATAGAAATATAGCAGAGACTCTGGACAATTTAGGGGATGCTCCAACATCAAAATTGGTTGCTTGGAGCAAAAGAAATTACAACTCAAAAAATGCCATTTTTGAAAACCTGTCATGCCAAAAAACTCGGATAATTCATAAGTCCCCTCCTACGGAGGGGGGCGCTTCGCGCCCAGGAGGGGACTTAGTCAAGTTCGACGCTTCGCGAGTGGCGCCCTCGCCAGCCAAAGGCTACCGGCCCTCTGATCGAGGGTCTTGTTGTTAAGCTACAGATGAAACCCCATCGACATTAGCGATTTTTTTGCCAAGTCGAGTAACGAGTTGGCACAACCCCGAACTGTTGAGATTAAACTCCAGTCGGGGGTCCTGCGACTCATCTGGAGACCTGATGCCCAATCATTCAGGAAAAATTGGGGCGTTCAAATTTGAGGCCACGCCGGTCGTTTGGTGGCGTGGTTATTTTTTCCTGCGCTGAGGACCTGCGCGACCTCCTGGACAGGTCGAGAGTTTCAATTCTTTCCCGCACCTGAAAACCGGCGAGCATCACAGATTTGACACCGGTGTCATGGGACGTGCTAATCAAGGAACAAACCAAGCAAAACAGCCAACTCGACGCCATGAAAGCCCAACATTGTAGCCTTTTCATTTTCCTGGCGAAGATAGCAACAGGAATGGATCTGTTCTCGTTTCATCCGGACGAGGATTCACTTGACCTATGAGGTGAAGAGGAACCAGCGCCTACTTATGAATGTCGTCGCACCGGCAAGTTCTTCTCATAATCCATCTTGGGATCCGCTATCCGATCCACTTGTAGACACCCTATATGAGGGGCTTCCAGGCATATCGGGCCGGTCGCCATCCCCTCAAGTCAACGAACTAACCGACACGGCTCAGGGTGGACTATCACAAAACTCGGCTGCATACATTCCTGCCTGTGTGGGCACAGATTCCTCAGACCAGCAACCCAAAGAGCTGCCCATAATTCACATGGACGCAGAGGATAGATCGATCCATCCATTAGTTTTTGACATGAATGTCTTCCAACCGTTGTCCGACTAACCAATACAGAATGAGATGCTGAAAGCGATGACAAACGCCATCCAAAGTACAGCAACGAAGGATCCGGCTAGCATGGGACCCCTAGAGATCCACGAGAAACAAATGAAAAAATTTATCGTCGAGTTTAAAGCGCACATGCCCGTATATCAAGAGAAGAACAAACAACACGCTCCATCACAATTGATGGCGTGGCACATATGCAAGACTCAGTGGTCAAATTCGCCCTGGAGGGTCGTTTATGAGATGCGACTGGGGATCCAATTTGACTCCTCATTGAAATGGTTCCACCAAACTGTGTTGGAAAAAGTACCTTGGCTCGATCCAGAATCCAAGTCCCGTCAATTGAATAATTGTTTCGTCGCCTACATCTTCTTTGTTGATATGATCATTACCATTATACCTCAACCTGCAGGGAAAGTATTAGATAGAACTCAAGTCTTCAAGACGGCTTTGGATACCTTTCAAGAGTCTACCGAACGTTTTCTCCTGAATGACATGTTTGCTAGGGCAGATGTAGCAAGAGGTTGCTATGTTTGGAGGTATATATTGACGTTTGGATAACCCACAATAAGAGCAATATGAAGTCAAGTCAGCTACTTGCCACCGACAACAAAAAACGGCTTTCACTTCATTAGAAAACATTTTTCTCCGTTGTTTTCGCACACTCAATAGTCCAATTAACTAAGAGGGTTGACCACCTCACAGTACCCATGGAGATAACTACAAAAAAAAAGAAAAACCACGGTAAAAGCTGCACACCCGAAGCAAACTTAGGCCCTGTTTGGCACTGTCATAAATATTGGTGTAATAATGAAAATTAAATTCAATACAAACCAAAATTTCTATGAAACTGTAACAAAATTGGTATAGAATGAAAGAAGGCTACATGCTCCATCATTGACAAGGAAAGAATCCATGTACTGGGTCATCTCTAGCACCATAGTAGCAATATTACCCTTTATATCTGTTTCAAGTGTAATATTAATATTGAGATGCTAATGACAGCCTCACATGCCCATTCTGATGTCACAAAAAATGAAGCAGGTAGCACTCTTTATGTCTATACCAATTTTCTTATATTTGTGCCAACAGTTTGGTTTTTATTGAATTAAATGTTCAATATTACACCAATATTTATGACTGTGCCAAACGGGGCCTTAACACCAGTCCGCGCTAGGGCGGCATGAATTCTTGACTTGAAAACTGTTTTCCACTCATCAAACTTTTTTCAACCTCTTATTCGACGTCGATCTCTTCAACTCCTTCTCACCCCGGTCCATCACGTAACCACGTTCTTCTTCTTTTTCTTGTTCGTTCTCTCCTTCCCCTTCACACATCTCAACATTCAGTACCTCACATCTAAATTCAACTTGAATCCCTGTCAAATTCTCAACTCATCTTCTTAATCCGCCTATCCTTTCCCCCTGGCGTATCCACTTGACTCTCCTAATGTCTATGCCGATAAGGTAATGTAATGTATATATTGTGCTTTTCTTTGGCAACTTGTCAGTTAACAACAACAGAGGAGTGAACAGACTTGTGATAGAGAGGGATAGCAGTTGATGGAGCCACCACCTCAAGTTATAAGAGTAATCTTTTTTGATTTGAACAGATTGCTTATGATGAGGGGGATAATGATAGATGTGCAACAAAAACCCACTAGAGTAAAGCATAGCCAACAAATATGCCGCCTGGATCTTTGATGGGGCGTTTTATAGATCTCTTTAATGGAGTGCAGCTTGTTGACGGATGTACTCGATCAAGGCGCGCACGGGTCGACCGGTGAGTCCTTTAGGATTGCAAGGATCTGGCAAGGTGCACTCCATCGCACCAGCTAGAATAATTTTGACGGAAGCGAATTATTAAAACGTTTTTGAGGGTCAGGCAAGGTTAGAATAGTGGACTTACCGATGTCGATGTGGGCATATTCTACCGTGTCTTCAGCTTGCTCAGATCCTTCCTTAGCATTACATCCCAACCCGTCCACAAACTCTCTCAAAAAGATCGCCGCGGTACAAGACTAACCAAACGCCAAAATCATAATCAAAAAGCCAAACAAAGCCAGTCACAGGAAGCAGATTTTCTTCGGAAAATGCGATACTTACCCCGGCAGTTCGACCTCCAGTGTTACACAGATCGGCATTACTCGAATCGATCTGACGCATATAGAAATCGTCAAAAGGCATCCGCCAGAATCGATCATGTTCTACCTTCCCTGCCGAATCTAGGTGACTCCATAAGTTATCAGATGTCGAAAAGACTCCAGAGAACGGCTCGCCAAGTCTGTAAGTTTATTCGTCATCAAAAATTCGGTTCGGCCAAAGTAAGAAAATAGAAGATGTTGGGTTGGTTTTGGTATGGACTAGGGAAATAGGTCGGGTGGGGACTTCACTCACGCAATCATCATGGCTCCCGTCAGTGTGGCACAATCTAAAAAAAAGGTAAAAAGAATAGGAGCCATGAGTATATCTTTCCAAGCGGATGAAGTTGGGAAAGAAAGAAAGCGTGTATACACCCACCGATGACAGTTTTGGGTTTGTAGACAGAAGAGGCGTAGTACAACGCATCAGCCAAGACCAAACGACCTTCAGCATCGGTGTTATCGACTAGATAATGAGATTTGATGATCCTCAGCAAGCCTGTCATCTCCATTATCGAGAAATAAGAACACAATAGGAAGCTTGACAAACCTTCGATGCTCTTGCCGTTCATGGCGTAGATAATATCCCCGGGTTTGGTAGCATGACCGCTGGGCATGTTTTCTGAATAAATCACCTATCTTAAATGATGTTGTTTTTTTTTATTCAGGGGATTGAAAGTGGCTGACCGGTCAAAGGTGTGCATATAACCATGTCGATGGGAATGCCCAACTTGGCGATCGCCCATGCGGCGCTCGTGACTGTCGCTGCACCGCCCATGTCGGCCCTCATGAGCTTCATCCCGGCTCCGCCCTTGATGGAGATTCCGCCAGAATCTGCAAAGAAAACACCTGAGACAAGCTGCAAAAAAAAACCCCGTAAACCCAAGAATTCAACGTACCAAAGGTGATTCCCTTGCCGACAAGCGCAACCGTTGGCTTGAATGTGCCTGCATCACCACTGGCGCCTTTGTAGTGGATCTCAAGGAACTTGCATGGCTCGGTCGTCCCTCGCGCAACCGAAAGGAACGAGTTCATCTTCTTGGCCTCAGCCCAAGCTTAAACAAGCAAATCAAAAGTGATAATGGTGAGGGAAAAAAAACAGAAATATCTAAGGGATTGGTTTGTGGGCAGATGGGGGAGGTAAGAGAAGTACAAACATTTATCGTGGGCTTGGATCTCGACGTTCTTGATCCCCCCAAACTCTTTCTGGATTCGTTCACAGAACAAGGTCGGGGTCATCAGATTAGCCGGGGTCTCCATGAGCTCCCGGGCCAAGTTCTGAGCTTGGCCGAAGATAAGGCCAGTTGACCAGTCGAGTCCGATCAGTTTCCCATTGGGTTTTTCGATCGACAGTTGTGCGGGTTGTTCGTTGAGAGGCTTGTAAGAGATCGGGGTGCGTTTCTCGACGGCCTCTTTCTTGGTCTTGAGGCTCTGTACGAATGGACCAGAGAGGTGAGTGATGCACAAGAAGAAAAAAGAGGAGAGATCGACTGACGTAATGGAAGGTGGATACAGTGGCACCGACAGCAGCAGCATGAGAGCTCCAGAGGGTGTCGACAAGAACGTCCCTGTTGTGGCTAATGTGATCCTTCAAGGCTTTAGCGCCTGAGCCGACGATCTTGCGAGTCTTGTCAGCCTTCTCGATCTCGCTGAGTTTCTCCGAGATCTTTCCGGTACCGACGGCTGCGATGGTGGTCTTGTCGGGACCGAAGAAGACCTTTGTCTCGAGCGCCTTCCCCTTGACTTCAGCATTCTTCCAATGTTCCTCGAGGATGCCAAGGTACTTCGATGGCAGATTGGCAGTCTGTGCTGTCGTCCCGTCCGGCTCGACTGCCAGGACTACTCCTGGGGCGGTGGTGGCTGTGTTGGACATGGTGGTTAGTGGGTGCTTGTTCTGGAGTGGTAGTGGTCTGAATATTTGGACTGGCCGTGCTCGAAGCAATCGAGAAATCATTAAAATATTTATTTTCTGTTTTTTTTTGACGCAACTCCCACTTCTTCTTGCTTTCAACCTCTTCAGCCTTCCAGAGAAGTATCACCCAGTATTCACTCAGCAAGCTGTTGTAACAAAAATCATTACTTTCCCTGGGGGCTGCCACCCTAGTATCGTCATCCATGAGAAAGAAACAAACAGAAAGAATGCAAGACAAGAAAAAAAACTCATTAGAATGTGCTACTGGGTTCCTTTTCGCGTTTCTTAACATCGATGTGTGTTGAGATATTTTTTCCAAATTTCCAAACCTTTACAGTGGACACTGGAATGTGTAGCCTGCTACGGCTGCGGCTGCGTAGCTGGGCTGCAGTCAAGCCTGCAAATCGTAGGCCGAAACGAAAAACCGAAAAAAGAGGCAGCCGCTGAGAATGTCGTTCCGATCATCATCAGTCGTTCAGGGAGCCCGTCGAGCGCCGTTGACCAGCAAACAAGCTGGAGTGGGTTTCTACAAAGGTATGTCGATCTCCCTTCTCTGAGTTTAAACAAATGGCTCTGATACTCTTGGTGTTGATCTGATTAGGTACCGGTAGCCATCCTGCTCTTGGCCCAAAATCACAAGGATCACATGGCACAGGTCGGGTGCTCGGTAGGATCTATCGCTTGGAACCTAAAAAAATGCGCTCGTTCATCGTCCCTGAAATACTACATGACTTTCGGGAACTAAGCTCTCGTCCAGACGTCAGTCCTTTCCTTTTTTTCCAAAAATAATTAATAGTAACTACTAACCACCCTCGGAAACCTTCTGTTTAGTTGAGGCCCTATACCGAATCGACTCTTCCCTTACCTGCCGAAGTCGACCTCGATCGCTGGCCCACGGATCGTCGAAAGCTTCAGCCAAAAGTCCAACAAAACCATGCTCCTTGGCATAACCGAGACAGCATCTATTCAACCAAAGGCTTTGACGGTGACTAGTAAGTTTTTTTTCCTCCCAAAGTCACTTTCATTCCATCTCGTCGTTTTGACTCACTTTCCTTCTTTTTGGATAAAAAGCTTTCGGCAATTGATGAATCATTTGAGAGAGAAGAACTCGACGGATGACTTTCCAGGACCTATCTCAACAGAAACGAAATAATGATTAATCCTCAAACTTAAGATTGTATCATCACTCGAAAGGAAGAAGAAGAAAACGAAGCCGCCGGTCAATAACTGCGTGCTCACGTTCCATCAGGATCTAGCCTTTAGATTCATCTCTCTTACTTATCTGTACCTACTACTTGAGATCGACAATGCCTAAAATCAACTATCGTTTAGATTCCCTGGCCAGTGTATCCTAACTGATCTCGTCCCGCTCCCGTCCTTGTTTCTCGCCCTCCAGCTTATCACACCCAGCAAAGCAATCACAAGTCTTCAGTATCTTCCGGATCTCTCCCAGAAACTGTTTTCAATGACCACATGAAAGAAGGCAAGCCTGGCCACGTGTGATGAACGATTTGACTTATCTATCACTTATCAATGAAGAAGACAAACATAGAAATCTTGATGAGACGTGAATAGTACTTGAGGTTTATAAACTTTTATAGCAAGTGTGCCACAGATATAAGCAAGTGTGCCACAGATATGGACAACAAAGCCAACCATGGAATTACTGGTATAAATCAATACAGTATAAATTTGGATGATTGGAAATTTAAGAAATGAAGAAGGTGAGGAGATAAAAGGGACCCCAGGCAAGTATTGGGGTCATGAGTAGCCTTCAGGTTTCATGGGGGTGTATGCATTTCAGGTGATGGAAGACCTGTTGGCATTGGGACAAGCTGTCTGCTTTCTGACATGCAGTCTAAACTTAACCCTTTCACATGTGTAGTGGGTTTCACAGACCTATCCACCACAGGTTAACCACATGAAATGCAGTCCTGTAAAATTAAATGCGGTGTGACATAGGGAGCAGGCATCAGAGCTATGTAGCCTATATACTTCTCATGACCCTTGGGGTGAGGCAAGGTTTTAACATCACACATGCCAACTGTCTCATGGTCAATACAACTCCACTAAAATCACAGTTTATTGTCCCTTGACAAGGAGTGGGGCTAAGAGATTTTTTAACCAGAAGTCTAGTATTCAATCAGAATGAGAGAAACTACCCCAAATAGAGAAATGTCTTACAAAAAATAAGCTACGTTTATAAGTGGTTTTCAAAGCTACATAAACTAAATACTGCATAAAAACATAAGTTGCACAATTTTCAGGGACCTGTCAATTCGAGTTTTATGTATGATGACAGGTCCCTGGCAAATATGGTATTTTATGTTGTTATGAATTTAAGTAATTTTTTAGTTTATGTAGCTTTGAAACCGATAATAGTTGAGCATTAGTTATACATGGTTGGATTGGTCAAAATCCATAACCATTAAACCAGCATGAGAAATGTATAAGAGAAGAAAGAAGAAAGAGGGCACAAGAAAGGGAAAAAAATATTCCAGATCAAGGAGCCTAGACATTCACCTTCCAATTGATTGAGTTTGAATATGTTCAAGCAACTGGAGAGCTCACAGGCGTCTAAAGAAAACTCAATATTGGAAAATATAATATCCAAGAGAGCTAAATCCAGGTTAAAATGAGACAGTATGGGTAAGAAAATGAGAGAAGCAATTATAATTGCTTGTGATATTGAAACTAATTCAAAGCTATTGGATGTGATAGAATTTTTCCCTCAGATGTATTATATCTTGGTTTCTTGACACAGGACACACCTTCTTTCAAGATGTGACCCAGCGGACAGTGGTGAAGCGGCAACCCTGCTAACAGCCAACATAAAACTTGTTAGCTGTTACTGTTAGCGGAATTATACTGCGCTACAGGTAGCATAGCGGGCCAATGTTTCAACAATCATGTCCACTTTTATCTGCACTGCCAGTGTAATTGCCTAGGTTGGTGGTATCCTAGTTAACTAGGATGGACTCAACAAAGTTAAACTTGGTTGGATTACATTTGATGAAATAGGAATCCAAGGCCCCTACAGTCAATGGTCAGAACATCACTGATAAATGCTGAGGTTGTGGGTACCTTTGATTCCCACAGTACACAATCTTTCTTCTCACTTGTTCAATACATGCAACTTGGTCTTCTTGGTGAATCAGAGGCTTGAAGATCGCCACATCCGTCGACCTTTCCAAGACCCGCAACCATGCGTTCTGCTTGAGAATTCAGAGTGTCAATTGATGTCAGCAGCAGCACATGATATGTTTGTTACTCCCAACATTTGGTTTGACAGCAAGCTGCTCGATCGGTAAGGTAAATAACTCAAATCCGGCGGCGAGTTCAAGCGAAGTGAAGGTAGTTTTCTTGGTTAAGCGCAGGCAATTCTTTATTGACAACAACTCGTAAGGCACAAGTGAAACATATGCTCTGCTTGAATCTCGACTGTCTCAACTGGAATGGATTTTAAACCGGTTCGGGGAAAAAACAAGGGGTAACTTCGACGACAAACTAAACTTTGCTTGAACAGGAAATTAGGAGAAAATGAAATTTGAATCATTCTGCTTCGGTCAGCTCAGGCGACAATCGAAAAGTCGCGCCATCGGGCGTTAAACTCAAGTGATAATGGTCGACCTCCATAAGAATAGTTTTGGAATTTAGCTGTTCGAGAAGAAAGGATTACAACTAAGTATCAGATGTGCATTCCCGTTGTGATGTTGACATCGATCAACGTACCAATAGCCGTTTCTGCCTCCTCAACTGTTTCAAATTCAACAACACCAACCCCCTTGGATCTGCCTCCGTCAAACAAGACCTCGGCATGCTGCACTTTTCCGGTTGTTTGGAAGAGTTCCACAAGATCATCGTCTGAGGTCGACCACGGTAGCTAGTTGTTGAATAATAATACAAACCTCAGCTTCAATGTGTTACTTGAGGAATCCAGATTCGTTCACATGATTCTTGTTTGAGTATTCCCTCACGATCGACTTACGTTTTTCACGAAAATTTGCTGGTTGGGTTGAACGCTCAATGAAGGACCTCCAGTCATAGCTCGGGGAGCTGCTCTGTGCCCAGGTGGACTTCCCGGAGATCCGTCCTGCCCCGAATAATCACCATAAAGATTCGAGGTATCCCGTCCTCCAGGACCACTGCCACCAAAGTTACCCCTGGCACCACCACGTCCACCTACGACAAGCCAATCAATTCACCAGGAAAATCAACTTAACAGAGGTCTATGACGTGAGTTGAAGCTCTGAAACCTAAGCTACCTCTACTACTGGCTGCAAAGCCACCTCTGAATCCACCATTGGCGCTCGCTGCGCGATCTTCGCGTACTTCCAGCGTGCGTCCTTCATATTCAAAGCCATTGAACATAGCTGAGAGAAAAAATCAGTCAGGATGGGATTCAGAGCAATCCTTGAAAATGTGCGGCTTGACCAACATATAGCATTCTGAGCATCTCTGGATGTCTCGAAGATCACAGTGCCGGTACCAGTTGGTGATCCATCAGCACTGAAATGAACATCAGCCCTGATTATACTACCGGCGGAGCGAAACATGTCTTTGAGATCTTGCCATCCTACGGTGAGAGGTAGCTGAAACAGATAGATAGTTACTTGAGTATGTAGAGAGTGAAAATGGAGGGATGAACGGACATACCCCGGAGATAGAGAGTTGCTTGCAAGACTGGCCTCCTTCCGAAAAACCGCTTCGTCCCGCCGAAAATCCACGTCCTACACTCCCACGGCCACCGAGCCCACTAGACAATGGCCCGCGACTACCATTCCCAGAAACAGCCAAGGCACCATACCGTGCTTCTTCTTCCCGATCCTATCAATTCAAATCCCTGCTCCGTTAGCATATAAAGAAACGCCAGGCACATTTTCCACCAAAAGCATTCTAAAAAAAATCCCCATGGCGACAGGCTTAACATACCTCTCTTACAAAAACCTGGCGGCCAAATAGAGGAGTGTCATTCAACTCCTTGACAGCTCGTTCAGCCTCTTCGCGTTTACTGAATTCGACAACTCCGCAACCCTTCAATGAGATGTTAGCGATGTGCGTATCCTCGGTTAGATGTAACAGAATCAAGAGAGGTCTTACTTTACTCATTCCGTTTGGAAGAACCATTACCTCCGCAAAGACCACGTTGCCCACTGTAAATTGATATCAACCAGACATGCCAATTGCCCCCATGATTGATTTGAGATACAACCAAATCCATCCCTCCCGTCAGTAACCAATCACCCAATTTTTGAATCATGTTTGCCAATGCTACCATCAGTCCCCCACCCTTCCGCGCCATCAGCTTGTCTACATTACCTCTACTCATGCCAGCATGCTTGACAAAATCATACCAGAATATATGAGCCGTCTTCCCACCCAAATCTTCATGATACTTTTCACAAATCAAACGTCATCCATAATCCCAATACTCCTTTGGATGGCAAATGAGCTTAGATGATGCGAGTAGGGGCTTTACTGAAATTGGAAAGAAATCCGGAATAGCCGGCCCAACTAGGCTTGAAGGCTGGAGGAAATGACTGTCTAGCAAACTTGACCCACCCTCACGCATAAAATCCTGCGTCAAGTTAGAGAATGTCAGTCTTCCTCAGTCGTAAACACGATCACCGCAGCGAATAAAGATAGCTGGCGGCCCAGGCTGCGAACGAGGTTTCTAATGGCACAGACCTTTAGGTCACTCCATTTAACCGAAAAAGCCAGGTTGCCTACGTAGACGCGATTCTCTTTGACGCTCCGTTTGCTGGCTTCCAGTGCAGCCATTTCGCGGCCCATGGCACGTCTTCCAGAATCGTCGTGACTCCGTCCCCGGGAGCTATAGCCACCGGAGCGACCATTGGAATATGCATATTTTGGATTGGAATCGTCCCTATCTTTGGAATTGAAAATCACACGTGATCCGAGTTAGGAGAGAGAAGTCGAGAAGCCCATGAACTGCAGATGCAAACCTCGATCATAACGGTAACGAGCGGGAGAGCGAGAGGAACGGCGAGGGGAGCGACTTCTTGATTTAGAACGGCGCATTCTCCGAGGGGAACGGGAACGGGAGGATTCGCGTGTAGGACGGCGGCCAGCAAAGTTTCGCTAGTTTTTAAATTAGACAGTTCAGTTGTCGTCTAAAATCAAAGCAGCATGGATTTTTTGATAGCATACGTAGTTTTCGTCGTCTCTTCTTCGGGGGTCGATCCCCCAGCGCTCCGAATCCTGAAGCCAACCATACAATAAGAAAAATTTTAAGGACAGCTTTGGGTGAAAATAAGAAGACGAAATGAGTACCTTATGAGAATGCCCGACTCCGTTACCATGACCCATGAAGTCTGCTTGGTGGAAGAATAAGACAAGTTCAGTCAGTGTGTTTTGATGATTATTCTGAAGGCTATGCTAAGAATATATTACTTTTTTCGGGTGACATGTTGATTGAATGTGGGGAGTTCGATGGTAAATTGGGAGTGTGGTGATCGGACAAGTGTGATGTATTGTATGAGATGCCAAAACTTTGGCTCAAAAATTTGCAGCGGCCAATCGACGGGCTGGTCCCCAGGGATGGTAGCCCCGCTCAGGGGGGTCAAGTCGGGGAGAGCCCCCTCGGGCCCCGGGTGCCCACCTGACTGCAACCAATTTCATTGTAACATTGTTTGTGCTACATAAATAAATAATACACAAAGTCGCGAGGACTTTGCGGAGGGGCTTTAAGTCCAGAAGAACTTACTCCTTATCAATGTTTTTTGGCTGAGAGTATCACGTTTTTTGCCTCTTTTCAGCATTTTTTTTCTGTTTTCATCACACACTTTCAGCCTATATCTTTATGTAGTTCATATTCATTATCCTCTCCGGGGGGATTATTGAAAAATAAATCAAAAAATCATTTTTTTTAGAAAAGGAATGAAAATATACCGTGCATGGGCTTGGAGGTGTGGTGGTCTGAGGGGGGTTTCAGAAAAATAGACCTTTTTGGAAAGAAATAACCACATGAAGAAGTGGTGTTGGAGGGCCAGATTTTGTAGTGAATGTCAGCAAGATGCAGATCATGAAATCAGTGAATTTTCAAGGTTTTTGGCTGATGAGTTTGTGAGGTAGTGTTGAGCTTAACTAAGTCCCCCCAACGGGCCCTGCAGGGGGTGCCCTTGTAGAGGCGACTTGTGACTTGAGTCCCACCTGTTGCCCAAGTGGATCATGGAAAAACCACCAAAAATCTTTTTTTTTCTTTGAATCCTAATTACTTGCCCCCTTTTCATCAAAAAAAAACATGCAGCCATTATCCCAGCCTACTCCTGATTTTGTTTTTATTTTTTAGTGTCCATAACTATCCCAAAATTGGGACAAACCACAGGAAGAAACAAAAAAATCTGAAAAAGTAAATAGATATCATGTATCTGCATTATCTCATACTTGTAATACTAATCCACAATTTGTTAGCACACTGTTTGAAAACAAACTGGGCCTTGGCAGAAGAAACCATTGTGTTTTTATTATTATTTTTCTGCCAGGTTTAACAGTTATAGATTTACAGTTTTTTTAAGATGGCACCATAAAGAACTCAAGGAGCCTATTTTCAAAGATGGATGAGTCTAAGTTGGCTTGATAAATTTGGCCAAATTCTGGAGATGTTGTTGCCAAAATCAGTATCAATCACTCCATGAAAAATAGAAAGTTTTGTACATTGGGTTTTTGAGTAATTTGGTGGTGAGGTGTGTCACCACCAAATGTTGAATTCTGCTAGGGCAAGAATTCTGACATTGTGTGCAAGTCCTCTGTTTGGGAGGTGCTCCACAGGGTCACTGGCCTACCCCCAAAGGTGGAATTGGTTTAAGTTCCAGTTAGTGTGAATTTAGATTTCTGTCACCAAGAATTTTCAAAAGTCTCAGGCAAGAATCCTTGTTAAGGTGAAAGTCCCCCTGGCAAGACCATCCAGGGCCTGGGGACTTTCATAAGTTAGCTGTTTGTGAGACCATAGACTGGGATGAATGAGAATACTCCCCCAAGGCAATATAGACCCCTGAAAAGCCAACCCAGATCATGTGGAGCTTTTAGAAATTTTTCTTGAAAAAAAATCTGGTGAACTCTTGGAAATTGGTAGCATTTTCCTTATTCTATTGTTTTGTTGGAAACATACTTACGTGGCCTTTAATCTAATAAATCTAAGCCAGAAGCACAAAAAAGAATGTGTTCAAGAATAGATAATTTTATGAAATTTGGAGAAAAATGGTTTTGGTATTGGCCCTTTATTCACTGAGAAGATATGTGCTGCTTGATTATCTCATTTGCCAATTATGCTGCCCATCAAATTTTTGAGGCTCTGATGAGATTTTTTTCTCTAACTGCACTGCCAGAATGATTGACTGGGTTGAGGGTATCCTAGTACAACTATGATGCACTCAACCTATTTAAACTTGGTTAATTTCAACTGATGAAATAAAAATACAAGGTACTTTTCTTTCATATTAAATCAGTTGAAAGCATCCAATTTTAAATTTGTTGAGTGCACCTCAGTTGAACTCAGATATAACCAACCCAGCCAATTATACTGGTGGTGCTGTTTGGGCAGGAATGGAGAAAAACAAGGAGCTACACCATGACTAGAGCTAAGATTCTATTCAATGATCTATAACCTAAAATATTTTTTGGTAATAAAATTGGGCTGAGAGACTCAAATCAATCAGATTTAGCCATGGGGAATTTGGAATTGAAGGAATGATTGGAGTCTCCAGTAGATTTTTGTCCCAGTCCAATTTCGGTCTCCCGGAAGCTGTCTTCAGGAGATTTTTCTGGTTCCTTTGATCCATTCTTTCTATTTTTTGAAACTTCAGATCTCCTAAAAGGATCTTGGTGCAAACGGTCCACCTGAAAATGATTTTCATTGGGATCCAATGCAGGTTTTTCATGGAATCCAAGCCAATCTAACTGCTCCTTAGACAGTGTCATATGGCTAAGTGGATATTGCAAGTTCAAATACCTAAGACCGGTCAAAAGTTCATCTAATTCTTCAGGAGTCAGCCAGGATGTTGTGCTTTTAACCAGTTGATCGTTTGAATAACTTTCCGGGAAGTTTTTCAAAATTTGATCCCTGAAATCCGCCAGTCGGGATGCCGCAACTGCAAGGTCTGCGGAGTTGACAGGTATGTCATCTGCACTTTCAATTAGCTGGAGGAACTCATTAACTATTTTAGATTGAATCCTTAGATAGGCAAGTCCTCCAGGCTCCTCAACCACAGTTTTCATTTTCAGATAATATTGCGGGGCGTGTTTCGCAATAAAAAATAGCCGTCGGAGCAAAAAGTCAAGTTCCGCCCGGGAAACTGCGGAAATTTTGATGGCAAGCATCTTCGTCAGATCGAGTTGCCCAACAAATCACCTGTAGTTTTTTTATTTTACATATAAAATTATCTTTGGGAATACAACAGACCTGGATTGATGTGACCAAGGACCACACTCGAAAAATCTAGAAGAGTCTTATTCAAAAAATGCAACCCATGTTCAGTCTTGATCTGAATGTGAGGTAAATGGTAAGAAGAAACCAACACAAACAATTAAAAGCACTTACGCTTTTCCCCATTGCCTTCCCCATTGCTCATCTCAGTAGCCAATTCTCGTAACTCAAAATTTATTTGCAAGCAAGCTTGACGGAGATTTTTCAAATCAGAATCAGTTGCACGTCTGAATTTTTCCTTGAGTGCTCCCAACAAAAGAATGTTCTGTTTGAGCTGATTCTCCAAAAGGTTGTTGTACTTGAGTTCCCAATTCGTTGATTCGCGCAAATTCAAATTTTCATTGACCGCTGCCCTCGTATGGCGGAGTAGATTACGTGTTATCATTTGACGAATAGCCGTTATCTCAAAATCCTTATCTCCTTTACTAAAAGGTCGGTTTAAATGAGATTCTTGTTTCCTGAACCAATTCAAAAAACTTTTGAGTATTTCAGTCTTCTGCCTTATTTTTCCATTCTTGAAGTCAATTCCGCGATAGTAGAGGTAAGTGCTACACAGGAATGGTAGGAATTCATCGACGCCTGATTCTTTTTTTCAACGAAAACCCGATTGTCAACAATTAGTATCATTAATGATAATTTCTTATGACCAGATAGTTGGTCTACATTCACTGTAAGCTGGAACAACTGAATGAAGTGAAAATGCTCACCCCGTAGCACGTCGGACAATTGACCATCGTGCCCAATTGTGCTATCCCACTTCTCAAATAAAAAATTTTCAAGGTCTTGGTTTGCTTTTTCTAATTTTCCGGGTTCACCGAGCTCGCCTCCAACGAGATGATTCCGTAAGATCGAATTTTCTCTCGGAATATTCTCGAGTGAGAGATATTCGATTGGTAGAGTACTTTCAAGTGCAGAATGTCGATTTGAATCTGCCAATTTTTTCGAGTCTTCAAGACCTTCTCCATGAACTCCGCTTGCTAACGTTGATTTGGCGCCTGCTAAGGTAGCCTTTGGGGCGAGACCTGAAATCGGCGAGTGTATCACATAACTTTTCGATCGAGAGGGTATCACGGTGGATGGCCAGACTGGACGGACACAGTACGGCTGGACCTCCATACTTTCCCGGCTATTGCCATCACCGGAGTATTCTCCTTCCGCTGCGAAAAAGTGATTCCACAAAGTCGACTTTGCCCTTGCAGCACCATCCGATGCAGGCCTTTCCCTGTCAACGCTTTTTCGTAATGCTGGTTTTACTTTTTCTACAGCGCCCTTCAATGGTAGAATTTTGCTAGGGGGCGCGTGTATCACATATTTACTACTCCTCGATCGAAAGGGGGCCGCCAAGGGTTCCCAAATCTGCTGGGTGGAGTATCTTAGGTCTAGATGAGTGGTTTCTGTTAACCTTTGGCCATGATCTGATGGCAAGGTTTCTCCATCCGGTACGTAAGGGATGGTTGACTCGAGGTTGGACCTAGCAATGTCTTCAAAATATCCATGTGGATTTGAAGTAGTGGAATGGGTGGTAGGATGGCCGGAAACCAAACAAACGAAAAGCACAAAAGTTGGGCTGATTTTCACAAGCCTCATCAGCCTTGGCATGGTGGCAAGAAAGGTTGGCGACTTGAATGCTTTCACTAGAGAAACACTTTTTGGCGTATTTAACAATTCGGGTTACGCAGTTTTTAGTATCTACCTCCTAAGCTGATACGTATTACTTGTTTCCATGAACCCAGTGGCAATATACATACAGCCGTACCCGGTTTCTACCCGCGTTGGAACGATTCAAGGCAATCAGAAAATACGTATGGCTGCAAAGCCCGAGAGGAACGATTAAAAGCCGAGAGGGATTTTATATGTACCCTTGAGGGCACCAGTGGCCTTAACTCCGTAAGTGTATGGGAAGTAAGAGAGCACACGCCTTCGAAATTACACACAATTCACGTTTTCTCACATAACAAATCTAACTTAACATAAGTCCCTCGATTGGAGGGCCTGGTAACCTCGAACTTAACACATGTCCTATCTCCCTGCTGTGCACGGCTTGTGCTGGCATATGAGTGACCTCACATTGCACAGCGCCGACCGCAGGGAGGGACTTGTGAGTTATGCAGGATTTTTGGCTTGGATCCTGAAATCCAAATTTCGAGTTTTTGGTGGTAAAATTCTTTGCCCTATTATTTAACCCCCTCCCCATGTCCAAATTTTTTTGCCCTTGTACTAGATTAAAGCTGCTCATATTTTCTTCCAATTAATGAAAAAATTATCCTTACAACCCTTACCATCATCCCTCTAGACCTTGTTGTTTAAGGTGTTAGAATCACTTTTTGATCCGCTGACTAGCTGACCGCTACCACCGTTAAGCCTGTATGCATCTTGCATGTTCACTTGTACAGCACCCTCTGTTGAGTCAAAATCTGTATGAGGGGTAAGTGTTATACTTACCCCGCCGCTAACCAGGTCGAACGGCCCATGATGCCTTTTTTGAGGGGCATCCTGGGGGTCGTTTAGGGAGCTGGAGAAACGGTGAAGAGATCAGAATGACCTCAAGATGAAGGCCTAAAACTTGGTGGCCTTGCCGATTCAAACAGATGGGACTGGGGGAGCTGACTGAGTAATAAGCTCTGAAAAGGCAATTTGAGGTGTTAACCCCATCCGGATCCACACCAAAAATCCACGATAAATTGTAAGCCTCTCTGTGAGACAGAGACCCTTTGGGATCCCTCACCGAGAGGCTTTGTTAGGTTCGTGGTAACCTGGGCTGGCGCAAGCACCCCTCGCGGAGCGAGCATCTGAAGGAGGAACTTGAAAGTAATGTCGCCTTTTTGGCGTGAGAGCATGAGTGGTTTTGGTGGTGAGTTTGTGCCTTCCAATTTTTACCCATCTTCCCTACAAGCCAGAAAGTTTCCCTTTAGACCATTTTAATCACCTCTGCGGCGCCTATCTTTTGGTGCTCAACTTGAAGTCATGGGGACATCCTCGCTCAGGTTACAACCCTTCAAATTTTGTCTCCTCTGATCCTCCTTAGGTGTATTTGAACTATTGACTTACACAAGCAATGTGATCTTCTTGTATATTCCATGTTTCCTTGCATGTATGGTTGAAACAACAGTGTTGTAGCATACTGATACATGAAATACTGCCACCATCCGATGAAATGTTGGGTTGGCACCAGAAACCAAGCTGTTGGTTTGATGCCTTGACCATTCATCACTGGTGGGTACACCATTGAGAAGCTACTGGTCATCCAGCCCGCTTTCTAATACACCAAAGATGTGGTTTTAATAAGCACTCAAAGGCATTAACTATGCTGAGGAGCCAACAAATCGGGAAGCGGTCACGCCAAGCGAGGCCAATAACTCATAAGCCTCTCCTACGGAGAGCCCTCTGGGCGGGGTCCTGATACCCTGAAGTTCAAGAGGCTTAGTTAGGCTAGATAACAAATATGGTGGCCATGCTGAAGTAAACATACCTCCTGCCACTGGTACTAATTGTTCCCCAATCCTTGTCTGTCGACAAACCGACGTCAAGAAACCTGCGGTGAAACTTGGCTCAAATTGCCAATGTATTCAGGTAGCCCATCTCCGTTTTGTGTCAATCCATATGACTTCCATCTCAGCACACTCTTCAGGGTATCTCTTTACAGGAAACACCTAGGATATTCCAGTTGTAGACTTAATGTACCCCATAGTTGGGTTGGTGGAAATTAAAAGGAAAAACATCCTCAGGATCCTAAACTCTAACAACTAAGATGAAATTTGTAGCTGCATTCTTGAGGTGTTTAGTCCCTGTTTGGCACAGTCATAAAGATTGGTGTAATATTGAAAATTTAAATCAATAAAAACCAAACTGTCCATCTAGATGTAACAAAATTGGTATAGAATGAAAGAAGGCTACCTGCTCCATCATTGGCAAGATAACAATCCATGTGTTAGACCATCTCAAGCACCATTACATCAATATTACCCTTTACATCTGTTTCAAGTTTTTGATTAATGCTGAGATGCTAATAACAGCCTCACATTCCCATTCTGATTTCACTGTCACAGATGATGAAGCAGTCATAACTCTTTATTTACATACTAATTTACAGCTTGATATAGAGCTTGCAACTGTCTGATTTCCATCTTCTCATATTCTTGATCTCTTCTATTGGTAAGCCTAAAGTAGGACATAGTGACACCCCCCATGCTGAATGAGTGTCCTGATAATTCCATGAAACCTCTGTCATTCCCCATTTTCTGCACTCTTCTCGCCAGCATATGACTATAGTACACAAGGCTGATGTAAAACATAAAGATGCTAATGGAGCAGGTGGTCTTTAGCAATATGTACTCCTGATAATCCAGCCTGGGATCCAGAAGATGTGGACATATTTCCTATTTGAGGTCTTCATGTTTTTGATCTAGATAGAACCTTTTTTGAATTAGTTCAGACCAGCTACAAACTTACTCTTATAGATAGCTTAGCCTCAATATATTACAGGAATAGACACTCTGGTGTTTTGGTTTTATGTGACAAAGATCAAGTTGATAATACTATGGAAAAATATTGTGACAATATTTACTCTGGGAACCTGTCTGAAGAATACACAATTGAGAGAGTTAAGAAACTTGCCTGCTGGCAAGATTGGAAGAAAATATTCATTGAATACCTTTAGACTTGTGACTATAGACATCTTAGGCACAGAGAGTCTTTGACAAGTGTGTGTTAATAATCACATAAGACTGAGAGAGCGAGAACACAACAAGCACACCTAATTGGATGAGGGTTTGAGTTTGAGACAGAAAAGAAAACTGAATGAAAAAATAGAAACTGAGAGCCATGGTTACCATTTAAGCTAATGTATGTACACATTAGATTTCATTTAGGTTTCAAATCTAGTCTATTACTATCAAACAGTTGATAAGTATGCTAATACTGAGATTCTCAATAGTGAGGTTTGTCAAAAGTCAATGGTATAGTATTTGGAATACTGCAGAGGGTAGCTGAACCTGCTTCTAGATGGGAAATAATTAACATGGATTTTGTTACTGGACTTCCTCCTGGTGGGTCTTACTCCTGCAAATCCGCAATTGTGGTACTAGACAGATATTACAAAAGGGCCAGATTTATCCCCAATCATAAGGATGATACAGCTATGGAAGTGAACATACTCTTCTGGAATAGAATAATGGCTGTAGTTATTACAAGTTGTGAGTTTGAAAATGTATTACCCGGAAAATTTTTTCTGATAAATAAAATTTTGCACCACTTACTCAATATGTAGGCTAAATATCCTTTTGTTCATATTGTTTCTTTCATTGTTTTATTAAGAACTGCTTTCAAACTTAAGAATTATAATCTTCAAGGTGAGAGTCTCCTGCCATACTAGTTGAGACCACTGTCAAGAAAGTTCCTTGCTACAATGTCAAGTAGGGCAGAGGATCTTTCCTGATACTCCCAGAACCAGAATGACATTTGACTAGCAATACTAGCTACCTGACAACCCTAAACTTTGAAAATCTATTATTACAAGGGAACTGGGGAAATTGGTTTCTTAATATTATCAAAATAATTTTTTTATCTACTCCCCTCTAACCCCATCCAACAATCTTGAAAAAAATATGACGGGAGTGGACTTGCCAAGAGTCTAATCCAACCCTTTTAGTAGTTTTCACCCACCCCAATTGGCTAACTTAAATAAGTCCACCCTGTGCGATCTGCAGATGGGAGGAGTGCTGGCTGAGCTTTGTGCCCCCGCCGACCGCAGGGAGGGACTTACAGCTAAAGCCGCCCTGCCTGCCTGTGAGCACCCACCCAACAACAAACACAATTCACCCTTTGAATTTCCCTGAATGTAGTTCCAACGCTGTCTGTCCCAAGTAAAGAAATTTAGAAAGCTTGATCTACCCTTGAATTTTAAAGCCTATTACATCACTAACTCGACAAACCTGTGATTTTTGGTTTATTTTTCAAGAAAATCCAGCTCCAAAAAAACTCTTGCGGCAACAAACCTATGTGTATAATCTTCTTTTTTTCACCTGTGCTTTGACTCCCCATTTTTTTTCCAACGTCTCTTTGTTCTCTCTCTATCTCTCAATCTCCGGATTCCGATCAGATGCCGTATCCGGTTCCTGCAAGGACGAAACTGTGGTACCCGCGAGCGATGTTGCACACGGTATTGACCAGCAGATCTTTCGGTTTCTCTTCATAACACTCATCCGATTTGTTGATTACATAGCTTTTGAGAGCTTCATCGCCTAACTTCGTTATTTCTTGACTCAACTTGAGATATTTCTTTTCATTTTGTTTTTTCATCAATGTTATCGTTTCAACATGTGTGTCGGATGGATTGCCGATGATAACCTTTCCATCTTCTCTGGCCGACTATGTAATGCTAAGATAACTTTTGCCGATAAACGGAGGCCGAGTTCGGCTTCGACTTTCTTTCTTACAAACTCTCGGTGGTCAACCGAGCCAATGAGACTAGTGAAGACGGTTGAATTATGGGTCCAGTAGTTCAACCGTCCGGTTGGTCCAAAACCGATTTTAATGTCATTCAAGAATCACAAAATGACCCGAAATAGCATTTTGTTGATTTCTTGTAAACGTAAAAGGGAAAACACAAAACGATGGAATGCAAATGAAAGCCAGGATGCAAGCGCATCTTTCCTCCCGCGGAATGTTATGTGTGGCTAGTAAACCGACGGAGCTACAGCCCTTCAAACTATTCTCCCTTTTTCCTCAGATCCTGTCTGGCGAGCAGGGGGACTTAGGGTGTAAGTCCCCCCTGCGGTCGGCGTTAATTCTGTCATAGCGCCACTCAGACCGCAGTGAGAGGGACTTTGTTAAGTTAGCCCAATTGGACACAAGAAAAAAGATGTGCCGGGCGCACACAGGGTGTGCCATGTTGGCACACCCAATTTTTTAGGCGTGTCTGAAAATCGAAAAGGGTGTGGGTGATGTGTATATGGCAGGCCATGTCACAGATTATGCATGTGTGACACCTCTTGCCCTCAGTCACGTCAGTTTGTGCGCTGGTGGGAATTGTGCTGCGTATTCATACCCATCGTTACCGCCATATGCATATGCACCTTTCGAACCAAAAAAAAGGGCTGCCGTGCGGAAGAGTGGCCCCTGACGGCCAATTCTTTCGCTCAAAAACCTTCGATTAACATGGTCAAGTCGTAAGTCATCTTCGCCTCGATCTCAGTCTATACAGTGGAAGCTCACAGTTTACCTTTGTCGTTCGGCTTCTTTTTTTCGAAAGGTACTTTCTTCATGGCGGCACAGAAGTTTTTGGACTGGTCGCATCAAACACGTCAAACTCACTCTTTGACGGTAAAAGGGCATTCGTCCCGGCGCTGGAGGATGTGTATGTCTGGGATGTGAAAAGAGGCGAACAAGTTAGTCTTTTCATTCTTCAGCTCACACAGTTCCTCTAGAATACTCATGTTGAGATTTTGGTTCAAGACAAGAATGTGGCATGCCACTGGGCAATATCATCCAGTCACATCTATCGCCCGCTCACCTACCGATCCCGACAAGTTTGCCGTTGGCTATCAAGATGGCTCAGTCCGAATTTGGTCATCACAGTCTACCACAGTGATTTCCGTTTTCGAGGGACATCGTAGAGCGGTTTCTTACTTGGAATGGGATAGAGATGGGGCCCGTTTGGCAAGTGGCGCTGTGGATGGCGAAGTCAACATGTGGGATGTGTCGGGAGAGAGTGGTCTATTCAAGTCAGTAACCCTTCTATCTTACTGGGCGCCTGGAAAAAAGTTGATCATTTGTTCCAACTAAGCAGGTTTCTTCCCATCGCCGTTTTACTAGATTACGCGGACACAACAATCGCATCACTGGATTAGTATTTATATCGGGCTCGAATCCAGTTTCTGACCCATCCTCTTTAACTGCACTTCCACCACCGTCTACTCACTTATTGAGCATCTCTCAGGATACATATCTCAAGTTATGGGACCTCCAAACCCAACATATCATCGAATCTGTGGTCGCTCATCGTACTGAAAGTTGGTCTGTGACAGTCATTCCGCCTTCCGCTCGAAGTGACGGTCAAGATCCAGATGGCAACGATGAGGACCCGATGTTTCTATTGATCACAAGCGGAGGAGACGGCGAGGCTAAACTTTGGATATTATCATCAACCATCCTCACTAGTGGTCCTCAGCGCAACAGTGATGGGCAAGGTTTCAGGCGAGCTATCGTCCACGTCGGAAATTTAGCTTTGAACACTTCAGGGGCACATGGTAAACGTGTCTCGGGCGCTACTGCCCATCATTACACGCTGCGTGGGGGAATTAGTGGGATTGCCATAGCTTTTCAAGTCGGAGATCGGTCAGTAGAAGTTTGGCGAATTCGCAGTGTCGAAGAAGTCAAGAAGAAGCAGGCCCGGCGCAAGAAGAAAGAAGCAGCCAAAAGTCGGAAGTCCGAGGATGAGAAAGACGCAGCTGGCGAAGAACCAGCAATTACTTGGTTGGATCGCATGTGTCCCTGGATCATGTTGAGGGGATCGGGAAAAATTGCTTCGTTTGCCTTCCCCCCAACTTCGAATCTTGCGTTGTTTCCTTCCACCGAACGACCTACAGAATTGCAAGTCCTTCTTGCCCTATCCAACAATTCGGTCGAAGTAATGTCCATCCCAAGGCCAACTACTTCTGCCAAATGGGAATCTCTGGAGGCCGAGAATTTGTACAAGGTTGCTTTGCCAGGTCACAGAACCGATATCCGGACTGTCTCTTTGTCCTTCGATGATCAACTGTTGGCTAGCGGTAGCAATGGTTTATTGAAAGTTTGGAATTTAAAAACTCAAAAGTGTATCCGCAACATGGAATGTGGTTATGCACTTTGCGGTACTTGGCTTCCCGGAAACAGGCATGTAAGCTTGTTAATTCTTATTCGAGCTTTCAATCAAGCTAGCTGACTTGTGCCACTGGCCATCTCATAGATTTTGGTTGGAACGAAGAGTGGTCAGCTTATGCTGTACGAGCTCAGTTCATGCGCTCTTTTGCAGACTTGTGATGCCCACTCAGGCGCAATTTGGTCTCTTGACCTCCGACCAGATGGCAAAGGGTTTGTGACTGGTGGCGCCGACAAATGCGTCAAGTTCTGGAACTTTACCACAAAAAATACTCCCATCGAAACATCAAATAAAGCAGACTCGGAAGCCGCTTCGGTCAACCAAAAGTCACTATCTCTATCCATGTCACATTCCAAGACGATGAAAATGTCGGATGATGTGCTAGGTGTACGATATAGCCCAGATTTCAAGTTCCTGGCAGTCTCAACTTTGGACTCGACTGTCAAAATCTTTTTCCAAGACAGTCTCAAATTTTTCTTGTCCCTTTACGGGCATAAAGTACGTATTTCCAAGCTCTCAGTAATACTGCACCTCTCGCTCAGTGTGTATTGTATTGTTCCTTCTTAGCTTCCGGTATTGGACATGGACATTTCCTTTGATTCAAAACTCGTGGTTACCTGCTCAGCCGATAAAAATGTCAAGATTTGGGGCCTCGACTTCGGAGATTGTCACAAATCGATTTTCGCACATGAAGAAAGTGTCATGCGTGTGGCATTTGAAAGCGGCTCGCATTACTTTTGGACCGTCGGTCGGGATAAGCTGGTCAAGTATTGGGACGGAGACAAGGTCAATAACCCTTTTCTCAATTCTGCTCGAATCACCGGATGGTCGGGTGTGTCAGGGATATTGATTAAACTTGTTTTGTCTGGATTTGCAAACGTTAGTTTGAAAACATCCAAACCCTTAGTGGACATCACAAAGAAGTTTCTTCCCTGGCAGTCAGTCACAATGCCAAGTTCCTTGTTACCGGTTCGTTCGATAAATCAATTCGAGTTTGGGAAAAGACCGACGAGCCCCTCTTCCTTGAAGAAGAGCGCGAAAAAGAGCTGGAGAGGTTGTATAACCAAGAAGAAAATGACCTGGCTGATCTGATGGCAGTGCGCCAACAGAAGCTAAAAGAAAATGGAAAGGAAGGCGAAGTTGAAGAAGCCGGTGCAGTATTGAAACAGACAGCCGAGACTCAGATGTCGGGTGAAAAAATAATCGAGGCACTCAATCTTGCAGCGGAAGATTTGGAAGCGTTTCAAAAGTACCAATCAGTAAAAGCCACCATGGCTGATCAAGCCGTGGCCAAAAAGTTGGCTCCTCCGTCTAGAAATCCAATCTTTGCGGCATTCAACAACATCTCCGCTCATGCATATGTAATGAAAGTGGTGGAAAAAGTGCCGCGTCCGGCACTGGAAGACGCATTGCTCGTTCTACCTTTTGCTCAAGTCACAATGCTTCTCACGCACATAGATGCTTGGATCATGAAGGTTAGTGCCGGCCCTGACGCAGTAAGAGCTTGAAGTTGAACTCGAAACTGACCTTGTGAGGCTCTGTTGAATATACACAGGGTTGGTCTATCCCCCTAGTCTGCCGGGTTTTATTCTTCATCCTTCGGACGCACGAGTCACAGATAACTGCGACCAATAGCTTGAAAACTTCAATCAACTCGATTCAGAAGAAACTGTCGACCCGCTTGACCAAGCAGAGGGAGATGGTAGGCTATAATGTAGAGGCGATTAAACTCTTGGAGCAAACTCTGGAGATCCAACAGCAAAACAAACGATTCCATGACGATGCCGACCTCAAGCCAATCGACGATATCCGAGGATTGATCGGTAATACCCAGAAAAGACGGAAAGTAGTTATTTAGTTTGATATCACCGGATTTTGGTATTCCTATCCTGATATCACCTCCCCTAGTCTCACTTCAACATCAAAATGGAACCAGCATTCCTTAATCTCTTACTTCAATACATCTATCCCGTGTCAATGTGCCAGAAACTATCTCTGATAATCTTAGACTCCTCAGGTTGGCAGTTTGAGCAACGACATGGAGGGAACCCAGCCTCAACCTTGCGCATCTGTTCGGAGGCGTAAATGAGATCATCTCGGGACATTGGTATGGTCCCGTGCCTGTTTGTAGCTTGTGAGGATTCAGCACAGGGTTGATGAATTAGAGAGGTTGAGGCACTTTTTCTTCACAAAAAGGCAATCCTGAGGCTTGTCGGTGTACCACCGCCGACATGTCCATGCAGTCGTCTTCGGATGGCTCCTTGAGTTCAAGTTTATAAAGTCTTTGGGGCTGTTTTTGCCGACCTTTCTCTTTGTCTCCATGAACATGACCCTAACGCTGTGTGACCATCATGGGCCCATGAGGATTACAGAGCTAATGCGCTTCCAGCTTTATCCTGAACCCAGGGCCATGGTGCAGGAGACACATGGAAAAACTAGCTTATCACAAGCCCCTCGATCGGAGGGCCGGTGTGGGCGCCACTCGCGAAGCAAGCCTCCGAAGGAGGGGCTTGGGACTAATGTCTCAAGTTTGGCGTGAGAGCTGAACCAAGTTTGGCAGGGGGAAACTTGCCTTCCCCTTCAGGCAATCTTTCCCCCACATTTTTGGTCAGCCTTTTGGACCATTGGAAAGGCCTCAACGTCACCTACGTGCAGGTCCAAAATAGATCCCCCACTTCCCACCATCCCCTTTGAATATTCGATTGAAAGTTGGGACTTTTCTGGCCCGGAAAGCTTGTACAAGGAAAATACAGCCGAACTACAGCTTTTCATGCGGGGTGCTTCCCACGGCAATTGCTGAATCTCCCTGCCTTTGATGGCAAGGAAGGGATAGAAGTATTGGCCGCCCATTGAAGGTGAAGGCACCATTAGAATCACAGCATTGAAGCCTATCAGGGCCTCTTCGCGGCATCCTTTCAAGCCGCCTAGTTGGGCAGGACTGAGCATTTGATTTGAAACATGACTTCAAAACAGCCTCAAGCCAAACCTGGGACATTAGTCCCAAGCCCCTCCTTCGGAGGCTTGCTTCGCGAGTGGCGCCCACACCGGCCCTCCGATCGAGGGGCTTGTGATAAGCTAGATGGAAAAACAGTATTCTCGTAGCCTGTCCGCCTTGTCGCTGCAACCAGTGTCGGTGTGGTGGCGGAGAGATAGACTGATTCAGTGATTCCCAGAATCTGACAAAAGTGTTGAAGCTTGGCTGTTTGCTGCTGCGGATGTTCAAGAACAAACAACCGCAAACTCTCTTAATCCGCGAAACCTAATCTCATCTGTGTCTTCAACTGTTGTCAATCGATCGCTCCTCCCTTTCTCATCTCAATTGCTCCTCCCTCTCTCATCTCAACTCAACCCTTCTTCCCTTCCTATTTCAAACTTCACCGCTTCATCTTACATCACTCAACAACTTCATCGTCTCACTTCCCAACTCCCTTCCTTCTTCGCAACTCTCTTCCCTTCTCATCTTAACCATTTCTTTTTTTCTTTTTCTATTCTTTTCTGCTTGTCTCACAACTCCACAAATCTCATCCTCAAAACCTCAAGCCTCCTTCTTCAACTTGGTGAGAATTGATCTATCACACTTCCTCAAAACTCAACTAATCTTATTTTGTTTCTTTCTTTAAGATCCTTGTCACTCTGTCTTTGTCATAATCTTCTCTTTTCAGTTGTCTGTCTTATTTCTATCAAACTACTCAGGGTATGATCTTTGTTTTACTTTTTTCTTTTTCTTGATTGTTTCTAACTTGTTTATTTCCTTAGTTCTGGTTTTTGTTTCCAAGAAATTCAATTCTAGCTTCTTTAAAAAGGGCACAGAGTCTCAGAGATGGCCAATTAGTGATTTTCTCTTGATCATCATCAAGCCACTCTCCCTCATCAGCTGTAATCGCTTTCCCCTTGTTCATCTTTGATTTCAGTTGATGTCTCTTTTCTTGACAATCTGCTTTCATTGATTGAAAGTGAGTTCTAGGATATAGAGCTTGAGCTCTTCACAGATTTTGGTTGCATCTTTCATACTTGGTTGTTTGGATTCCTCATGAGCATAAAGGGTATTCCAAATGCAGGATATGTGAGCTGAAGACTTGCTTAACTTTTCAAGGAGGTTTAAAAAGCTCTAGGATGCTTCTTAAAGGCCATTTGAAACCACCTTCCAGAAACATCGAAATAAACAGTGGGGACAGTTCAAAGAAAGACTTTTCATTTCATGTTTGTGCACATACATGATGTATGTATGTATGTACATACAGAGAGATAAAAAATAAAACTGAAGTGGTTCATAGATTGATCATCTTGATAAATCTGTCACTTTTTTGGACTTTGAGTCATAGAAACCTGCAAAAATCTTTTCTGTTAGAGAGCATTGGTCTAAGAATTTATGCATGAAGCAGGTGGTTATGCATTAGGGCTAAAAAATCCAATTTAGCAGGGACCAACTGTTGTGCCACAGCTGGGTTATGCTGTTTGGCAGATTATGCCCTTTTGCAAACATGTAGTTAGACAGTTTTGAATGTATATTATTTTTGGAGGTGTCATATTGAGCACCAGATGGGGTCTGGCTCTCTGGTGAGTGGGGTTGATGGCTGTGCTAATTTTCAAAAACTTGGTACCTGGGAAGCAGGAATATATCAGAATTTCTATCAGGACAAAAATCCAACTTAACTCATTGTTGATCTTGTATTATTAAGCCTGAACATAAAGACAAGCACCATTAACTACAGCCTTTAACAGTTGAACAACATTAAAAATTTCCTCAAACATATTTTCTTGTTTTCTTTGCTCACTATTTTTTCTCCCTGTTAAAGGCAAAACTCAGCCTTTGTCATTTCAATGTAGCACGCTGGGAAGACCTTCCAAAACACTACACCAAGTGAGCTCCCTCAGGCTCAATATGTATTATCCACCTATTCTACTTGTTTTCTGTTCCAATGGAATCTCTACAATGGTTAGTGTCTTGGTTTGCAGCACTTTGGGCCAATTTTTGTTTAAATGCCACATTGTTGAATGTATTGAAAATGCTGACTCCTGGAGCTGCAGTAGATACAATGTAATTTGGTGCAAGAATTTTGTGAGGGTCTTTGACATGTAACCCCCTGACATTGAAGGTGCAACCCCCCAACCGTTGCAAGGACGTCAGGGGGATGGTCACACCTTCAAACCCCCTGTCAAAATGGGGGGTCACAGGTTGGATTTTTGACCCTGCACCAATGAAGGCTCTTCCTTGGCAGGAGGTCCAGAAAGTACCTTTCCACTGAGGAGGGACCCTCCTTGGCTGACAGGTACTTTCTGTACCTTCTGCCAGGGAGGATTTCTCCTTAGTTGGCTGGTACAGAATGTACTGGTTGGCCAAGGAGGAATCCTCCCCGGAGGATGGTACAGACAGTACCTGTCAACCAAAGAGGAACTCTCTGTACCTCCCACAATAGAGGAAACTTCTTTGGCAGACAGGTACATGCTGTACCCTCTGCCAAGGTTCTTGGTGGAGAGGTACATGCTGTGCCTTCTAAGTTCTGCCAAGGTTCTTGGCGGATAGATACATGCTTTGCCTTCCAGGCTTCCACCAAGGTTACTCCTTGGCAGACAGGTACATGTGTGCCTCCTCCTTCTCCACACCTGGGTACCTGGTGCAGACCATGTGCAGGAAAGTTAATCTACCAACAACCTGACTCAAATAAATTGAATAATGATGGATTTTCTGAGATAGTGAGCCCTGTTGATATGTGATTTTATGGTGCCAGGATATGTGTTAATTTGGGCTTGAGTGGAGGACTTCCTGTAGGATCTACAGCCCCTATAGATTCTTAATCTGAGCCTGTAAAGCTAAATTTTGGCAGGGGAGATTGGATTTAGCCCTGTTATTTAGACTTTAAAGACCCTGTAGATGGCTGCAGGAAGTCATCCAGTTTCAACCCTTGCCCCATTGAAGTTTCTTTTTATTTTGTTTAAAGTTCTAAAATGGCATCTCTCAAATTTGAAGAGTGTGATTCCAAAAATTAGTTATTTATTAAGTTAATCTATTGGCAATTTTTTTAGGGTTGGCCAGAAGAGAAATTAGTGAATGCAACTTTAATTGATAACTTTGGAGGTTGAAGGATAGCCACTCATCACCAAGGATTGCCATTCCAAATCTTTATTTTTGGTATTATGATGTAATTTTTATCACAATCATCTTCACATAGCTTTGACATAACATATCTATTGTTTAAAACCCATTTTTTTTGGATTTTTTTACTTCTTCAAAATTAAAATGGTTTAGAATTAAGTTGGAAATGGAATTCGATTTAACTGAATGGCTTGAAAATGTTTATTCTTTTTTTTTTTTTTTGGGGGGGGGGGGGGAGAAGTGGAGGAATTCATGTCACAAATCCAGAAACCAAAAATGATGAATCTTCAAACTGTATCTTTTGTGGTGAGAATTCATTGATGTTGAGTTTTGACGATTCGGAGAGATGGGAAGTCGTCCAATAGAAGACTTCCTATCAATCCACATAGATTGGTCCCCCTGCTAGGCCAGAGCCAAATCCTAGAGCATATTAATTTGCAGTCAAAATGTTTAGAAATATAACTGTTTTGATTTGTAAATTAAGATCTATGAGAGCTGCAAATGGCAAATGGAAAGTCCTATATTTTTTGGTTTTTTATGAATGTCAAAAAGCTACACTTTTATAGAGACTTGATCAATCATACTCTGCCAAGTGGCTTGGCAGGGGGACTGTCGATTGATATGAAGTCCTGGATTCACAGTTCAGATTCATTGTCATCCTTCTTAGCCGAACACCGTGTAACAAAGAAACAAAGGCAAAGTAGAATGGAAAATATACTTTATGTGAGAGGCATCTGGTATTCTGCAAACCTGGGTTTGGTTGATATGAACACAGCAGAAAGGTGCTCATATTCGAAAGCACACAACTCAAATTTTGCACCATCGAAAGAAAAAGAGAGAGAAAGAAATGTTGCTCCAACCTGAAATGGTGATAACAACAATAATAAAAATAGTAAGATAAAATGATGGGGATGTACATTTACAGGTTATGCAGGAGGAAAGAAACGAAGATTATGACAGGTTAACGAAAGGTGAGAAGAAGGAGCATGAAGGTACATCCACCCGCAATCGAGGCTAGGATTAGTGTGTCCCGCCGTCTCCGAGAGTTTATCATGCTAATCAAGGAGTTGACGCCAGGCACGCTTGCTATAGTGATTTTCAAGATATCAACAAAGGAGCAAGATACAGTTTCGAGCAGAGAGAGAGAGAGAGCTGACCAATAACGTTGCCCATGCGAGAATTACTGGTGAAGAGTGTGTGGCGCTGGTTTGAGAATTGGTATCTGGTTTCATAGGCTTGGCCGAGGACGTCGTCAGCAAGACGATGGCTTGAGTTAATCGAGTTCCTGTCGTTGAGATGGCGATCCTCTTCCGAGGCAATTTGAGAGGACTTGAAGGATGAGATCTCGGACCTGACTGAGGAGAGCAACGAGGCGCGTTGTTCGCACTCCCGCAACGATGTCCGCGTTCGCTTGAAATCTCGCTCGTATTCCTGAAGCACTTCTTTGTGGCGGTTGCAGGCGTGGGTCATTGATCCTGTGGGGGCAACTGAACTGGTTTGTAACAGTCTGTATATTTGGTCCACTTGCAAAGAAAGCTATATTATTTGGGAGCCTGATGGTCAGGACACTCCTCATCATTCAAGCAGGGCGTTTGTGCGTTGGTTAAGTTGTGACCCACTTGTCTCAGGTTATCTTCGATCCGTTCTTCAGCCTCTCTAGACTCTTGGACAGTTCGCTCGCTGAGTTTTCCGTTTGAGCTGTACGAAGTTGAAACGGACGTGCACAGTTTGGCATAGGCGTTAATGTCGGCTTCTAAAGTGTGTTCCAAAGTGCGGACTGGCCAATAGGTAAAAACCAATGTTAATTTGAAAGCATTCTGGATCAATGAATGCGAGACTTACTTGAGCGGCGGAGCGTTTCCCAGGCTGATTGTGGAGCACATGAAAATCGGAGTGACAGCATGATGAGATTGAGTGAGAGATGAGGAAGTCAAGTGGGAATCCAAAACAAGACAGGATCAGTCAGTGATTCTTGAAAAGAATGTCCAGTGAGCGGAGAAAGAGAACAATGCTGATGAACACAATTAAAGCAGGGTTATTAAATGAATAGATTCGCTCGGCCTTGCGCATATTATCCTTTGGATTCCTCGAGCGCTGAGCACAGACAGTGCGATGACATGGTGGCCGGTGTGCAGTAGTGGATTGATAAGAGATCGAGAGATGAGTGCGTACAGAGTTCTCCATTCGAGCTCATTTGGGATATCGTGGAGTGTTTTGATGAGTGTGACTGGGCGGAGTGCTTTCGAGAGTGGTTGCTGGTTGGCGGTGGTCAACAGGCTTCGTCTGGTCATCTCGGGCCGGGCCAGGGTCAGTGTCAGGGTCAGGGTCAGCCCAACAAAGGACATTTTTGACAACTCAAGCCAACTATCTGCCCCAATCAAAGATGTCAAAGTATGCCTCTGGAGCTAAAAAAACTAAACAAAAAACCAAGATGAACCACTTCTTTTGGGTAAAACATCTCATAAACTTCCAGCTACCAGAATTGTTGAATTGAATGATTTTGTGCCAACCTTCAAATAGAGATATTTTGAAGGGAATTCAAGCAAGAAAAGCAACCAAAACCCTTAAAAATTTGCCAATAAGGGAAGAAAATACATCAACCTACACCCTCATCCACTAGCAAGCCCAAATTTGCCACTCAAGAGAAAATCAACAATCAACCTTTTGCTCAAAATTATTCAGAAGATGAAGGTGTAAAAATCTTACATTGGTGGATTGATATGTCTTGAGATCTTTCAAAATCAAACAACCAAGCCACCAATACCTTTTAAATTTTTATACCTGGAAATTTTGCCACAGAAATACAAGAAATCACTTGGAAACCAATCAAATTAACAAATGAATTTCGAAATCTTCAGTGTTCCATCAATGAGTTTGTGGTCTGCAATGGGCTTTTGTTCTGTATGAAGCAGTTTGAACTGACCATTAATCATATCAGTGGCAGAACCACCAACTGTTATGTTAAATCCTGTAGGGATAAAGACAGAGTCTGTCAGTTATGGGGTCCTGGATCCTAAGTTGTGGTCTTCAGCACACTACCACAAAGTCCCCATTCAATTTCTGGGTCTTCCTGCAAGTGCACCACATTTTTCAGCCAGCCAACTATAGTTGGTCTACTATCACAGGAGTGGGATTCAGGGTAATTAGTGATTGAATCATAGCTAATGTTTTTCTAATATGGATACTCAAGAAGTGGCAAAGGCTTGAGGGTTCCCAAAAGCCACTGTGCTGTAAATTTGACCTGCTGGCACAAGTTGCATCCATTGACATACTGGTTGACAGAATTCTTCTGTCTGCTGCACTAGGGCTAGTGTGTGGGATTGGTCTGGGTGTCCAGCCATCTTCAGCTCTTCAGGTTATCCATTTGCAAGGCTGTGTGTCCACAAGCAAGATGATTTGTCATCTGTTTTAGAGTATGCAGCCCACTGCTGTGTACCTGGCACATGCTCCTCCTTCTGTCCCAAAACATCAATCCTTTTGGTCAGCTGCATGTACTGTGGTGTTGATTCCCTAATCATATTAACAATTTCTGTTTCAGACAAGTCTGTGGGTTCTTCTCATGTTTTTCTTTCTGCCTCTGCCATTTTAGGACCTGCACCAAGTACATCAATCTCAAACCAGGGATCCACATTTTTCCTCAAACACCATGGAAAATTAATGGTCACTTGATTAAAAGTGACAATGAAATTAGGCTAAGTTTGGCAAGCTATCCACCATTGATCCAGTTGACCACTGTGTCAACCCCGTGCAACATAAAAAGCGGCCATTATAGTTGGGCAGGGGTATAAACTGAGTTGGGATCATTGTTATTTAATGTCATTTGACATAAAGTAATTGTTGATTTTTCATGGTGAAACCACACATCAAAATCCACCACTTCCGTCAATTTGTTGGCTTCAAAATTTGTCCAATTGTCAGTGTTTCACCTTGAGAAAGGGCTCAATCTTGCCATCATGATAGTGCATCTGGCTTGGTGCCCTGGGAAGAAGATGATCTCAAAGTAAAAATAACCTGTGGTCTTTGCCCATTGTTGATGAGCCTAAATTTTATTGCTAAAAACCAGAACCAGATCTAAAAGAAACAAAAAGTAAATAAAAAAGAAAACAAACAAATTGAAACAAGAAGCTTAAAAAAAGATAAGATAAGAAAGAACAAACCCCGAAAAAGATATTTAAAAGATATACAGACAGCTATGTGGGAGCAAGGTGACAAAAGGATTTAAGAGCAAGGACTAGGACTTTAGAAAGTAATCAGTAATAAATGATTTTGAGCTTGAGGATTTGTTGCTAGCTTAGTCTCACCGGATTGAAAGTTGGACAATTTGAGGTTGAGGAGTGTGAGTATTAATAGACTGAGGAAAGAGAAAAAGAAAGGAAAAGAGAAAGGAAGAAAAGGGTAAGATGTTGAGTTAAGAAGTGAGGGAGTGTTTGGATGAGATTGAATAGAGTTGTAGCGGTTGATCAAGTGGTTGATGAGGACCTGTTCCTCGGCCAGCAGTCGAGCTTTGAAGATTCAGATTAGGTTTTGTGTAGTGAGATTGTTCAGGTTAAGCATGATGATTCAGGTATTGCTGTCACCTTTCACAGGAGAATTCTTGAGAAGTCACAAAGGTTTCAACAATTGTGCATCCTGCCAGATCAGCTCTTTTGTTTTCATAAAGCTTTATAGGTTGTGGTTATTGGTGTAGTAAATTTGATTTACCTAGTGCAGGATTACTGCCTGGTTTGGCCACTATTATTTGAATGCAGCAACAATAGCCCACAATTCTTTGTCAAAGATATGATGATTCTTCTCTGCCTGAATCAATGGTCATGATAAAAATAACTCTAGGTGAAGGTCTCTGTCTTTCTGGCATATCTGTGATAGGAATGCCCCTGACACATAGTTGAAGCAGTCACATTCAAGGATGAATGGCTGGTACAGGTGTGCAATCTTGAGTATTGGAGTGGAGTTGAAAACTTGCTTCAGTGATCCAATCACCTCATTGTAAGTTCCTCCATACAAATGAGGTGTTGGCTTCTGTAAAGTTGTGAACTAGTCTGTTCTTTCCCAAACAATTTTGATGATCCTTGGGCCTGGTCACTCCCTAACTGCTTTCACTTTTGTGGTGTGAGAGCTCCTTTTGGGATGGGATGGTAGTTCTATGAGAGGTAAATAGCAGAAGTGATATTCCAGGTATGTATGAGCTACCTCAACTTTTACAGGTGCTTCCAAAAACCTGCCCCTCTATGTATCACAGAAGGGCTAACACAATTATTTATTCACCTCTTGTAGCAAACTAATGTCAGAGGAGACTATGTGTAGCAATCTCTTATCAGATTTAAATCAACTTTGAACTTGAAGCATATAATAACTCTTGAGTGAAAACTGAGTTGAAAAATGATAGAGAAAGGTAGAAGAGTGAGATTTGTGTTTTTTCAAATTTTATCTGAAGATAATGATGTGAAATATTTAGTGTTCTGTGCCTTCTTTCTTAACCTTAAGTTAAGAGAACAGTTTTTTTCCTAAGATATGAAAGACCTTCCTGTTCTGTGTTGTTAAGATCACACGAGTGCTGATTGGTGGATGTGAAAGTTGATTCAGTGTCTTCAGGCCACTTGGGCGAGAACTGGTACCTGAGTGCTTTCCTGAGAGGATAGGAAAAGCCTCCTTTCATAGTAAAAGATAAGGCATTTTTGCTGGTGTAAAGCCACTTAAGACATTTTAGTTTCTGTGAACTGTTCCTCTGCACCACCTCATGCAAGTTGTGCATAAATTGAGCTACATATCTTTAGTGTTAGTGGTGGTGAAATCTGTTGTTGGCCCTGCCTCAAAAATTGAGCAATTTTTGCTGTTGGTAACTGAACCATGTATTCTGATTGGTTGGGACTTGATGTCTAAATGTATTTCTGATTCCTATGAAAGCTGAGTCCTGGTTGTTGATTGGTCAGAGCTTGATTATGTAAAAATTTGTACAAAAACTAAAATGTATGATAAAGTCACATAGTTAGTAAAACCTATGCCTATGAATATGTACTGATCAATGGATTATGTATTTAGACTATGTACTAAGCTCCAGAGCTATGGCATGAATAGAGTAATTTAAATCCACATAAATCAGACAAATTGGTGCTAGCCAAGTGATTACAGTGAATGACTATGTGTTTCACCTAGTGATTCAATCTGGACCCATGAAGATCCGGCATGATCCAGTTGGATGCCAGGTTGGGTTGGGCTGTGGGTGACGTGTTAGACAATTAGGGATCCAAAGGGTAGAGTTGTAGGCATTGTTGAGTCAAGAAACAGCTTGAATCAAAGCTATGAGAACAGTTTTGGGAGTAATAGTAGACACCTGTTGAGTGATGTACCTCCCTTTGCTGCCATAGGAGAGAGAGGGTCATTGGTTAGGGGAAGGCTTCTTTGCAAGATGGACTTGAAGCTCCAACTGCCAAATCAAGTTTTATATGATTGTTTAGACAAGTTATGTATGCTACCGTTTTTTCAATGAAAAGTTTCATGTATTGGGTACATAGTGGCAAGCTGCCTGGCAGGAATCCGGCAGATACCCGGCTCCGGATTAGAGATGCGGATGAGCCCAATCCGGAACCGGCTTACCAAATCGCAAGCTTCAAATCTTCCTGCTTTTTCTCGCAGTCACACAATTCGACAGAGGTTTTTTTTTGGGTGTGAGCTGGGCTAAGGCTAATCACTTTTTTTCTTACCCTCTTTACAACACAGTCTTTCATCACAGTCAGTTCTCAGTTAGAGGTTTCTCAATCTATTTGTTTATCTGATTACAGCTCCCACCTGTGTATTTTTTTACGTAATCATCTGTTTTTCTAGGAAGCTGACGCTGTGCATGCAAAGAAAAAGACAAACAACGGCCTAATTCACTTCCTTACATATCAAGAAAGAAAAAACAACTAATAACGGAAGATAAAAGAAGGAAAGGCTCTACGATATACCACCACCGATCGATAATCGAACAATACAAACGCAAACCCCTCTCCCGATCGAAAACGGATAGGAAAAAAAAACGAGAAATAAGAAAATGGAACAAGTCGAGATAGGTGACCAAGAGAGCTTACCATCATCACGTCTAGGAACACAAGAATATTGGGACAAGAATTATATAAGAGAATTAATAAATTTTAGTGAAATTGGTGATGAAGGAGAAGTCTGGTTCGGTGAAGGGAGCTCAGATGAAATTTTAGATTGGATTGCTCGTTATCTTCCTTCTCCTGTCACTCCGACCAAAACCAGTTTTAATTTAACCAACGACGAGGAAGAAGAAGAAGAAGAGGGAGAGAAGGTGGAGAAACAAGTGGGTGGACGAGATTGGCATATCCTAGATGGTAAGTTTTTCTTTTCTTTTTCTTCACCCCTTCTTCTCCAGATTAACTAAAAGTATAGTGTTATCTCATTTGTTTAGTCGGTTGCGGTAACGGTCAACTACTTTTCCTACTCGCACAAGGTGGATATTCGGTAGACTGTTTAGCAGGAATAGATTACTCAGAAAGTTCAATCAAACTATCTTCGCAAATCGCCCATGCAAAAGGTATCAAGGGACTACGTTTAGAAGTACGAGATATCATCAAAGACCCTATTGAGTTACCTATTCGTATCGGTCCTGGTTCTTCTCAAATCACTGGTTGGGACTTGATCACCGACAAAGGCGTTCGTATTATTTTGTCCCTCCCTTCCTTGCTAAAAAGAAGACTCTCCTGACTGACTGACTGTCTCCTTTTTTTATAGACTTTCGATGCGATTTGTTTATCTGATCAAACTATAGAAGGTCGTAAACTAGAGAATCTCTACCCGGAAAAGATACGAAATTTATTAAAGAAACCAGGAGGAGTTTTTTTGATAACTTCATGTAATTGGACAGAAGATGAATTAATCGAGAAATTTGTAACTCCACAAACTGGTCAGTTCAATCTCTTTCTCTCCCTTAAAGCTTCTTAAAAAAAAGTCTCTTTCATAAACAAACATAGATTGATTGGGTTTTTTTCTTCTTCTTTGCTTAATTTGATATATTTAGGTTTTAAATTTCATTCCAAAATTCCAAGGGCTTCGTTTTCATTCGGTGGTTCTAAAGGCAGTACTATCTCAACAATAGCATTCCAAGCTACTCTCGCCTCAATTCCGTCTCTACCACAGACTTGAATTAATTAGTCATACAGATTACCCTCATCATCCTTTCCTTCTGGAGACCCCCCCCCAAAAAAAAAAAAATAGTCTTGCTCATTTCAAGCGATCCTTTCATAAATTTCTACCATATATTTACACGCACATATATCATAAAGACGTACATAAGCCCTCTCATTTTTTCAAGTTGTTTGTATGATTGCGATACGGTAGTAAAACATAAAAAAAACTCTGGAAAAAATAACTAGAACGGAAGTGCTTCCAAGTCGACCGAACACCCAGACCCACTTCCAAGATCCGGAGTCCGACAAAAGTCCAGCAAATTCAAAAGATTCAGAGCTATTCAGAGAGAAAACTAACAATATCAGTAAGCGTGGAGACGCTTGGGAGTAAGAAAAGACATCTACACCACGGTTGCACCAACTGACAGGTGTAACCCGCGGCTCGACGGTACAAGCTCAACGCCGTCGAGCACTTGCCGCCGCCGAATTGACGGTCTGCTAGAGTCAACCTTGAATTGATCGTCGACTCGCCTGGCAGGCTCCCTCGCTGTCCCGTCATGTCTTGATGGCGGTGTATCATTTCTGTAACGACGAACCGTCGTCTCCAACTCTCATCTTGTTGAATGAGTGATAATCACTCATCCCACGATGATAATTCTTTTTCGTGAGTTCTTGGCCTCACCGCCGACGCCGTCAAGGGGCTGCTCGATTTCGTTGTAGGTCTCCCAAGTGGAGTCGCCGGAGACCATCAACGAACTCGACCATTGATTGAAGGATGTTCACGCGTTGTGTGAGCATCTTTTGTGACACAAGCCAATTTACTGCCATTCAACAGACGGCAGTTTGGCTTAAAAGTCCGCGCTGATTGATGCATTGTACCATCAACAGCATCCACCGAACCTCCAGCACAATGGCTCCACCACCAAAAACACTTTCCCCTCCTGGGCTTTTAATATTCGAACGCCAGCCGCATCCCGAGTCATCACCAGATCCAGATTCAGTGCTTTATCACGAGTTGTTGACGATTGAATCCCCGTCCGACAAAGCTCCGGAAAATGCAACGGCGTCAGACTCAAAGCCATCTGCTTGCCAATCCGAGCCACCCGCGAAAACTACACGACGCCCCTCGGCAATGCAGGGTCCAGCGGCCAAACGATTTCGCGAGATGGACAATTCTGATGGACCTCCGACCTGTACCTGCTACGAAGATACGGTCGCTTCTATCCTCGCCTCAAACCAACGCATTTTCGACTGGACTATCGAGGCGTTCGAGCGTTCTGCAGAGCGTGCTGCCCAGGAGGCAGCACAAGCAATCGAGCGCGAAGCACAAGCCACATGAAGAGCGGAAAAAGCAGAGAGGCAAGGCCAACAGTTGAAAGCGTTCATTCTTCGTGAGCTAGGCATTGATGCTACCTTGGAACCTGGGAACCTGGACAAACCTCTGGCAACTCCTTTAATTAGTCACCTCTTTTTTTTATCAACGTTGTTTTTTCTTTTTTCTTTTAATATTTTATTTCTTCTTTTCTGATTCATTTTATTGAGAGTGTTTTAATTTTTTGTCTTTTGTTTCTTGTATTTTATTCTATTCTCTTTTTTTTTTGGTAAAAAAATTGCTCTGTTTCTTGGTTCACAAACTAGGTGTGGAATCATTTAAGGAAACTTCAATGGGAAATTCTATGCAACAAATATAGAAGGAAGTGTAGAAAAGTTGAGAAGATATGAGTCCAGTGTATACATGAATGAGAAGAGAAACCTTTCAAGCTAGTCATATAGTCAAAAAAATAACAAAAACAAATTGCAATCATGTAGGTTAAGTCCATAAAGACAGAGCTTCTGGAGTGATTGACTGCCTAAATAAGTTGAAAACATGTCTTATGCTTTTCATACCAATGAAGAGCATCATTTGGGGGGTATGTGAATCTATTTCTGATAATCAAATATGCTGGACAATTATTTGGATTCTTAATTTGTAAAACTACAAAATATTCCAATCTGTGATTGAGAGCAATGAAGATGGGGGGATTGCCATTGGGTGGAGTGAACTGAGGAAAGCATGTGTATATTCGGGTGTGTGAGACAAACAATACTGCTCTCCCATATGCATTGGCAATGGGTACTGCCATTGAAGGCATTGACATTCACTTGTCTTGAGTGCATGACCCAGCTGATTTGAAAATAACAGATCATTCTAAGTCTTAAATTTAAACAATTGTTGGATCCTGTCACACCATGTCTTGTACAAGAGATGGGTGGGCACTATTGAAGGAAGAGAAGGAAAGGAGATAGTTTGAATAGGGGACTGACTGTTTGAAGGTCTTCTTTGCTTCAAAGAAGAGCTACTAGGCTCAGAGGGACTTAACGTAGAACACTGAAAGGGTTTGCAATGGCAAGGCTCGAAGATGGCGGAATCAATTTATGCTGAAAACGATAATCTTATTTTGATAAGAAAAGATGGAAAGCATAGAAGTAGACAGCTTATCTAGGAAGTACAACTAGTACTACAAAGGTATAACATAGGTTCCAACAAGAGATGAGGTCATAAGGTCAAAGCAGAAGAAATGAGAGAGGGAGGTCATAGCTTCTGAGTTCAAGCAACCAAGGCAAGTCCATGACTGAGAACCAAGCAGGGGTAAGTGCAATGGGTGCAAAGAAGATTGAATTGAAGTTTGAAGTTTGAGGACTGTGCCAGTCAAAGTTTGAAAGTCCAAAGAGGAAATGTGTGAATCCGGAAAAGGGAGTTTAAGCGCATGAAGAAGTAAAGCCAAAACAAGGAAGACCGGTAAGAGGGTTATTGGTCTTGCTTTTTTTTGCATAACTGGAAAGCAACTTGCTTTTGAATCTTTGAAGGTTTGGAAATTAACTTCAAAGAGAGCACTGTAGATTGCTGAGGGTGCATATACATGTGATATGATATGCAACCCAAGGATTAACCAAAAGCTTGAAAGTTCCTGAGGTTGTGAAGTAGGGTAGAAAAGCATCCTTAGTAAATGCAAGGAAGATTCAACTGCAAGATCCTGAGTGCTGAGTGTGTTGCAGAGTCTGTTGTATGACAGATCTGTCATACGACAGACTCTGCCCATTTTGAGCTTTAGTGTCATTTATTTCACGCAGTTACAGTAGTAACAATGCTCATCTGGCATTGTACCACACTTTCTGTCTGTGTTTGTTGTGACAGAAGGGTTATTCCCATGTAGTTAAGGTTAGTACCATTCATTCTATGCGTCAGAACCTTAATTAAGAGATGAGCCTTGGAATTTTAGGCACTACAACTTGGGAGTAACTAATTATTTTCTCAATTGGGCCACAAATCCCAAGGAGTTAATTTTCAACTACCACAACACATGTGTAGATGTGATATAATTAAGGTTTTTAGTTGATAAACCTTAATTGTGCACGTGGTAGAAGATTTCATAATTTTATTACACGTGTACAAGTGTTGTAACAGTGGTATTACCACTTGACGCGGGGTTGAGCCCAATTTCTGAATTGGGTGTAGCCGGGCATGGGCCTGGATGAGTCACATCCAAGTTGGGTCTAGTTTCCAAACTATATACATCACCTCAATTCTACGTCCAGAAATGGTCTTCTGAAAGTCCACTTATATATGTACACATGTTACAACCTTGTGTTCTATTGTGGTACATGTTAATACTGTAGTACCTGTAAACACAGGGAAGGAGTAAGAATTCCAGGTTACTATGAGTGAGTGACCCTAGGTTGTTTTTAGTTTAGATTAAGAATATACAATAATATTCTAAGTTTTCTTTAAGGTTCAAAATTTATTTATGACTTTTGATATTTGTTGATTATTTTTCATGGAACAACTTAATTTTATGGTTCCAAGTATATCCAAGTATTGTAAGTGTAAAATAAGGTTTATAGTATTTTCCTCTATCAAGAGCATGTTTTACACATAAGATTATTAATGTAATAATGTCTCTACTTGTAGCTTGGTATTTAAGTAATTAAAGGTATTTATATTATAAAATAAGGTTTGTTGTGATTAGAATGATTGGAGTAATTCTTATTACTCTTTGTACTGTTTATAGTGACATGAATATGGATTTAAGTGTTTACAATAAAGTATAAGATGTTTACATATAATAAAATTCTTATCATAGATGTATTTCTTGGGTTCTCAGTGTGTTTATCAATTAATTCTTACTGTTATTATATCAACTATATATTTAATTCATATGTACTTTTTCTGTATATTTGGTTCTGGATATTCAGGTTGTCTCTGGACTAGTAGCAAGCTGACATTTACCTTACGGTTATCGGTAACGACTTTTTATCTGTTATCGATACGATAACCGTAAGGCTTTGCACATTACAGTACAACTTTTGTTCTGATGGGAGTTTTTTTGTTACGATACCCCAGTAACTCCAATGGCTTTACGTTACGTTACTGGGGCTGACCGGTTAGGCAGGGAGTGATCAGCCTGTTTGAACAAGATGTTCAGCCTGTCTGGCCGGTTGAACAGGCTGAACGGCCTGTTTGGCCAATCAAACAGGCTGCCCAGCCTGTTTGACCAGTCAAATATGCCGTTAAGCCTGTTTGACCAGTTGAACAGGCAGAACAGCCTGTCTGACCAGTCAAATGATAAGCTAGACTTGGGTCTGAGTGAGTAATTGTGAATGGATCAGGTAGATTAATTCAGTCAGTATGAGAGAAGGAAACAAAGAGAAATGGGATGCTTACCTGAGTAAGTAGTTGTGGATGGATGAGGAAAGGATTCCTCTCACAGCCTCGCACTCAGGTATAGCAACCAATGTGCGACACCTGTGTAACAGGTATGTAGCATGAGATAAAGGGGCTAGAGGCATAGCTCAACACCAAACAGGTTGAACAGGCAGTTCAGCCTGTTCGACCGGTCAAGCAGGCAGTTCAGACAGGCAAAACAGCCTGTCTGACCAATCAAACAGGCTTAACGGCCTGTTTTACTGGTTAACAGGCTGAACAAACTGCTTGATTGGTCAGACAGGCTGTTCAGCCTGTTCGACCGGTTGAACAAGCAGTTCAGCCTGTCTGGCCGGTCAAACAGGCTGAACAGCCTATTTGACCGGTCAAATGGGCAGCTTGGCCTGTTTGACCAGTCAAGCAGGACGTTCAGCCTGGTTGACCGGTCAGACAGGCTGGACTGCCCGTTCAACCGGTCAAATGGGGTGTTCTGCCTGTCCAACTGGTCAAACAGACTTTTCTGCCTCCGACCGGTCAAACAGGCAGAATGACCAGTTTGAAAAGTGGAAGCGGTTATTACAGTTAACAGTTAACTGGTCCCAAAAAAGTTATGATACTTTTTTTTCAGAGGAAAAAAAAGTAACCATTATGATATCCTCCACAAGAAAAACTCACCGTTACTAGTAGCGTTAGAGGGGGCAACTAGTAATGGTATGAGTTACGATACACAGATAAAAGTGGTTATTGTAGTGTATTGTAACTACCCAGTGTTGTTACCAGTCTTCCTTTATTTCGGCATTACTTCTTCCTGAGCTTAACTCCCTTTTCTGGATTCACACATTTCCTCTTTGAACTTTCAAACTTCGACACACAGTCCTCAAACTTTGAACTTCACTTCAATCACTCTTGCATCCATCATACTTACCCTTGATTGGTCCTTCAGTCATGGACTTGCCTTGTTTGCTTGATCTCAGAAGCTATGACCTCCTTCTCTCATTTCTTCTGCTTTGACCCCATGACCTATGTCATACCTTTGTAGCACCAATTGTATTCCTTTATAAACTATCTGCTTCTATGCTTTCCATCTTTCCTCATAAAAATAAGATTATAGTTTTCAGCATAAAATTGATTCAGCCTTCTTCAAGCCTTCTCATTGAAAACCCTTTCAGTGTTCTACTCTAAGTCCCTCTGAGCCTAAGTAACTCTTCTTCAAAACAAAGAAGAAATTCAAACATTCAGTCCTCTCTTTGAAGCTATCTCCTTTCCTTTCCTTCCTTCAAATAGTGCCCATCCGTCTCTTGTACAAGACACCATGTGATAGAAACCAGGAGCGAAAGGAACAACCAAAGACGCTCGAGTCCTTCTCCGTTGGACAAGCCCCACCAAGAGTTGAATTGGGGGTTATACTTGACCTGACACCCATTTGTGGAGGTAGGCATGGAAAACAGATGTTCCAAAGTTGAGATCACATATCTGATCCTCCAACAGGTGCCACTGGATAGTGAGCTGATAGTTATTCTGGCAGTCGTGTAATGAAATCTGCAGCTGATCTTGGGGCCTACCTTTTTCAGATGGGTCTGGCTAAATGCACACCCCATTTTTGATAACAGCACGCCTCATTTGGGGGTGTGCCAGTCTCGCCAGCCCCAATTATGGTGTCCTCGTGAATGCACACCCCAGACAGGAGCCGAGGGGCTCAGTGACCCGCCACTGGGTCCTGCTTTGGGTTATGCACGCCTAAAGTTGAGGCGTACATCCCCCGTGGATGCCTCGCCTTGCTCAAGTCGGGGCCTACATGGCTATGCACACCCTGCCTTGGCCAAATGAGGGCACACCTCGTATCAAGGCGTGCACAACCAAGGAGACAGGAGGGGAGAGTACACTCTCCTTATCCCTCCAGGAACAATCAGTCCTGGAGGGATGAGGAGAGAGTGTACTCTCTCCTTATCCCTCCAAGACCGATCGGTCTTAGGCACCCTTTTAGCAAATCAGGGGCGTGGGTTTAGCCGGCCCTTTTCATATGTGTCTCAAGGTGGCACCCAAGATTGTAGAGGACACCTACTTTGTGGCCGGGGAAAGATTGCAGCACATGTTGGATAGTAGAGTTTTTCACCAGATTTGTATATATTGATGAATAATAGAGGAACATTGTGACGACATGTACTCGCAAATAGCTCATTATTGTCACATTTATCCCAGGTTGAGCCTCCCCAGCTGTCATTTGAAGCTTTGTGTGAATCTGAGCATGGCGGCTTTGTTTTTGGTCAGATGAAAGATGGTATGGTATGGAGTATAGAGATACTTGGAATTAACCTACATCAATACTGTGTGCCAAAGAATCAAATGCCTCTATGGCATGAGAGTCAGGAAGGATTTTGGAGGGTACGATAAAGCTATGGGGATATTGGTGTTCTTGCGGGGTGTCTTTGCTGGCATGCACATAATGGTGTTGCTGGAAGTTGCCATCCAAGGCTATGATGAAGTCAGGTTCATTCAAATTGGCTTTTGTAGGTCCAAAACAACGAGGACACTTGTTGGCCCAATGGTTGGCATCTGTAAGTTGGAGTCCTTTGTCCAACATTTATTTCTCAAGAACTAAGATTCAATACAGTAGGTCAGTTGCAAATGTAAACGGTTCACGGAGATTTGTTTTCCTGAGATGCAGGCTGTGCAAGAACATTGGTTGGGTAGTCCGAGTATCTAGGAAAGCCAAGAGGGATTTGACAAAGGCCAACATTGTGATGGCTGAGGCTTGCCAGAGGAATTGGTGGTAATGAATCAGCTGGATAGAGAAAGGGGTTTGGGGAGTGTTGGCGGATGCAGCAAAGTAGCCACAATGGATGATGCGGATGACATCATTGGCACATCGACAAAATCATACCTGCCGTCTGGGTTGGCGGTCAGAATGAGGTACAAGCAGAAAGGTGGGGGTGATCATGAAACTGATAAGCAAATCATGTACTATTTGAACCAGGGGGTGATAATGAATGTACGCAGAATATCAATAAGGTCAACACGGCAATATTTGATCTGGTCCAGCGGGCATGTACAGGACTCGGGAGTGATCTCAAACAATTCGGATCCATGCTTTTTCCAGTTTGCTATTGCTTCTCAACACTGCAGATAGGTGGATGTGGCTTCTACCTCAAGCTCCAAGCACTGTCTACTGATCTTTTCCTGGTGCTCTGTGTGGCAATGGAATTGATGGTAGGCTGCATGTTCCCAAATCATGGTGTCACCTTTGTATTGCAGGTCTTCAGGATCATGTGGTTCCCGTCCAGAACCATCATGGGCTGATTCACCAATAATGGGTTGCCGGTTGAAGAGGTTGATAGGATGACATGGGGGACAAGGGATGTCACCAAGTTGTTGGGCAGTACAAATGGACTCGTTGAACCGAAGCTGTTCAGCTATTTCTCTGGGGGTTAGCCTCTGGCGTTGTGATGGTTTGATTTTGTCGGTTTCTTGCACGGATAATTGGTGTGTCATAACTTGGAGAAGGGAAATAAATATTTGTGAGATACTCAAAGGGTTGCCAGAACAGGAGGGATAGATAGAGAACTCTTGACTTACTGTTTTCAACACCGGTGGGTTTCAAGGAAGGGATGAAGGAGAAATGTCTTACTGTTTTTATAGGATGTTCCTTACGGCTACTTAGTGCATCTCCAATGCGGGAGCTAACTGGGATTTAGCTTGCCAATCCCAAAATCGCACGTCCAATGGGGGTGCTAAACCTGGTTCTAAATTAGCAATTGGGCTCGTGGGAGCTACACCATTGCCAAATCTGGCAACAGCATAGCTCTCGAGCTACCACCCATGAACCCGTCTATCACACCAAACTTTGGTGATAGGCAGGCTACAAATTAAAAAGTTTGGACTTTAAAGAACTAGATTTCAGTAAGAATAAAAATAAAGAAACAATAAAATAGAAGAAGATTAAGGAAATTAAAATACCTTTAAAGAACAGGAACACTGTTTAGAATGAGAAGATGAAAGAATAAGAAAATGAACCACCACACACACAACGCTAGGATAAGAACTGAGAAGAATAAAAATGATTAGAGTGATGGTCAACAGAGAATGAAGAGAAGAAATAGAAAGATAATCAGAGATGAGAAATAAGAACCTCTTGAGAGTTCGCCTAGACTGATGACCTCGACGTATGAATTTGGAAGAGTTCGTTCGGTTTGTAGGTTGTTGTCGAGATGGGGAACAAGATGGAGTGGTAAACAGCTCCGAACTTCAGAGTTGAAGTATGGGCACAGGTTAATGACGTCATAAGCTTCATTCATCGCTAGAGCAACTCCAACACAAATCACACCCATACCCCCAATATTCGAATCGGATAACCTCAGTAATACCTTACCACCATCGATCCAGTCAAAAATAGTGATATCGATCCAGGTAAACTAATATTTTTTCTTTCTTTTTTATTGTTTCTGCAGAGCGACCTGATTTTTTTTCTTTGTATGAAGATCCCCCATCCCCTACTAGTGATGGGGGGTTTGCTTCCTGGTTGCTCTTCTCATGAAGACCAGGAAGGGGGATTCCGGGTACAGGGCAGGTTGCTATGTTTAGCAACCTGCGCTGTGTTATGCCTTCTTCGCGGGGAGGTATCGGTGCGCCACAGTCGCTGAGTGTCTAAATTTGGCGACCGACCGTACCTCCCACGTTGGAGATGGTCTTAGACCGATCGATGGAGGTACCGTGTATGCTACAAGTGGAGGAATCTCGTTTGTAGCATATAGTACCTTTCACTTGTTGGGGGTGTTGCGTACGCGAAAGGCGGTGGAGGTCGAAAGCGATTGGTGTGTGTACAGTTGCACATGGCATAAACCAGCACTGCCCCACCTGCAAAATAAAAATTGAGACGTGGGGCCTTCCCACCGGGGGACAAAGTGCATGGATACTCATTTTTATTACATTTTTGGACTTGTACGGGTGTGTAGAGCTTAAAAAAATAAGAGCATCTCCAGCAGACCGGGGGTCAACCCAAGCGCCTTTAGCGGGCCGCGATGCCATTTCACAGATCTGTCACCCATGGTGCCACAGCAGACTGGCAATGGCGCTGGGGGTGGATAGCCTTCCGACCAACCATCAACGGCTCGCCGACCGCCAACCCACCCAACTATACCGACACCACCACAAAAAAGGATGAATTATGTTGAGCTCATCAACTTCATGGACGACGACGATGAGAGAATTAAAGTTACAATTTCATCCCGGGTTTTCCCGCTCCCAAGTCGGCGTTCAATGTTGGCAAAGTAGCCGCAGTATTTGTGGACCCGATGCAGTATTATGGGCCATCGACTTTCGAGCAGTCCTTGCAAGCGAATTGGGAACGGTTTGAATTTTTTGTCGTTTTTATGATCTTGGATGTATTCATCCATCATCTTGAGGAAAAGGTTGTGTATACGTTCCCAAAACGCACTCGCTTTCTGACCAGTTCCAACGTCCGCGTCTCTACTTGTGTTGAGCCAGCTGATACAAAGCATTCGATCCTCTTCAATCCTCCAGTTGGGGTTTTTTGTCTTTTTCTCTCCAATTTCTATTTCGACCTCGGGGTTTATTTTTTTCTCTTCGATTTCGGGTGTTTCAGAGGCCATGGTTTGAGCTGTTGTCGGTTTAGATTTTTTTTTGGGGGGAAAGGAATTTTGGGTTGTGTCGCGGTTGAAGTTGGGATTGCTTCTCTGGAAGGATTTGGAGGGGTCGATGGAGGTAACAGCATTTCGATAAAGTTGGGGCCAAGGTAAATGTTGAGAGAGGGATCGATGTATATTTTTTTAAGAAAAATAATGTGCCAAGTTGAGGATATTGATGATGTCGATCAAGATTTGACGTCGGGAGGCTGAGATGGCGACGATGAAAAGACAAGGATGGGTTTTCGGGAGGCCTTCGAAAGCCGCTACAGGATGGGGTTGGTAGCCGGCTGGGATGAGGGATTGGATCAATTTTGGATCCTGTAGCGGGTCTGCTGGACCCCTGTTTTCCCGCCCGACCCGCTATATTTGGCAAAAACTCGTGCAATCACAGCTCTGCTGGAGATGCTCTAAGTGCTTAGAGTTTGGCCCAGTAGTTTTTTATTTTTATTTATTTTTACATCCATATTTCGGACATGGCACTATAAAGCCATACTTAACCCCATAAATATGTATTTATGGGGTTAAATTTTATGGCTTAAGCACTAACACATGGCCCCATACAGTCCCACAGGGGCATATTTGGACTCTAATCGAGTTTCAAACACAAAATCTCACCAAAATGGGTGGGTTTTTGCCTGTTTTTGCCTGTTTTTGCCCTAAAATCAGTTTTTTTATTTCTTATGTATGGCCCCAACATTTCAGACATGGCCAAAAAGCAGTGCTGGTTTATGCCATGCACAACTGTAAAGGACATGTAAATTGCTGGAGACTGTAACAGCCTCCAGCAAGATCTGGAGAGACACGCATGCAGCTACCGCATAGCCACCAAAGGGTCTCGGCCGGGGCTATGTAGTAGCCAGAAGGGGGTAGGTTGTGGTGAGCCGCAGCGATCAAGTCGTCAAGGGTGGCGTCAGGTGGCAATTTACCCCGGCCGGACAATAACTGTAACAAGCTTTTGAATAAAAAAACAGGTGTGCCAACTCCCCCGGCCCATTACAGTTTGTATAATGGTTACCAGCTTGATCGATATGCCCAAAATGTGGCGCAGCATGGATGAGCGTCCCTTGAAGGTTGATTGTGGAATCTCGGTGCTACAATTCTGCCAGCTGGTGTGCTCGTTCATTGGCACGCCAGATAAGAGCAACTCCCCTTTAATGTTCTTGGTTTGTGATCCATACAATTACCCCCAACATTGATTCAAATACTTCTACTCAAAAAGCACAACCAACTAGTTAGAAAAACTCAGAGCCAATCAATCAAATAACCAAAAACAAAACCTTGAGCACCTTGAAAGAAATGAAGAAGAAAAAATTACCTGCGCGAAGGGATGGCATTGGTGTTGATCACAATTTGTGTCTTGGCGTATTTCTCTTCTCCGAGTATGTTGAAAAGAAACATATTCATTCCTCCCCGACAACTTTCATTTTCTTTATCCTTTTTCTCCGATCATCTCATCCGGTCTGTCTTGATATGTATAAGAAAGAATGCATCACTTACATATCAATCTGTCTCCACTTTCGCCTCCCTCAAGCCCACTGCTCACCTGCGCCGACTAAGTACTTAAGATATGCTAAAAAACTCCAAGGCGGGAGAGGACCACCTAAGACCCCTGCAAATTTGTTCCAGGTCACTGGCCATTGGGGTGTGCAAAGTACTGACTATTATGCCGACCCCTATTCAGACCCAAGTTATTTATAGCCTTGCTACTGTCTCCGACATAACTACATCACAATTTTTTTTAAAAAAAGACATAACTTCATAGTACCTGAATATTTCAAAACACCTTGTTTCACTCATTGTAGCAAGTCTACACCTCAAGAATGCTTATCAATTAATTATTCTTCTGCACTATCTTTTCCTCGACTGGTCTTTAATAATTCATACAAACTATTGCAAATTAAGGTAGCAATTATCAAACCGGTGTACAATATTCTGATTACTTTAAATTTTATTTTGAAACCTAAAAATAATGTTTCTTTTTATTTATAATTTAATTTACATACTTTCAAAAGGGTTTCAAAGATGCTTCAATTATAAGTCCACCAGACTGTAAGGGCACAATCATAAACTTTTTTTGAAATACATCTTGAGTTCAGTTTTATTATGGTTTGAAATTCAAAAAGAAAAAAAGAAAAAAAAGTGAAAAAAGTGATAAATGAACTCAAAACAACCCCAAAACAAGTTCAAATCTTTGCGGGAAATCATAAAACACTTACATTGAGCTGGATTTGGGAGCAAGAAATAAAGATCTGTGGGGGCTGAGGTGCTGGAGATTCTGCAGGATCCAAGGATTCCAACCCCTACATTGACCGGAAGGATTTCCTTCTGTTCAATGAGGCTGTTGTGCCTCATTGACCGGAAGGAAAACCTTCTGGTCAATGGGGTTGTTGTACCTCATCAATCGGAAGGAAAACCTTCCAGATGACAAAGTACAACAGCCTCATTGACCAGAAGGATTTCCTTTGACCAGAAAAAATTCCTCCCGGTCAATGAGGTTGTTGTGCCTCATTGACTGGGAGGAAATTTTTCTGGTCAATGAGGTACAGCTCCTTATTGACCGGAAGGAAAACCTTCTGGTCAATGAGGCTGTTGTACCTTGTTGACCAGAAGGAAAACCTCCCAGTCAATGAGGCACAACAACCCCATTGACCGGAAGGTTTTCCTTCCGGTCAATGAGGCACAACAATCTCATTGACCGGGAGGAAATCCTTCCAGTTAATGGCGGCGACTCCCAAATCCGCCCAGTCTGTCGGCAGATTTGGGAGAACGACTCCCTTTTTTTATTTTTTTGGGATTGGGAGGCCGACTCGCAGCCCTGCGGTCTGAATTGGGCGTTGACTCAGTCGTGGGAGTCGTCCGTCCAATTCCTGGGAGTTTTTTTTCCAACTCCCCTCACTCTTTGTGGTGTATGTAAAAATCACAAACCTTTCACATGGTCCAAGTTCAAACTTGCTTGACTTCTTTCGTACTTCCTCATTGAAAACTCAATCTCAACTCTAATTCTCATTCCAATTCAACCACCTTCAACTGCCTCATTCACTTCAACCTTGACTACTCTCAATCACTCCTCATCTCTCAATCTATTTCATTTCCTTCATTCTGTTTCTTTCATTGTTATCTTATCTAAAATCCTGTGTCTGGTATCTGGTGAGATCTGTCCGCTTTTCTTTCTTTCTACTCAAAGTATAAACTAATTGTCTTCTGCCTCTTAGTCTATTCTCACCTGCCTCAAACAACTTGCCCTCCTCAGTTTCTTTCCTCAATACGCTTGTCTCGAAACTGTTGGTTATTCTTTTCTTTCATTCTTTTTCTTCTTTTTATCTTTTCTTTTATTCATTTTCTAATCATGTTTCTTTTTAGTGTTTTGGCTCTTTTAGGCAATCAATCATCAATCAAAAATCATTAGTGTATATGTCACAGGATAACAATGGTCCACAATATGTCTGGTGATCCAATCTCAAGGGTCTCTAGGACTATTGTACTGGAGTTTGGGAACTTACCATTTCAGAGGAATGCAACATCCTTTAAGTTTCACAACACAAAAATCTGCTTCAACTGCCAGCAGTTGACATGTGGGTGCTTTGATTTTACTCTGGTCTTACTCCCTTTTTACTCAAACTTTAATCAAGCCTTACTTTGGTGCACAGTCACTGTGCATCTCAATTAAAGTTTGAGTAAAGTTTGAATAAGAGTTGAGTAAAATCAGATTAAGTTGCATGTCAACTGCTGGCAGTTGAAACAGATTTTTTTGCAGTGTTTTGGAATTTTCTCAGGATGTAAATGGGCCAGCCCAACTTCTGGATTGGGCATATGGGCCGAGTGGCATTTTGCCAGACATAGGCCTGGCTTGGCCCGTCTGCTAAGAGGGGGGGCCAAGCCTACCCTGACTTGAGTGGAAGGGCTGGTCCCGGGCCTATGTCAGGCAAAATTCTGCCCAATCCAGAAGTCGGGCTGGCCCATTTACATCCTGAGAATTTTCCAAGATAGAGTGTGGCCAATCCAGATTTAAATTGTAATATTAGATATTGCTGCCAGGGCCACCAAAGACCACATCTTTATTTTTACCTTTAAAAAAAATTTTTAGGAGTATACAGCTTGAAGTTTGTGATGCAATTGACTATGGGTTTGGGCAGGCTAAAAAATTACAAAAATAAAGAATGAAAAATCATTCATTAACATCAAACAGTGTCAATATACCTGTTCAATCCCTTGAGGTGGTAACCATAATGCCTCACAATTGGATCACTTGGGTAGGGTGAGTAGGGCTGGTTGACATCTTGGGTGAGGCCAGGGGTTGTTGCTGTAAGTTTTCTGGGAAGAGAGCCTTGTTGAAGTGGGAATTAGTAATAGGTGGTCATCTTACAATCCGAGCATTTGTGGACAGAATGAATGTAGGAGCCAATGGAAAAAGAAGTGATTTTAGTTGGGTACAACATTTTTATAATTTTGTTGTATGTACATACATACAAGGTATGAAAAGCTGGAAATTGTATTTGTGCATTGTGTCCAAACAGTGATCAGGTTGAATTGATTCAGGGAGTTCAAGATTGATGGCTGATGATGAGGTGATATCTGATCTGGTTTGAATTGGAGTGAGCTATTAAAAAGATTGAAAGGCTGATTGATTGTTAGTATCAGGGAAAGGCAATGTAAGATGGTGTCATCATTTTATGAAATGTGGTGGCATTACAGCTGAAAGCACATGAGCAAACACCACAAGATTAAAGTACAGAGTATGCTACATACCATACACGCAAGGAATTTCCAAATACAAAAAAAAACATTACAATTTTTCTTATAAAAACACACACACACACAATTAACACTGCAAAAAAAATCTGCTTCAACTGCCAGCAGTTGACATGCAGCTTACTCTTATTTTACTCAACTCTTATTCAAGCTTGACTCAAACTTTACTTGAGATGCACAGTCACTGTGCACCAAAGTAAGGTTTGATTAAAGTTTGAGTAAAAACAATGGTGTTCAAAGCTACATAAATTCTTAACGACATAAAAAGCATGATTTGGCAGGGACCTGTCAACATGCATAAAACTTTGTTTGACAGGTCCAAGCCAAATAATTGTTTAAGAATTTGTGCAATTCTTTTATTTATGTAGGTTTGAACACCATAAACAGAGTAAGACCAGAGTAAAATCAAAGCTACCACAGGTCAACTGCTGGCAATTACAGAAGATTTTTTCGCAGTGTAATATGTGAGTTTATCTCTTTAGAGCATCCACATTGGTTGTGGCTTTAGCTTGTATTAGCAGAGTTACCCCCAGGACTCAACTGCATTGGGCCGGGTTAAGTCAGGAGCAACTGTGACCAAGAGGCTGTTTTGGATTAGTGGGTAACAACTTTTTTACCCGCTAATCCAGGGATGAAACTTTATAAGCATCTGAAGATGCTTATAGGGTGACAAAGCAATACAAAATTATGCATACCAAGGGGGATCACATCAGCTAATCCCTGCCAATGTTCTTGGAGTCTGGGATTAGCTTACTCCAGGCATAAACTGAGCTTGCTAATCAGGTCAACTTTGTTTGCCCAATGCGGATGCTCTTAGAAATATAGCTCATCCCCCCCCATGGAACAACAAAATTTCAAGAAATATTGCATGGTAGATACCATAACACTAAGGCCAAGATTGAAACACAGTCCATTTGAGTACTTGAAAGTCAATCCTTTAATCACTTGATTTAACATTATCAATCTTATACCGCCATCACCCAACAACAACAGCACTAGTTTTTACTTGATATATGTATGTATAGTTTGAAGGCCCTTAAAAGCCCATGTCTCATGTCTGTAGAATCAAACAGTGGCTAAAAAAGAGGAGTTCTGTTCTGATGAAATATACAAGCTAATTCAACAATGATTAACACATTTATTCTTGACAAAAAATGAGCAACCATGTTTTTTATACATGCATTTTAAGTAGGAGTATGAGCAATAGCAACAATGTACAGCCAATTCCAAAAAGGTTGGCAGGCCTTTTTGTGCCATCTGTGTGTGTTCCCCACCACTCCAAAAAGTGTATGAAAAGCTTGCAGATGATGTCAGGATCCCAGTCTACTTCTCCGCTCACATCCTCTCCACCAATTTTCAATCATTCTCATGTTTTATTCCATCACTATTGATTGATCCTTATTTCACTTCCATCATGATGTTATGATGCTTCTTTTTCCATTACATATTGTAATGCTCTTTTTATCATCCATTGTTAATTTACAATGCCCGTTTTATTACATTGTTATGTTACAATAATACCATCTTCCATATGTTATTTTCTTGATTAGCATATGCTTAAATTGTTTGTTTAGCTCAACCACAACTTGTACACTTCTTATATAGTAGTCTATTTAATCTGGCCCATTGCCAAAAGAAATGAATCATCAAGTTTGAGCCCCCTTTCATCCAGCTCCTTAATCCGGTCACCCTCAATCTCCGTCAGACCTCTTCCTTGAGTCTCAAAATCTTCTCAATGAATGGGTTATCAATGTTGGATCCTCACAAATTTGCACTCCCTCCCTGTCAGCTTGCTACTATGCAGAGACAAGCTTACATAGTAATTAAATAAATACATAAATAAAATAATAAGGATAAAAAAGAATAAAAACCATGAAAAAGTGGATTATCCCAAGAAGGATAAATAAATGTGTAATTATTATTGCAAAAATGAAATCTATGTACAAAAAAACCTAGGGTCACCCAGCAGTATGACCCTTAAAATCTTACTCCTTCAGAAGAACTTGTAAAAATACTTACAAAGCATGTTACATATGTGACATGACCATCACAGACATGTAACAATACCTCTAGACAAAAATACAAGGTTCACAAAAATATATACATAATAGAAGTTAGAGCATCTCCACCGGAGTTGCTAAGAGCATCAGCAATGGTCGGGTTAAATCGCAAGGTTAAGGCGACTTAACCCAACCTAGTGATTTTGGCAACCACATTGGATGCGGGTTAAGCCCGGGTCAACAAACAAAAAGCTTGATTTCAGGTTAGAGCCCGTCAAATCTAGCAGGCACAAACCCGAGGTTAAGCATGGTTTTGAATATGCATATTGTGCCTTGGGTTTGCTCAGGTTAAAGTCCCCCTGCTTGATTCGGGGGGACAGACAGAGGAACACGGATATCGAAAAACCAACCGACAACAACAGGCTCCAAAACAACCCAATGTCGACCAAACGAACGGCCAACTGTACCCCTAGCAAGGACAATCATCTTGCCCTTAGCTGGATTGAGGTATCATAGAATGTTCTCATCAACAACTCGCAAAAGAAAGATGTTTTCTGGGATCAGATTGCGAAGAGTTTCAACCAAGGCTCTGGGACTGGTAGAGAGGCCAAAAGTCTTAAAAATAGGTCAGTTCTTGGTTATCTTGCATCGGATATCAATTTTTTTTAGTTGGGACATAATCCGAAAAGCGACAGTCAAATTTTCGGGATTCTACAATAAAGTGGTAGACAGTCCACCCTCTGGAACGACCGAGGCGGACCACATAAAGCTAGCGAAGCAAGAGTACTACGACAATACCCGAAAGCTTTTTGTTTTTGATTCAACCTGGGCCATCCTACAAACTCACGAGAAGTGGAGAGAGGCATCTGGAAGTCGAAAAAAAACACGTCACTCCTGAATAAATCTTGCAAGCCAGTGTTTTGCAGACTCAATCTCAAGTGGCTACTTCAGATGCAGTTGAATCAAGTGTTACTTCTCCAACAATCAACAGCACCGAGTTGGGTCCAATCGGCATCAAGACGGCTAAACGACAGCTAGTTGATAACACAATTGCGAAAAAAACTCAAGATAATGGAAAAGAACGTTGCCGAGGGGGCAAAACACGGTTCGGCATTCCAGCAAGCCAACGTTCTTCAGAAAGAGTCAAATTCGCTCCTCAAAATGGAAGCGGACATGAAAGCACAGCAACTCGAGATCTCCATCATGGAGAAAGATTTGAGCGGCCTCGACGAGTACGCTCAGGAATACTTCCTCAGTATGAAGAAAGATATCCTCATGAAGAAGCGAGAAAAACAGGAGCAAGAACGACCGATGAAAGAAAAAGCCGAAAGAGAAATGAGGGCAAAAGAGCTGGAGGAACTAGAAGAAGACACACGCTCGGAGCTCAACAACGATCAATTTCCATCTTCTGAGCCGGATTCAAGCTGCCATGGACAATCGATCTGATGAGCAATTTTATTCCAATATTGAGGACGAGGTCGAATTAGTATCAGGAACTTCTCAATCACAACTACCTGACCTCCCTGGCATCAACTTCAACCCATCCCAACCAAGAACCCGGCCCACCAGATACTCTCAAGATGCCGTTGATCCACTACTCAACTCGCTTACCTGATTTTTTGTCCTGGTCCGCTTTCACTCTCTTTTGTGTTCTTCCTCTCTCTTGTTATGATGTTATGATGCCAAAATTCACTCAAAAAAATGAACAACAATCAAGCGTGCCAAAACAACAAAGTGAAAAAGAACAAATAAAAAAAAAGTAACTGATTGACAAAAAGAATATCAATCACTATCTTCATCAGTTTCCTCCACAATCCTTGAACCCCGCCGTTCCCAATGTATGTCGACAAGGTCCTGTAGTAAATATGAGTGCTTGAATTCTGAATGCATGCCCATGCGTCGGAAACTAATCTTGTTGCGTTCCAGAGGAAGCTGGTTTGGATTCCGTGGTATCACCTTGGTATCGTAGGGGAGTATGTCAGGAATATTGTGAGGTTGTTTCGACATGGCGGCCTGTTTGTCTATTATCATGTTGTGTAGTATTATACAGCACAGCATGATGTTTTCCATCTTGCTGGTGCTGAAAATCCGACAAGGTCTCTCGAGGATTTGGAATCGGCCTTTGAGTAAACCAAAGGCCCGTTCAGTGTTCTTCCGGGCAGCTTCTTGTGCTTTTGTATAGGCCTTTGAAGCTGATTCGGCGGTGTAGCCTTTAGTTTCATTAAAGTTGCCCAGCTTGGTTAAATGCCATCGGCGAGATAATAACCATAGTGATAATGGTTACCGTTGATCTTGAATTCAACCTGACATCCAAACTTGTGGAGAGTATCTTCGAATAGCGGAGATCGATCGAGGATGTTGAGGTCGTTCAATGAGCCAGGTGACCCAAAAACGCGTGCCAGATTCGCGTATCTTGGGTTGCTACTGCTTCGAGAACAATGGTTGGAGATTTTTCTTTTCCCTTGTACTGTCCTGCCAGGGCCACTGGACAATTCTTCCAGCTCCAATGGGTGCAATCCAAGCTTCCAATGCACCCGGGAAAACCACGCTCGGAGTTGTCAAACAGAATTTTTTTCAGGTCGTCCTCGGTAGGTTTTCTCAAGTAAGATTCTTGGTATAGCTCCCGAATTCCTTGAGTGAATTGATGCAGAGTGTCCGGCCCAGTCGTTTCAGCAATTCGAGTATACTCGTCAAGGGAATCAGATGCCAGCCCATAGCCTAGCATTCGCAACGCCAAAGTAATCTTCTGCTCTGGGGTGAATCCCAAAACGCCAGTACAATCCTTTAAGTAAGTAATATTCAGCATCCTGCATTGACAAGCTAGAAAAAAAAGAACGGAAAACCCTCACACGTTTCTGCAAAAAATATCTATTGTCAACACCGCAACCGCTATGAAAAGCGGTCATTTAGCGCAGCATAGCGATATCCCGCTACTTTTGAGGCAGAATAGTGTTAGCTGCAGTGGAAATACGCTGCATTTAGCGCCAGAGCCGCTACAGTAAAAACCATCACTGAAAAGCACAGCGGGTTTTTCCCGTTAAAGCTACAGAAAAGTGCAGCTTTAGCAGTGTAGCTGTCAGGACCGCTTTTCTGCGCTTTTAGCAGTTTCCCCGCTACTATAGAGCGTAGCGGCACTATTCTGGTAGAGCGTAGCGGCGCTGTGCTGCGCTTTTCACCCACAAACCAGCCTATGTTGTTTTTTTCTGATATATAGCGAGAAGGTGGTACTCCCCTGGACCCTGAGTCCACATATAATTGGACATGGCCATTGGGGACACCACCCCAGACAATACCCGGATTCTCAATACCACTAGTACCACTCCTTCACAAACTTCTCTCCCCCCCAATCAATTCGTCAATCTGCCCGCAAAAAAATCCTATTTCAACCCCTGGATTTGTACCAACTAACTCTGATTCTCGCAGAGCACTTCAGCTGCAACCCAATTCTTCTACTAATTGTACTGCTAGAATTTCCTCAAGTGAAACTGGGACCCAGAATCAATCGCTTTAAAGTTCTCAGGTAATTATTTAGAGATATCAATGATTCAACCCTTATTGGCAAACTAATCTAGAATTTTGTGCATAAAATAATCATATCTCAAATATTTATTTTTAGGAATGTCTCCCTAGCTCCACATCAAACCAGGGATCTGTAAACGCCACCAAGATATATGATATTACCCAAGATTCTGATGACGAAAACCAGAAAGCAAAGGAACTCTCAGTCAAATCTAAGGCAGATAGAAAGGTTGCACCCCGAAAGGATGGCACAGATAGTGTTCTGTTATACTTCAAACAAATAGAAGGTTCGGTATCTTACAAATGTATCTGGTGCTCGAAAGTAGTCAAGGCTTCAACTACCTCAAACTACAACTTAAAAATTCACTGTGATGGATCAAATAACAAAGGAACTATCCGATCAGCCTGCCCAAACCGTTCAAAAGCCATTGCAGCCGGATGTAAATTACTTCCATCCGCCGCTCAACAAGCTCAAGCTAATTCTGAAATGAAAAAATTCCGCTAACATGATGGCCGCTTATGTAACCAAAGGACGTTTTGACAACAACACTTTCAACAAACTGATGGTTTTCTGGATTGTTTGACACTTGTTACCTTGGGCCCGGTTCGAGGATCAAACACTTTGTATTGCAATTGACTATTTAGATTCTCATGCACCTGGGCCGCGACCACTGCCCAAAGCCTATATCTGACCCTTCAGAAAAGCGTCTTGGAAGAGATAAAGGTATGACAAAATATGTAATCAAAGTTATAATATAGAAACACTGGTATCATTATTGCAAGACATATACACAAGCTGATTGTTTTTGATACCGACCAATTGTAGGCATCCAACTCAATGATCAGCTTGGTTTCTGATGTATGGACCACCAAAGGAGGTCACAAAGCCTTTTTGGGTATCTCAGCTTTCTATATCTCAAAGAATTGGGAATATCAATTGACTCACCTGTCAATCAAGTATATATCTTGGCATCACAAAGGAGCATATCTTGCCGCTCCATTTGCCAGAGTTCTGATCAAGAATGGTCTTCATAAAAAGATTACTATTTCTCTCACTGGCTCCACTCCAATTACCTTATTATTTTTTACTGTCTTGTGAACCAACTTATCACTTGTTCTCTACATTTTAGCCAAAACGACTGACTTGGGCTCTCACAACTTTACTATGATCAAGGAGTTGTCTTGTCTGATAAAGCAACATGACAACACTTCCTGGGATTATTCTCGAAACCACCAGAGGTGCTTTTGTCATGTGCTGGCTCTCATATTGGGTGCTGGCCATAAGGCACTCAAGTTATCAACCACCAAAGGTCCAACATCAAGATAGCCCGAGATGTTTCCAACCCTTGAAACAATCAACGAAGAAGGTGAATCCCTCGAAGATGGTGTTGAGCCTTCATCAGATGAAGAAGTCGACCCAGATGATGCCTCCGAATCCAATAAACAATCGGATGGGACCGATGATGGTTCAGACACCGATCAAAGTCCAAATATAGCTAACAACACAACCAGAAAGAGCAAGTATGCTACAAGCGGCATTGGATTAATGTTGAATGAGGTAAGTCGGGTTTTTTGTTCTGCATTTCTCATATATGCACCTACAATTTGATTGACTTGTTCTTTTTTGATTTTTAGATTGATTATGTATGTCGTCGGATTTCCAGCTTGCCTGCTAAGCAGGCTGAATTCAAAGTTTGGGCACAGAAGATGGGGTACAAAGGCACTGGGATTATTGGTGGAACATCACCTACAATAGCAGAAATTGAGCCTACAAGGCAAGGATGGTACGCTGTTCAATGGCACAATCTTTCACTGATTTTCTTACTGTTTTAGGTCATCAATCAGCTGTTGATCAACGAAACTGAGAATGGAACCGGTAAATACTTCAAGGGCTACGAGTTCACCTCATGAGAATGGGAGAACATCAAATTGTTGAATGCGGTTCTCAAGGTGTGTTTTCTTCAATTCTATACTTTGGGTTGGTAAGTGTAACTGACAAAAGAATTCTTGTATTTGACAAAACGTATGGAACAAGACGGACTGACCTGCTTGATGGTACTCTACGGATACAGTAAGCTTCAAGATACGTTGGAGCAATTGAAAGAGTCTAGCCAGGGTGGTCTTCTTGAGGCCATGTTTGATCTGATGATCAAAGTAGCTACTAAATACCAAAACCTTGCACTCAAAAGCAAACCAATCTTGATGGCCACAATGTCGCACCCAGCTTGGAGACTTCTTCTTTTTGTCAACAAGTACAAGTCACATCACCTTGCAGCTCAAGATCTACTTATCCGGAAGTTCAAGGAGCATCAATTATTGCTCAAACCATCAGCACCGTCTCCACAACAGGAAAAACACTCGGTCGGCAACATTGAGGATGACGGATACAATTTTTACCCAGCCACTTCTGGCATTGATGATAGTGAAGAAGAGCTCAATCGTTACCATGAGTGCAAGTATTCCCTAGGAATCAAAGGTGACATCCTGTTGTGGTGGAAGGTAAGCTGTGTTTTCAAACTTTTTTACTAGTTCTCCAAGGCGGCTGACAGAGCTCATCTCACCAAATCTAGGCCCAATCAGCTTCATTCCCGGTTTTATCTTCCCTTGCCAGGGATTACCTTGCATGTGCAGGCAGTTCAGCGTTTGTCGAGCGCACCTTTTCAGCTGCTTCTGATATCTGCACAACTGGCCGAAGCTCTCTTGCACCGCGAACAATTGAACAATGTATTAGCAGTCACCTCTGGATTGGAAGTGATGTTGAGTATCAAGGTGACTTTGAAGATTGTAAGGCTATCTTTGAAGCCGCCCAAAAGAACCCCAAGTTTAAGACCACTGATCCATAGAAATGAAGGTCTCAAAAAACACATGTTGTCTGCTGTAATACTAACAAGGTCAAAATTTTTTATTCCTCATCTGTTTCTCATCTCCTTACAACACAAGATATACACACACTCTGTTGTCTCCCTCTTCCCTACATGATATACATATCTATACACACTCAGATGAAAGAAATAAACACGAATTCCGTCTCCCAACGCTTTCCTCTGTGCATTAGCTGTGTAGCGCCCCCAAAGTCACTAAAAGTGCACCAATTAGCGGGAGTTAGCTGATAGCATAGCGGCTGGCTAGGATTAGCGCGCTAATATCCTCTGATTTTTTTGTCCTGAGACATCAGCGATTGGCGGAGCGCTCTCACCGCTGCTCTTAGCGGAGCATAAAATGGCCAATTCCGCTACGCTTTTGCAACAGCTACCGCTGAATGCAGTGTAGCGGTTGCGGTGTTGACATTGTGCTCCAATAGATCCTCTTTGATTCGTTCAAAAAGTGTTCTTGTAATTCGAAATCTGCATCACTGTAAGTTGGATTCGCACCAAAGTAGTCCTCATCCAATTTCTTTGTGCTGTCACTCCGATGGCGGTTTTTTCTTGGACCACGAGTATTTTTCAGAGATTCCTCTGGTTTGTTTTCAGTCAAGAATTTGAGTGTTTCTTTAAGTGGATCCGGCTCTGCCATCATCCACTGGAGAGCATGATTGAGACTGGGTTGCATCAGGGATGGATTTGTTGTATTTTTTTGAGGTTCTCTCGAGTTTACGAATGCGTGGATGTTGGGTTAAGAGGAGCTTGACCCTTTTTGTACAGCTTTAACCTGTCAACCAATGTGGTTGCTTGCTATGGGTTTACTAACCGGGCCCCAAACCCAGGGCTAGCCAACCATTGCTGATGCTCTAAATTGGGTTGCTAAACCCAGATGCCCAAACGGCCACCCACCCGAGGTGCTACCTCGAGTGCCATATTGAAAAAAATCTCCAAAGTTGCTATAGGGGTGCCACATCTGGCACTCCTATAGCAACCCAAAAAGTGTTAAATCCGGTCACCCAAACCTCTTGGACTGAGCAGGGGGGAGCTGTAACACAAAAATAGCTCCCCATTTAGCAACTAGCGCTGGCTAGTTGCTGGAGGCTTGAGTGCTACCCTCTGACCTTGGTTGCTAAACGGAGGCTATAGCACCTCAAATTTATCAACTGCGGTGGATATTCTCTTAGTATAAAACAATGTAATAACTCTATAACATAATAAAATAGCTAAAATTAGTATGTAGAACCTTCTAGAAACCAATAATCAGTTGAATATAAGTAAATAATGTATTCTTACGTCATAATCCTGAGAATATTATAAAGTTATGATGATAGAATGTTTCAGAACATTCTACCAATACAACTAGGTTTGAATGAGCCAAAACCCCTCTATTTAATCACAAGAAGAACCTGTCAAGAGAGCAGTAAAATGACTCAGGACCCTCATGAGTCATACCAAATCCAGGGTCCCTGATTTTGTCCCCAAGGCTTCTGAAAGACATCAATAGACCCACCTTTGCCCACTTCAGGATCTTTTCCTCAGCTCATCAGATAATTACTTCCTTCCACACCTTTAATATTATCCTCAGTAGTTATAACACCGTAACCTTTTAGAAGCTTTTGAGCCTCCTCGTTTCGCCTAAATCCACCCATAACACCTCCTATCAACCTTCGAAGAACCTTACACCTCATTGACTTCAAAATAGTAAGTAATATTAATCTATTTTGAAGGCCATCTCTTACAAACAAATTCCTGGGCACATTAGAAAACCCCTGTAGTACAGGCCCCAGAAGATCAGGAGACCCCCAGACCCCCTGTATAACAGGAGCCTGATATGAGAGGACATATAAAAACCCCCGTATTACAGGCCCCTCTCTTATTTCCCTATTAATAATCCCCCTTATTATTTTACCAAACCAACATTCACTGCTCACAATGATGAATCTGTTAGTGTGTAAATTTCTATCTTATTATTATTTTGCAGACTGTGTAGCTAGAAGGTGGTGTACCTTGGCTTCACAGGTCCTGACACTCCCGACGTCGATTAGCGATTCATCTGCGCGGGCTTGCACAAGGTTTTCCGTGGTGGGAAAGACAAACGGAAGGCACAAAAACACTCGGACTGCTATCCTTTTTGGACTCGGCTGTATACGATACGAATGTTTAATTTTGTCATGTAGAATTGGACGTATTAAAGTCATTAATTCCCGCATTGACGAAGCCATTCCGAATTAGTATATCGGCTAGTATGACCGCCTCTCATGTCTGCGTGCACGCGGTAGAGACGGGTTCGATTCCCGTATTCGGAAGCTTTTCATTTTGGAACTGAGGTTCTGGGCCCTGAATCTTTGTCCAGTGCGATGGTTCCTTTTGCAAGACATTAACTTTTTTCTTTTTTTCTGGAATCCTGTTAAGCGGTCACTTTGTCGACAAGAAAGTGTATGTAGTTTGTGGAGGTGGCCTCAAGGCATCTCTACACTTATGTGAGCGTGGCCCACTTCCCCCAATTAAACACCCTTTCCTCTCTTTTTCTGCTCGCTTTTGTTTTTCTTTCTCTCTCACAAACACCACCACCACAGACAAAAAAATAGACTTTTGTTGTGGTACGTGATGTAACTACTTATGTAAGACAGAACTTGGAAAAAAAAAGAAAGAGAAAAATTGTCCAAACAAAGAAGGAGATAGTAGTAGTAGTAATAGTACAACAAATCAAAAAAAAGGTATTTGTATTATTATGTATGAAAAAACAAACTTTTTTTAATGAACAGAACAAGTGAGGAATGGTAAAAACCGTAGACTGAGTAAGAAAACAACACCAAGAAAAAACCAACTTAGGGGCAGGTCTAGTTGTGAATAATCGAGACGGTTGGAAGGACACGCATGAGTGGCTAGGTTTTTAGAGACGAAAGAAACGAAAGGAAGGATTTTGAAGTGTAGAGAGCCCAAAGAAAGAACCGAAATCAAAAGAGAGAAGAAGGATGAGGAAGTTTATGGACGAGAGGGATGCGTTCGTCGTGACAGACATGAAGGCGGGATTTCCAGCCGAGAGCGATATGATTAACGATGTGTTTGGTGTCGTTACGGACGCCGAATTCGCGGGGATGGACAGTACGGACGGACGGCGAGGGATGATGGGTTGGTGGGGGAGGAGGATGGTCGAAGAAGAGCGAGACCGAGCGACGGCTGGTGCGGCGCTGGCCGTCCGAAGAGTCTTGGCTACCACCCGTGCGGGGGTCCCGTGAGGCGTCTTGGCCGGCCGGCTCGGCCGCGCAGACTAGTTTGTCCAACGAGACCGCATGGGGATTGTGGATGGTTAAGCTTTCGGGCCGTTTGCGAGGCGGTGGGAGGGCCGGAGCAGGCCGTCTGGTCGGATGGTTGAGTGTCTGGGAACGAGTCAGGGTGGTCTTAACATGTTCTTTTGTGGGCTGCGTAGCCTGGCTTGGTTTGTTGGGTAACGGAGGAGGTATGGTTGGGGGTTTGTGTGGTTCAGATGGCGATGGTTGTGTGTCGGTCGGGTTAAGGAATTGAGTTCGGAGAGTGATCTTGGGTTTTGGGTGAGTTTTCCAAGGAGAAGGTATTATGGAATCAATTGGGTTATCGTTTTGGTGAATGATTCGTTGAGAGTAATGTTTAGGAGGTGGCAATGATTTTGAATCGGATTGAGAGTGAGGGGTATTTGAGGATGGTTTGGTAGGTCTAGGAGGGATGCAAGGAGAGCATGTATTTTGGGGGGACGAGATTGAAGCTGATACAGATCGTTGTTTGAATGGGTTGTTATTGGTTCTATGGATATGATCAGCTGATAGAGATTGGGGCAATGATTGGGTGTGATTGGATTGCGTTGATCGGAATGGGTTTGTTGGTGGTAAGGGTTGAGTTTGCAGGAAGATGAGATCTCGATGGAGTGGTTGGTGCTGGTTTCGTAGATGAGATAGCAGTCGTAGGATGGCTAGGACACATCCCAAGTCGATTTGTCCCAGTTGAATTTCCAGAGGAAAGAAGCTTCGAATCTCGTCTTCGTTCTCGGTTTCGAATGGGTAGAACCTTCTTAGGAGATGGGCAGCCTGGGCGAAACGCAGTTCTGTGTTCCTGCTGTTGGTGAATTGAGTGAAGTGGTTGATGAATGGTTGGTATGAGGTGAATTCGGTTGGAGAGAGTGCGCTTGGATGAAGACTGATGGATCTGCACATGTTTGGTTTCCAGAGGGCGAGTCAGCGGAGAGCTTCAGGGTGGTGGCTGTGTTTCGGGTGTTCGGGTGACTCCCCGGGGGACCGACGAGCACATATGTAGTCCTCAGTCGAATCAAAAAAAAAAAAAAAAACCAAAACATGAACTTCCTCGAAAATAACCCAGTGGCAGCGGCAGCAGGGCCATCCCATTCCCACCAAAGAGCAGCAACACACCCAAACAACAACCATTCACCCTCAAGAAACTCTGACAAACCTTCCAGAACCAGAACTGCAAACCGAAGCCCTTCTAGCCCTTCAAAAAAACGACACTATGGTGACCGGTAAGCAATCCAAACTCACCCAGCAAAAAACGATCATACTGACAAACCATCAATCAGCTTCATTCCAACCAGAGCAGACGGAATAGACCTGTCCACCTCTTTCCAACTCCTTCCTGATCGTCCCGCAACTCCAACCAGGGGCACCGGATCAAAGAAAACCGTAGTCGCTGCAGTAACTGACTTGGAAAAAGGTAACCAATTAATTCATCAAAACCTATTGATCAACAACTCACTCGATTCTTGTACTCTACACTAGACGAAGCTCGTAGGACATTCACCAACTTACTCAAGGCCGAAACCTTTGGCAGCGAGCCAACAGACCTGCCGCACTTCATCAACCACTCCTCACCATCTCATTCTAGGCATGCATCCACCGTCCCCAACTCATCACCTGGTACAACCCCAAGAAAATCTACCCCGAAACTGTTCAACTATTCATCACCCACCAGAAAAGAAACTTCAAACCTAGACTCACCTACCCACCAACGTTACAGTACTACCCCCATCAAACACGAAAGTCAGAGATTACTTCTCTCTCCACGCAAACCAACTAGATCATTGAGTAAGGTACCCTTCAAGGTCCTCGATGCACCCGACCTTGCAGACGACTACTATCTCAACTTGGTCGATTGGAGTTCCACTAACGTCTTGGCAGTCGGTCTGGGATCTCAAGTATATCTATGGTCAGCCGCCACCAGTGCAGTCACCAGATTAGTCGATGTTGCACTGCCTGGTATAGCAGATCACACCACCTCGTTATCTTGGATTGGCCAAGGGAACATCTTGGCCATTGGAACCGATTCAGGCAAAGTGCACATCTGGGATACCCAAGTTGGTAAACGAGTTCGAACGATGGAAGGCCATGAGAGTCGGATCGGATGCATGGACTGGAACGAATACATTCTCTCGACCGGCTCGAGGGACAGATCGATTGTCCATCGAGACGTCCGAGCAGCCGACCATTGGCTCTCTCGCGTCAACGTCCACAAGCAAGAGGTCTGCGGCCTCAAGTGGAACACAGTCACCAACCAACTTGCCTCGGGCGGCAACGATAATCGACTGCTCATCTGGGAATCCAAGGCCGATAACTCGCTTCCTCTCTTCCGCTTCAACCAACATACCGCCGCTATCAAAGCCCTCGCTTGGAGTCCCCATCACAACGGTCTACTGGCTTCAGGCGGTGGCTCGGCCGATAAAAAAATAAGGTTCTGGAATACTATCAATGGAAACCTCTTGAACGAAATCGATACTGGCTCTCAAGTACGTCCTTCTCTCCTCTGTCTCTCTCTGAGAATTAGGTTATTAACCCCCTCTTGTGCGTGAAGGTTTGTTCTTTGAAATGGTCCAAAAACTCTAACGAGTTAGTTTCCACACATGGATTCTCACCTGGCCCGATCCAAAACCAAGTATGTTTATGGAAGTACCCAAGCATGCAACAAATAGCGACCCTAAGTGGCCACACCTACCGAGGTACGCACTTCTCTGACCCCCCTCCATCCAAAAAAGCGGCACCAGAAAACTGAGAAAAGAGGAAGAGAATGTAGTGTTATATTTAGCGATGTCGCCGGACGGCGAGACGATAGTGACGGGGGCCGGCGACGAAACGCTGCGGTTCTGGCGGGCGTTTCCGAAGAAAAAAGGCGGCCCGAGCCCGGCGCCGGCGGCCGGCGCCAGTGTAGCCGGCGCGCCCCTCCTCGCCGCCGCGCCGATCTCGTCCGTCTCGTCGGGGCCCCCCGCCTCTGCGTCCGGCTTTCCGGGCTCCGCGGGGCTCCTCAATCTCTTCGCGCAGATGCGTTGATCGCGTCTCGTCTTGTATCTTTCGCTCGTGTGTCTGTATCCGCCCGCCGCATCGTCCTTTCTCTGGCTTCCGTCCCCGCGTTTTTCTTGGTGCACCCTTATACGCTCTTGTGTGTGTGTGTGTTCTTTTCTTGCTTTTTCTTGGTCCTTTTCCGTCATACGCATCTCCCTTTTTTCTCTTCTTGCTTCCTTACTTGTGTATCTCATACATACAACTCTCGCTCTATGTATCTCTCTCTTTCTTCTCCTTCTGATTTATATATATATTATATCTCTGTGGGGTCGATTGATTGCTCTTGTCTTCTCTTGTCTTCTCGTGTCTTGTTATCTATCGTCTCTTGTTGTCTTTTTTTATAAACATACATTTATTTTTATATAATGATAATTATAATACATATATAATTATAATACATATATAATTATAATACATATATAATTATAATACATATATAATTATAATACATATATAATTATAATACATATATAATTATAATACATATATAATTATAATACATATATAATTATAATACATATATAATTATAATACATATATAATTATAATACATATATAATTATAATACATATATAATTATAATACATATATAATTATAATACATATATAATTATAATACATATATAATTATAATACATATATAATTATAATACATATATAATTATAATACATATATAATTATAATACATATATAATTATAATACATATATAATTATAATACATATATAATTATAATACATATATAATTATAATACATATATAATTATAATACATATATACAAACAGGGGGGGCTCACCAGAGAAATTTGCGAGCACATTGGAGAACTTCCCTTCAATCTATGTTGTACAGCCCCTCTGTAGAGCCAGATCTGGTTAGCTGCTAGAGTTTATTTGCAGTCAAAAAGCTAGAATTTTAGCTTTTTGACATCTAAATGGAGGACTTCCCGTCACAAATCTAGAATGCAAAATTCTAGATTCCAAACTTTATTTGGTGGCAAAGACTCTTCCAGATTGAGTTTTCACCACCAAATAAGATTTGCAATCTGAGATTTCAGATTCCAAATCAGCGAAGGGAAGTCCTCCAATTAAGATCTGCAGCCCCTGCAGATTGCCACGGGAAGTCCTCCATTTTATAGGTTTTCCCAAACATTTTTTTTTTCTTTTCCAAACAATTGAACTAATTGAACTGCAACACCCCATTCCCCTGCACATCTTATCAATTAAAATATTTTTAAAAAATTTGTTCATGTAAAGAGGCCTTGAATACACCTTGAAAAAGTGTTGTAAAATTCAGTTGTGAGCCCCTCTAATCTTAAAGTTATGTATATCAACAGTGGGCCAAGTTACATGCACTGGCAGACTTCCCATGGCCACATCTGCAGGGCCGGTGCAGGTCTTATTCTTTGTGTGTCAACAAGCTAAAAATCTTATCATTACAACTGACAATTGTAGACTCTAAACATTTGATTAAAATCTGGCTCTGCAGGGGATTGATTTCCAAAGAAAATTGCTGTTAGTGTGTATTTATCCGGAATACACCAAACTAACAATGACCATTTAAGGCCGCATTTGGCACAATTAATCAGGCACCGGGACCGCAGATGATTTCACTAGAAAAAACATGGATCACGATATTGCTGACGTGTTTGTGGGGGTCATCTTCCTGGCTGCCCGAGAGAAATACAAAATTCTGATTAACTAGCCAGCCATTCATTGGCTTGACAGCACAAATGCACAAGACAATATTGGAATTGGAGAAGAACATCCGCGACTCACAAAGAACAAATAACTGTAATCATTGGGGTTGCACTCCTTCTATCCTATATGACTTGCCATCACTACAAGGAAAACTGATTCAACTGGCAGCAGTTTTTCTTGTAGTGTATGGAAGAACTGATTGCATTGAGTTTGTAGATAATGAACTAGACCATTGATGGCACTAGCCACAGAATCTTTCCTTTGAGTGACTGCAGGATAGACAACTGGTAGGGCTTGGGATTGGTTGTCTTTGACTCTGAGAAATGCCATTGCCTTCTCCAGAAGCACCTTTGGGCCGCTACGCTATGCTGTCCTTTTTTTGTAAAAAAGTGCAGCATAGCAGCTGTCCTTTCAGCCTGCAAATTCTGTAGCGTTAGCAGGTTTTCTAGCGCCGCTACACGGTGCTACACAGTGTTATGTTGTGTTGCAGCTGTTAATAGCAGGGTTTTCCGCTAAAAACAGCTGTCAGTGTAACAACAGCCTTTTTGAGGCCGCATAGCAATATAACAAAACCCTCTAACAGCCAACAGGAAACTTGTTATCTGTTGGTAGAAATAGGCTATGCTGCCACTACAGTTAGCGTAGCGTGCCCACCCTTTCCGCAGTATCAGGATCAGCAGGTTTGGACCAATGTTTAAATCACTGCAAGTGTGAACGTGATCCATCACCCGTAGCCAACAACACCCCAAAGGTCTTGTCTGAAGAATTTGGAGAATAACTGAATAATTTATTTCATTAATATTGATTAAATACAATTATAATAGCTAAGGATAAAGAAATAAGTCTGAATAAAAAGAAAAGAAAGAGTTTCCTGAAGGCAGATGGCAATTTAATCTGCTTATGACTAGGAATGATAATGCTGATTGAAGAGGATAGGATAACGATTGAAACTAGGTTGTTGACCAATTAGACTTGATGATGAGAGTTATAAGCAATGCTTTGAATAGTCAATGATGAGGATAATGGGTAACTGTTTTAATTAATAATAATTTAGTTTTTTAATGTTTTGTGTTAGTCTTTTCTTATAACTTATAAGTGTGGAGTAAGGTTCTTACGATAGTGTCTTTTACGATATTCTTTTTAATAATGCCGATGATTGTTTTGATACTAATTAACAGATTAAAATATGTTTCAATCATTAGCTAATGTCTTGGTGATATAATATTGATAAGATTTTCCTAATGATCATTGCTGATCTTGCTAACTTATTTTTCTTTGTTTGTTTTGGAAAGTGTGTTGTCTAACGTTCTGCTAGATTAGAACAATCATTAATAATTATAATAAATAATAATAGTTTTAAAGATAAAAGAAATCACTTATGATTGTTGTAGTGATTGATAATGATTGTAATGATTGTTTAAGGTTTTTCGCTTATGATGAATTTGATGGTTGAAATCAAGTTGATTTTCAGCTTCATTTCGACTTGGGTCGGCTCAACCTAAATTAATTTAAAGTAAAATTGAATAAGCTTTATTCAATAAAAACTGCTAGCTTAGCAGATGAGTTGCTAACTCACTAAAAGAAGGTCCTTTGTTTTTATTTAAAGGAATACAATTCCAACATTGTCTAGATTTCAAAACTCAGGGAATGGTACTCCCCATAGCTTTCTTGCATTTGCCTGTACCTGGTGCACAAAACAATCAGATTGTCAATCAAACAACCCTGTGCGTTGAGACTAACAGAGACAGCTTACCTCAATATATCTCTCCCAGACTTCATTGGCTTCTGTAACCATGCAAGATGTCTCATTCCAGCCAAACCCACTAGCATTCTTACAGGCCACAAATGTGTCACAGTTGTGTTTGAAGGATTGGTTCAGTTTGGATTTGACCTTTCCAGCATTGAGTAAGTATTTGGTCCCAGGAAATGTTTCCTCAGCTCTTGTGCTACATATCAGTGATATGTACTTTGAAAACTGCTATCTGCTTTCTTTTTCCTTGCTGAACCTCTCTGGTGTACAGTTCTAGCATCATTACCTCCATCAGTCCAGTCCACTGTAGTTTCTTTTGGCCGGCTTATTGAGAGGAAGGTGGGTTTGTATTATTGTCAGGATCGGCATTTCCAGAGACCTGATCATCAATCTTTTCTTGAGATTCTTGAGTCAAGGGAATTAATTGCAAGTTTGATTGTTTGGTAGCAGCACAATTACCTGTGTAACAGATTGGTCCTGTGCACCTCTTGGATGACCCCTTCTGTGGCTGGATGATCCACATGTGATGGGTGGACAAGAAAATTCCTGAATAGAGTGGTTTTGAGGTTTTTTTGGGTTGGGTGGATTGGTGTTGTCCATAATTTGCTGTCTGTGCTTGTTAGCTACTGATGTGTTGAGGTGAAATAATTGTAATGAATAAAATAAAGTAGGTTTGACAAACACCACCACTATATAATTGTCAAATATTTGTAACATATATTGCTGATTATATTGGTGCCAAATGGGGCCCAAATATATTGTTAGTGTTATTGTATCAATGTGAGCAGGAAACAAAAATTACTCACTGTTGTTGTATTTCTTTCAAAAAACTACACTAACTGTTGGTAGTGTATTGCTTTCAAAAACTACACTGACTGTTAGTGTAGTGGCAGAATTATTATTGCATAATCAAGAACATTTGACCAATTTGTGGTTCATATCAATCCATTAACCAATCTCCAACCTCCTTAAACACTTAATTTCTTAATTTGATGGTTGTAACTTGTCTAAAACCAAAAAAAAGAAAACTAATGATGTATTTTTAATCTGTCTGTCTTATAGCTGATTTGCTTTCTTTCTTTCAACAGTAACTGTTATTGTCCATTTATTGTAGCATAGCATAGCGGCCCCACCCTTGCTTATATGTTTTTTTTTGTATTATTTTTGGAGTCTTATCTCTGCTACTGATGAAATGGTGATTTTTTTAACTTCTTTTGTAATATAAATACTGAGATGCTAACAACAGCCTCACATGCCCATTCTGATGTCATACAGATGATGGAGCAGATAGCTATTAGCACTCCTTCTTTCTATAACTATTTTGTTATAGTTGTGCCAACAGTTTTTTTTTTGAATTAAATGGAGGACTTCCTGTCGAGAATCTGGAAGGTGAAAATCTAGATTCTAAACTTTATTTGGTGGTGAAGCCTCTTCCAGATTGAGTTTTCACCACCAAATAAGATTTGGAATCTGGGATTTCAGATGATAAATTGGCAAAGGGAAGTCCTCCAATGTTCAATATTACTCTGATTTTTATGACTGTGCCAAACGGTGAATTATCTGCCGCATAAATTACACAAAGATTGTAAAATCTGCTTCATAAGACCCTATAGCCCTTTTTTTAAAAAAAGAAACAAATGGTTTACAATCTGATACATTAGTCACAATAAAAACAGTACATGTTCAGGCCGAAGAAGAAAAAGAAAAACGAGTCAAGTGACAAACAAACAGCGTTTAACAAAGAAAAAAAAAATAACAATGCATTTTGCATTTATCTGCTTGTGTGAGTAGACAGAGTTGGTCCCCCCTTTTCACCTTTGTGAAGAGAAAAAAAAAAGTGAAAACAACCAATTATTGTAGCGGTTCGGTGGTAGTGGATAATCGAGAAAGATGTAAATATACACTAATAGAAAGAAGGATATGGTCGATCGATCTCAATCACCAAACCAATCTATCGAAAGAAAGAAATCAAAGAAAAGACGCACTCAGTTCCATATCCCTCCATGGAGATCAACTTGAGGTTTCCACCAAAGTACTGAGCATAGAGACGAGCGATCGACAAGCCATAACCTGTATAAGAAGACGAGAGAGAAAAAAATATATGTGAGCTTGGCCCACATAAATTGGAAAGGAAGGAAAGTCAGGGAAGAGTGGTGATACCAAAACCAGCCATGGGCGCTTTGAAATCAGTCCCTTCAAAATCTTGATCTAGTCGTTGAGCTTGGGCGGTCGTGTACATGTATGTCCACACGAGGCCTACTGCACTCCGAGGGATCCCACCCCCCTCATCGGAAATCTTAATGGTGATGTCTTCTGCGCCGTGTGCAACGATCACCTTGATCGGCGGGAATTCATCGGCATCCACTCCGTGGGTCTCAACGACGGCCCTCAATGAGTTTTTTAAAACTTCAAAGACCATATGGTTCTGGCAGAGTGATAGAAATATCGAAGAAAAAAAAACCGGGTTAGCTGATGAATATTCCCTTGACTTTGATGCGAGTTGTAAACATTGTGACGATGTTCAACACGAATGTGAAAATGATTGGAAAAGCAAGCTTACCAAGTGACTCGGTACGTACATGAAAGCCAGGTCTTTAGGACAGACCAATTGGACGGGCGGGCCTTTAAACAAACCATAGTGCTCCTCGCAAATAAACAGAGCGTTATCAATAGCCTCACGACAGATCTCGTAAACGTTCGTATTTGTACAGATCACGCCGACATAATCAGGGTGGGGTTCGAGTTTATTCAAGGCGATATGTTGACCGATGAGGACACGAATGCCAATCCTAGACATGTAGAATCGGTCAAGAAAGGTCTGGACGGAGCGGTCGATGACGCTGGGACTTTGAGAGGGCTTGACGCTTCCACTCCGCCCGGGGCCAGCAATAAAATCTTTGTATTCCAGAATACCTTGGGCAACCGTCGTGACAACAGGATCGTGTCGGCGTTTGATGACCGAAAGGGTTTGGGTAAACCTTTCGTTGTAATCGTGCACCTCCGGAGGCCAGACTACATCTCCCAGATCAACGTAATATCTGAAAACCGTCGAGATGATTTAGCTTTCTCGCAGGTTCTCAAAACACGATCGGAGAACTCACCTCTGACTCAAGCCGACACGCTGTTTTCCTGTGGTATCAAGTAAGGGACGTTGCATGTGAGGCGGTAAGCTTGGATTGGGAGTCAATGCTGGGAGTGGAGTCCCTTTTGTAAATGCTTTTTCGAAACGAGCAAGTAGCTCAGGAGGTAACTCTGGCCTGGGAAAATTCACTAGTTCCTAAAAATTCAAAACATTCAAACATGAGTGTAAATAAAGATACGCCGAGAGCATAATTTGTATTGTTTCGCGTAAGTGGGACAAAAGATGTTTGAATGACCAATGGTTGCGGTTCGAGTAACAGACTTGTGAAAACTGACCTCGAAGGATTGTGCGTACCAATCCCGGACTTTCAAAATACTAGGCATCTGGTTGAGACGATTTGGTAGTTCGTTAAGTTCTTTGACTCGATGTGCCAATCTGATCGGCAGTTCCTCTAGATCGCAAAATAGCATAATCGTTTACAGCCACGGCATGGAAGTCATGGAGATCAATAAAGGATCTCTTGGATACTTCAAGAAATAGAAATTGGTTTCTCACTTACCATGTAGAAACTCGCTGGCCCTCATGAGCGTACCGGCGGACGGATTTTGGCCTAAAGCGAGAGTCGGGGTGATCGAGAAAAGGTGATGTAATGATGATTAATTGCAAAAGGGAAAGTGTTGAACGACTTGCTCAAAAACGCAATTAATCGGTAGCATTTGTTTCCATTCTTTGCCAGAGCGTACATACCAAACAGGACCATTTGTCGTAAAGAGACGCCAGTCTTGAAGGACCAACAGCAAAATAAATTGGTTTTCGGTCAAAATCCGATTCAAGAATGCTAGAGCTTGACATAACGCAAGAGAGAAAGTAAGACTCAACTTGAGGGAAAGTGGCAAAGTAGCTGATCTTGTCCTTCAACGCCTGAGTTAGTTTCCAACCTGCCATCCTTGCAAGGTTTTTGTTGACCTCGAGTAAAACTAGAGATATACATGAACGAACCAGAAAGAACGAGTCAGCTTGGTCGAGGATGGCTTCAAAACCAAACCAGCAAACACTTACGGTTGAGCTGAGCGAGAAGTGGCGATAGTCGTTGAAGTTGAGAATGTCCTCAACTGCTGGTGTTGACCGACCACTTGACTTGTAGCCGCCCTTCAGACGCTGACGCTGTGGCTTAGCTAACTCAAGCTTCCGAACACTGGAATCCTGCAAAGCAGAATAGGAAACACACTACACAAATATTTGGGCCAGTCACATATTCATTGGCTCGTGCTATAAAGGTTAAGCGACAGGAGATTTCCACGAAGCTCGATGTGCATATGGTGGTAACAGGTTTCAAGCCATGCAGGCTGGTCGACAAGCCGGTATTTTTCTTCTATGGTTAGCAGGAGTAACACGAAGGGTGAAATAATCTATCATCTCTAATCTGAAGGGTAGTAAATCAAGATCGAGAAAAGGGAATTAAAATGGCTACATTACTTGTAAAAGTGGAACACTAGTCAACCAGAAGGCTTAAACAGCTGAATTTATCATGGAGCACTGCCACTGCCACTGCCAGCACAACTGGTTGGGTTGACGACACCAATTGGACTGGGATAAGCCCAACAGAGCTCAACCAAGTTCAACTTGATTGAGTGTAGAAATAACATACTGTCAACCTAGCCAAATATGATGAAGTGCATCTTAGGTAGGGCCATGTGCTTATTTCAAAAGACATGAAAATTGATTGATAGCTTATTCAACAGGATGATCACAGGTAAAAAGTATTCAGAATATCTGTTGAAACTTCAATGATCATTCTCTCCCATCTTTCACACTTGTTTTTTTTTTGCCAGGTTGTTTAATGATAATCTGGAATGCCACTAAAAAGAGATTTCTGAGAGTAGATGATGATCATAAGCCTCATGTTTCCTGTCCCTTCTTGTTGTCTTCAAGCTCTTCAATCAACAGTCCAATCCATCTCAGAACATCCCCTGCCTAATGAATTCAACATTTCCTGACATCTTTTAATCCTCAGATCCAATATGGGGCTTCCATTTTTTGTTGCTTCTGATCTCCCCTTTAAATGCTTTCTTGCCAAGCAAAACAGGTATTTGAAATTCAATTGACTCTACAATACAATTGACATTCAGCAAGCAATATTTCAAAAGGGCTCACACCTCCATCAGCAAGAAAGAGTTCACACCTCCATTAGCAAGTAAGAGTTCACAAACAAGCTCAGCTTTGACATTCCAAATATCAAAGATCAGAAAGCAAGTCAAGCCAAACAAAGCAATCACAACTTTTGACTGATGTGTGACACTCAATCAATGACATCATTCCATTTCTTCACAAGCAAAACTTCTTAAACTAAAACTAAAAAATGTGATCATACTCAATCAATCACATACCCCTTAATCTGATTAGTTTGGCTATCAAATTTCACACATGATCCAGTTTTCTTCAAACCATACATCAATAAACTTGGAGCTTACCCATCAATCCCCCCCCCCCCCCCTGCTTTGATATTCAACCACAAGAGTTTGATTCTTCTTTCACACACTTATTCATCCACACCTTCTTTCCAAGTGATGATTTTTCCCAAACAATCAACCTTTCCAATACACCCCTTACTGGTTCTGTTCAAACTTTTATTCTTTCACAGCTTATTTAATTCACCTGTTAACTTTTCTGTTCATTTCAAATGATTGATCTTCTCAGGAATCTTCCTTCACATTATGTTTGCTTCTAAGACATTGAGTCAAAGAAAAAAAATTCATTGTCTTTCTTGTGCCCTAAGTCAAGTTAATTCTATCTCAGAGAGGTATTATCTTCAAAGATCATCTTTAAACTATGTATCCTCAAACTTATTGTTAACCTTCAATCCACCCTCAAACTTTATCCACATATTATCCTTTGTTTCTTTAGTGCTTTGATCAATCAAATCCCCTTTAGTATGTTGGGTTGGTTGTATGACACACTGATGTGAACTTCCCTAATGATTCTAATTTCATCCGTTTGATTTCACATATCCTCAAAATATTCTCCTTGAATCCAAGATTCAATCTTGTACTAATGTTAGAAATCATTCAGATGAACAAAAGATAAGAAAATCTAATTTTGAATCAATCAACTAGGGTATGTTTGACTTCCCTACAACTATTGTAAAAAAATTAGGGACTTCAACTTATGCTGGGACCTAAAACTTTAAAAGAGCTGGTTGGTGGGTCCTGTATGTGGATATAAAATGCAAGAAAAGGACAATTAAATGCTGGTAGTTGGCATGCACAAGGACAAAGGAACCTGTGTACTTTTGTTGTCAACTGCCACCAGTTACTTTACTTTTTCTTGCAGAGGTCATAACATAGCAGATGTGTATCTCCAAAGCTGACAGTTTCTGACTTCCCACTACCAAAATCGAACAAACAGATCATTTTGGGTCTGAGAAAAAGTCTGTCACATAGGTCCCACCTAAAAGACCAAAGCCATACTTCACTCCATTTTGTTAGGAATTTATGTTGTCTTGTGTGGCCTGTGAGATTGATAGCCTTTCTCAGATCAGAAAACTCATTTCTGTATGATTTTTCTTTTCAGTGCCAATGATGGACTATTGTTTGAAAATCCAAATGGAATTTTCCGCTTAATTTTTTGTGATTATAATAAACAAAGGGCCTTGGTTAAAAGACTCCTGGGAATTGGAGTTGTGACTCCTGGGACCCCTAGCTTATCACAAGCCCCTCGATCAGAGGGCCGGTGACCTATGGCTGGTGTGGGTGCCACTCGCAAAGCGAGCCTCCAAAGGAGGGGCTTGGTACTAATGTCCCAAGTTTGGCATGAGAGCTGAACCAAGTTTGGCAGGGGGAAACTTGCCTTCCCCTTCAGGCAATCTTTCCCCCACATTTTTAGTCAGCCTTTTGGACCATTGGAAAGGCCTCAATGTCACCTACCTGCAGTTCCAAAGTAGATCCCCCACTTCCCACCATCACCTTTGAATATCCGATTGATAGTTGGGACTTTTCTGGCCTCGAAAGCCTGTACAAGGAAAATACAGCTTTCCATGTGGGGTGCTTCCCACGTCAATTGCTGAATATCCCTTCCTTTGATGGCAAGGAAGGGATAGAAGTATTGGCCGCCCATTGAAGGTGAGGGCACCATTGGAATCACAGCATTGAGGCCTATCAGGGCCTTTTTGCAGCATCCTTTCAAACCGCCTAGTTGTGCAGGACTGAGCATTTCATTTGAAACATGACTTCAAAATGGCCTCAAGCCTCAATCTCTCAGGCCAAACCTGGTAAATTAGTCCCAAGTCCCTCCTTCGGAGGCTCACTTCGCGAATGGCGCCCACACCAGCCATAGGTCACCGGCCCTCCGATCAAGGGGCTTGTGATAAGCTAGCCGGGACCCGCGCAATGTCCAGTTTGGGAGTCGCAACTCCAATCCAGTGAGAGGATTTGGGATTTGTTGAGCCAAAATAATAGATAAAAAAATAATAATAATACTTTTTGGGAGTCGCAACGCCAAAAGCGGGCTGAGGATTGGGAGTTGCGCATCAAAAAAAAAAGAAAAATGCCAGCCGGGGGAGTTGTCCCCCTAAACCCGCTTGGATATTCAGGAGTTGATGGAAAAAGTTCGACTGCAGGAGTCGTGTTGAACTTTTTCCATCGAAAGCCAAATTCTAACTAACCGACTGCCCTCAACCACGTCACACCCACCCAACACAACCATCACAAACCACCCAGAACCCCCAAAATGTCCTCCAACACCTCCAGCGCCACCAGAAGCCCTAGACCCCATCCTCCATCAGCTTACACAAGAAAATCTTGAAAAAAATGAAAATGAAGAAGAACAAAAACAAAAAGAAGATAAAGAAGAGAGTGAAGCTGAGAATAACCAAGAGTCTGAAGATGATCAGAAGAATATAATAGAAGTTTGTGTGAATATACTAGAAGAAAATGAACAAAACAAAGAAAAAAATCAAGATAATCAGGAAAAGAAAAAAAAAAAAATCAAGAAAATAATCAAAAAATCTCTGAGAAAGAAGCATACAACCATGAAGAAAATCAAAATATTCCTGCTCCTCCAGATGGAATCTACACTGACCCTGAAGAAATGAAGACATCAATTAAGGAACTTGCGATACTCCACGGCTACGCTATTGTTGTTAAAAGAAGTGTCCCTGGCAAAAGCATCACCTTCAAATGTGACAGGTGAGCTTCATTTCCGCTTTTTTTTTTTTTGCCTTTTAAGTTCTAGTTCTTTCAAGATACTGATCATGATTTTTAATTTCTGTTTTATAACTGCTCTGCCCTTTTAAAATCTCCCAGGTATGTATTTTTTATCCTATTTTTCCGCTTTTTTCATTCTTTTTTTCTCTTTAATTGATTTCCAGATACTGATTTTGTTTTTTTTTGCGCTTTTTTTGTTCATATTGTTTTATTTCAATCAGGTAAGTATTTTTCAATATTTTTTTCTGCTTTTTTCCTCGTTTTTTTCTCTTTAATTGTGCTTTTTTCCTTCTTTTTTTATCTTTCCTGACCTTGTTTTTATCTTTCTTTGACTTCTAGGGGTGGGAAACCTGCACGAAACCAACACAAAGGAAGCACACGGCCTCCTCCAAACGTCACAAGACTAATCAATTGCCCTTTCGCCGCCTCTGCTCATTTCCAGAAGAAGCTCAACCACTGGAAATTCAAGGTCACAATCACCGCCACTCTCTAGATTCCTCAGCCCACACCTTCAACCAAAATCTCATAGACAATATTTACACAGAAATGAAAAGACTTGGCGAAGCTGGACTCAGACCCTCAGAAATCCTTGAAGCTTTAAAGAAGACCTACCCCGACGAAAATATCTTAGCCACTGTCACCACAATTTACACAGCCAGAAAGAAAGCTCAACAAGAAATGCTCCAAGTAATCAGTCCCATCCTTCATCTCAATCAAACTCTGGCGAACTCAGATTTCACAACTGCTACAAAAGTGGATCAAGACGGCGAACTCAAAGCTCTTTTTTTCTGTCACTCCCGCTGCGTCAAACTCCTCTCCCACTATCACTACGTCCTCCTTCTTGATTGCATGTACAAGATGACACTTCTTCACATTACCGGAATTACTGGCTCCAGCAATACTTTCAGTTTAGCTTTCTGTTTTCTGGCCAAAGAAACCGACGTGTACTATCAATGGGCACTCGAATCTCTTCTCACTATCTTCAACACCAACAAAATTCCACATCCAGAAGTCTTTGTCACCGATTAGGAACTAGCTCTCATGAATTCTCTGTCAACGGTCTTTCCCAACTCCTCTCACATGCTTTGCACTTGGCAAATTCACAAGAACCTGGTCACCAATGCGGCGAAAACCATCAAGGACAAGTCTAAAGAAAAGGAAATGATCAATACTGGAATAATTTGATACGGCTCCCCATTGAATCCAAATTCCGCTCTTCCTTTGAAAGATTTGCTTCTGAATACGGCCGCGCCTTTCAAGAATACGCCATGACAACTTGGCTTCCTCTTGCAGAAAAATATTTGAATGCATGGACTAAAAAAATTACACACTTTGGACACCGGACGACCTCTAGAATTGAATCAGCACATTCTTTCATCTAAACCCATCTCTTAGGCCCTCATTACTCCTTTACTTCAGTCAACAAAATGATCACAAATGCACTTGAAGAGCAGTCCCACAAAATCTCCGCCCAATATCATCAGCAGAAGATCAACAGCCTCAAGAGTTTACCGCAGATGTTTGAAAATTGTCACGGAAAAATAACTCATTTTGCGCTCCGCCAGGCTCAGAAAAACTTTACTGAAGTCTCAAAGATCAAGAGGGGTGAATTCTGCTGCAATGGTAACCATTTTATCAGAGCTGGAATACCTTGTAAGCACCGCCTCCAAGAGCTTATTTGGAAGGGGAAATTTTTGGAACCCTCTGAATTCCATCCTCACTGGCACATCAAGTTGAGCGCTCTTTATTCTTATTTTTTTATCCTTCTTTTCCCTTTTTTCTCCTTTTTTCCGCTTTTTCTGTTCATTTTTGGGTGTGGGGATGGGAGTCGCCGCTCCAAATGCCACCAGGTATGTGTTTTTGGCGGGAGTCGGCACTCCAATTTGTTTGGTTTGGATCTTTCGTGGGGAGTCACAGTCGAATTCGAATTTCTAGATGGGAGTCGCTGCTCCAATCCGTAGGGAGTCGCCTCTCCAATTCGATAAATCAAAAAAATCTGTAGGGAGTCGCCTCGAATTCAAATTCGTGGATGGGAGTCGCCGCTCCAAAACAACAAAAATCAAAAAATCGTAGGGAGTCGCCGGGAGTCCCAGCTCCAAAAGCTTTTTTTTTTTCCGTAGGGAGTCGCCATGTCAAATTTTGCCCAATCACCACACTTCTCATCCTCCATCCATTAATTTACTTGCTTATTTCCCTTGCTGACATCATTTTTTTACCTCATTCAGAATTACAGACCCATGGATGTACCAACTGAATCTGACGCGCAGGGTCAAATTGAACAAATCAAGACCCGCCTTCTGGAGATGAACCCTGCCCAACAAGCCATCCAACTTCAAGAAATTTCTTGAATATTGGAAGGATTTGGAAGTGTGGTCGACATCTCACTCCCAAAGGCGGTTATCAAAGGAAAAGGAAGACCCTCTGGTGCTAAAAATAAACCCAAGGCCGCAGATAATTCCAGATCAACCAAAAGAGCCCCGTCTGCCTTCAAATTTGTCAAGAAAAAGAGGAAAAGAGAAGACAAAGAAGAAGCCCAAGGTGGAAAAGAAGAATCCAACTGAAGAAAAACCCAAGACTAGGACCCAGCTTCGACGAAAGGCCACAGAAAAAGAAAAAAAAGAAGAATCTCCAAAACCAGTCCCCAAGAAGAAAATCCGCCCAATCAAAGCAGTCAAATCAGTCAAAAAAGACAAAAATCCTCCGGCTGATAACCAGCACTTCATCACTCTTCTCCAGGATATTATTAAACCTTTCGTTTCCAAGGCTTGGAATTTTGATGCTGATGGACATTGTGGTTTTCAAGTGGCGGCTTATTGTCTTGGATGTGGTCAAAACCAATTTTTCAAAATTCAAAATGAACTCTATGAAGATGTTGAAAAACGGGCTAAATGGTATCAAGAAAAATCTTATCTCGAGAATGTGAAGGCAGTCTTAAACAGAATCAAGGTTGAATCAAGAAAGCCTTGCTCCAAATCTCACTGGATGTCCATTCCAACAACAGGTGATCTTTCTAATGCATTCCAAACCCCAGTCTTTTTTTGGTCTACTTCCTTTTCCCAAACCTTCTTCCCCCATTTCGTCCCTCCAAACAATAATCCTCCCATTTTCATTGCTTTTCTCTCCGCTCTTAGTCACTTTATTGCTATTGAGCTCAAAGATCCCATTCTTTTTCCTGCCCCCAAAGTCCTCAGGAAATGGTGGATCAGTGCTGTGCCTCAAGCTTTGGCTTGGGAGGAAAAATATTCTAGTTGCTTCCAGTTAGCTGAAAAGCTTAAAGCTGAGGCTGGTGCAAGTAAAAATAGAAATTATTGAACCCTACCTTGTTTTATTTTCCTCTCTTGATATATATTCTCTGAAATTATCTGTTTTATCTTGCTTAAATTAAATTACTGTCTTCCATGTCTTGATTTCAATTTCTCTTTTAGAATTCAAATAAGATTTGATATTGTTTGTGGTTTATTAATTTTGTGATCATGTCAGGTTGGTTGATTAAATGGTGCCATTATTTCTAGTAATATTGCATCAATTCCTCCACGGTGTGAAATTTTGAGACATCTGGAGGGTTTCGGTGAGAAATTATGGCGGATTTGGGCATAGGTTTTGAGATTACAGTAGGAAAAAAAAGCAAAAAAAAAAAAAAAACTTATAGGTGAAATCCTCTAAAAAATTTATAGAATTAAGATAATGGCACAAATACAACCTGTTAAAATTTTGGGCCCAATTGCTCTTGTTTTGGCATGGGTTTTGAGATCACAGTAGAAAAAAAAAAAAAACTTATGGATGAAATTATCTAAAAAATTCATAGAATTACAATCATGGCACAAATACAATCTACTCAAATTTTTGGCCCGATTGCTCTTGTAGAACATGAGCTGTGAATTTATTTTATTTCTGGTCTTTTTGCGATTTTTTGGATTGGAGTTGCGACTCCCAAACTGGACGTCGCGCGGGTCCCGGGAGTCGCAACTCCAATTCCCGGGAGTCGTTTAACCACGAGCTTAACAAAGCCTCTCGTGAGAGGTCCCCGGAGGGTCTCTGTCTCACACGGTCGGCGCCCTGCGCAGCAGGGCCGGGACTTGTGTTAAGTTCGGTTTAACCAAGACCCTAAACAAATTTATCGAGTTATGACCATTATCTTTCTATTACCGTCTCAGAGACCTACTTCCACTTGGATTTTTTTTTGAATACCCAAACAGATTTCAGTCAGATTCAAGGACTTTTTTATCAGGTACCAAATATATCAAGCGATGCACATACCACGTCCTTTTGGGGTTGGGGTTGGTTGACAGCCAGGATGTCGGGGATAAGGACAGCACGCTGTATTTAGAGCCGAGTCCTATTCAGAACAATTGTGACCAAAACAGCAGACGACTATCAACCAAATGTCTTCTTGTCCAGCCACCAGAGAAGTGGATGGAGAGTTATTTGTACCGATAGATAACCGTCAACGGAAAGAAGCCGCAGGACCGCATTCGATATTTGGTCATGGCTGTGGCCATCCTCAAGGACCTATCCACATAGCTGATAGTTCTCGTTACCGTCCAGTTGGGACCAATAAGTGGTACACCCAACTCTTCTTGACGCCCAGCGGAACAGATCCGATATATCCACTGCCTTATGCCTTTGCGTTACTTGATCGTCACTCCGTTCTCTCCCTTCGAAGACTCGAGAACTCTATCTTAAAACCTTTGGTCGGACTCGGCATCCTCCATTCGACCGCCTCACAAAGAGTCTATGGTCCATCTGTCGGCCAAGAACCTGGTTCCTCGGTTCGGTTTTATTACAATCCTGTTATCGTCTCTGTCTGTCTGGGCGCCCAAGAATTCGACCAGTCAAAGGTCGTCCTTCTGGCTTCCGATTGGTCTGAATTATCTGTCCAAGTGGAGCTATCTACAAATACATCCTCCACCAAAAGTCCGACTAAGTCTAGCATATCTTTTCCTATCTCCCGAGGCTCTGCATTTGTGACGGCTTTGTATAAGGCTCTCACTCCGATCTTGAGTTCAACCCACACCATCCTCTCCATAGAGACTGTGAATCCCGGTGAAGAACATCAGCTCTTTGGATTTCGCAAACATCGTCTTCGTTATAACGATGGTTCGACCTGGTCAATCTACTCACTGGCCCAACAGAATGGATCCTTGCCCCATTTGGACCTACAAAAAATCTCATCCACTGATCTCGCTCATCCTGCGACATGGTCTGGTATCATTCAACTCGTCAAAATGAGTAGCCATTATGGACGACAGTTGTCAGAAAACTCACACCGTGAAAACGAAGAATTCGTTTACGACAATGGGATTGGGGTTTGGACTCAAGCTTCTACTTTGAGATCTGGGCCCATAGGCTCAGGAGAATATTCGTTCGACTGGAGTAAGTTCATCTCTCGAGTAGCAGTCAGATAAGTTTTCAATCACAGGAAAGGCTGAAGGCCATTATTGTCGGTTACAGTCACCGGTGGACCTAGGGCGAATTCAGCACAACCGTTGATGTTTGCCTTGCCACATCACATCGAAGCCTTATCGGATCCAAGAATCATTGTCAAACCCGAGATCGAAATCCAATCACGAGTCACTGGAATCATGCGTCTTTGTCGGGGGACTAGATGGCAATTCAAGGAAAACGTTGGCGATCTCAAAAATTACGGCCTCAGGCCCTATAACATACCAAATCGACCGCCGGTTTATGACCCCCTGAAAGTGGACCTTTTGAGACAAGTCATGGTCAAAGAATTAGATGTTGACTTTGATGCCGAATCAGATTTAGGTAGTTACTGTAAGTCACTGTCTTCATCCGAGAATCAACTGTTTGAAGTGAAGCTACACTTACCATTCCTTCCTTCGGGTTGTATACATCTCAGATTTTTCAGGAAAGAAACTTGCGAAACAGGCTTTACAATGTCTTACGGCTTCATGCATCTTACAAGATCGAGAACTGACAGCCAAGTATGTCGAAAAGACGAAGAAGAGCTTCAATAAATTCCGACAAAATCGTTCCAAGGCGGCCCCATTAGTATATGAGAATACTTGGAAAGGCATCATCAGCTCGAGTATCTTGCGCAACGGGAACAGACATGATGATTTCGGAAATGGGATTTATAATGGTGTGCACATCATGATCAGTCGTTCACTTTGGAGGTCTTCAACGGCTGACAACAGTACAACCGGCATCCTGACTTGGTTGTTTTGATTGCTGCTACTCAACAACAGATCACCATTTCCATTATGCTTATTTTATTCATGCGGCAGCGGTGCTCTCATACCACGATTCTTCCTACTTACACTCAATCAAAGACTATGTCAATGATCTTGTCCGTGATGTAAACAACTGCGATGGATCGGACCCATATTTTCCATTATTCCGAAACTTTGATTGGTTCTTGGGTCACAGTCTTGCGACGGGATTGGATACAAGTATGGATGGTAAGAATCAAGAAAGCTGTAGTGAAGATGCAAAGTAAGTGAAAATCTTACTGAAATCCAAAATAACCAACCAGTAGTCCAATAATCTCGAGAGTCTGATTCCTTGGGTACTGCACAGCTTTTTGTATAGCTTGAAGGTTTGGGCAGAGGTCACTCATAATTCAGCTTTGGGTGCCTTGGCCGACTTACAACTCAGCCTCTTCAAGAGGAGCGTCGATCACTACTATTACATGAAAGATTCGAACACCAACTCTCCGGCCTGCTTCAAGGGAAACCGAGTCCCCGGAATCCTCTTTGAGAATAAGGCGGACTACACAACCTTCTTTTCTGTGAGTGTTCATCAATTCATGATTTGAACAAAATCATCAATCGAGAATTGAATTTATCCGAGACCAAAAAAAAAGAATGAAAAAGATGCGATCCACATGATACAAGTAAGTCATTCATACTCCCTGAATTTCAAATGAGCCAACCCAACCCGTAAGATTTTGATTGATTCCAATGTTATGTGAAAAATCGGTGGATGCTCCTTTGCTCTACACTAGGTTATCCCGATCACTCCCATTACTTCTTTCATCCGTTCTCCTGAGTTCATCTGGCAAGAATGGACCAACACAGGTTCGTCTATGGAAAACGAGAGACAGATCTGTCAGATTGCCACCAAACTGTCCAATGGTGAGTCGAAGGGATGATTGATCCAAATCTCTCCAGTCTGACACCACCAAATCTGATCCATATCTTTATCTCACTGGGTAGGTTATCAAACTTTACTCTTGACTCAATACGGAATCTTTGATCCATGTTACGTCTTCAATATCTTTGTAAAAAAACTTTGGATGAATCACCAAATTCCTTTAGATGATGGAATTAGTTTGAGTTGGATATTGGGATTTTTGATCAACCAAATCGAATTAAATAAGTCAAATTGTTCTTAAATCAAACCTCAAAAATAAATAAATAAAAAGCTTAAGAGTTGATATTCTTCTTACACAGATATAACATTCCCTAACCCATATGATTCCAACCCTACTCACGACCGCATTTGTTTCTCCTGAATGTAAATTTCCCTCCAGTGATCCATGCCGCCGGAAGTTTGGGACGTGCCCAGGGGATTTGATCTGCTACCCTTGGCCGGCGGCAGGACTTTGCTCATCGCCAAGTTTCTCTAGGGCCGTTTCAAGCTGTTAGCCAATGAGATCATTGGACCTCGATCGTCCACCCCACTTAGCTCCTCCCCAACACAATTCAATGCGAGTATCCGATAAAAATATTATTGGCAAGGTAAAGGAACCATAGAATAACCCTCCATATCTGGTCGCGGCTCTCCACCCAATACAACGAGCATAAAAATTCAAGGAAGTTATAGTACTGGTACAGCTCTTTGGTTATTGACTTAAATTGGTTGAAACGGCAAAAAGAGTCTGATGATGAAAATGATACAACACGATCGATATGTGTGCGCCCACCGAAAAAAGTAAGAAGTTAAACGTCAAAAAAAGCAAATAAAGTGGTCATAGTTTCAGGTTAAGAAGTTTGTAGGGTAAGCTTTAGCTGGGCAGATAGTGGCATACGGTGGGATTAGAAAGCATCATCAAGCTTGTGGCGCAATTCTTGCTTCTTCTCTTCCGAAACGTTAGGGTTCTACGTGTACCAAATCCGATTTGTTTATTAATTTGTTTAGCTGGAGAGATATAAGCAGGAATTTGAGACCGGATCGACTTACGTGGAGGGCAGCTTTAATGCCGCGTTTAACATTGTCAGGGTTCTTACTGTGGGTGTGGCTGGTTTCGTGAATAGGAGCTGATATCACTTCGCTCTCTAATCGGTGTTCGGCGTGTTCCTTGGCTTCATCCGACACGTTCTGGTAGCCATTTCATAAAACCATTAGTAATCCGGTCAGAATGAATACTTATCAAGAATATATATCCAGAAAAGAAAAGAACTCTGAAGAAAAAAACAAACCCGATTATTCATGACACCTTTCAGGCCACCGGCCACATTGCCCGGATTGGCCATATTTTTTATATTCGAGAGGAATAAGTAGTACGTCGTGGTGGCAGATTTGAGCAAGGACTGTGAAGCCCTGACAAAAAACAATCTGGTCTAGTTTTTTTAATATATATTTATTCTATAGGTTTGTGTCTTCGATGGGGAGGATGGTTGGCTGGATGACGTGTATCGGAGTCTCAGTAGGAACTCTTATAGATCATTGGGCTGGCGAGAGAAACAGACTGGTGAGGAGAGAGAGAGAGAGCACTGACCGTTTAATTAGTTAATGAAGTGAGTGAGCTGGCTGATGTCCTGTCTGCATGTGAAAGGAAAAAAACAAGCAAGCTGGATCGAATCTCAGCCTGAAGCCAGACAATCAACCCAACTAGGGAATGGTTCGGGTTGGAACAAGTGTTCTTTTGAGGATATGCTGCTGATGCGCATTGCATAAGCTTACAGTGGACATTCGTCCGATGAGCCTTGAATTAAACAGCGAAACCCGGTTGACTGGCTGAAATCCAATCCAATCATTAATTATAATCGACTGTCTATTTAAAACTAATATGAACAAAGTAAACAAGTGTTCATGCATGTTTTGGACGCAGTTAACACATCGATTTCACCGCCAGCAAGTAAGAAGACTATCCTCAAATCGATCACTATGCGCATAGTTTCAACAAAAAAAAACACAATCGATTGGTTCCCTTTCCCCCTTATCCAGCTCCACTCAAGCACCGCCTTCATATGACATATCAATCCACTCAACACGGGTTCCTCCCACTCAGAGTGGCGCGAACCAAAAAAAAAAAAAAGAAAAATCGGGTATTTGCGCCGGCTGTGAATTGCTGGTACAAAGTTGGCTGAGTCTGATCTGGCCGGGCTTGAACTGGCAGCTCAACACCGGCCATTGATTCCCGGATGGCTGTTTCCCTCTGAAATCCTTCGACAACTGCCTCTTAATGTTGCGATTGTATACCACATGCCATCTCTCGCGAGAATCGATTCCGATTGGGTTTGGACTCTTCCTTCGTCACTGTTGGAGAAGTAACACTCTTGAGCAACCCCCCAAACTACCTGAAACTGCTCTTGCTAGTCTTACGTGAACAGGCAAAACAAAACTTTAGATCTAACATACTGCAAATCTGATCGCTTAAATACTTCCCAAGGCTTAAGGTTGCTCATCAAAAGCCCCTAAACAAATGTCTATTGGGTGTTTATGTATTGCTGTTCACTACCTATAGTTTGCATGCTATGACCACTCACCCGGTTTTCAGTTGGGATTGATGTCCCCTTTTTGCTTACAAGTCCCACTTGACTTGGTCTGACCTATCAGTCCAATACTTCAGCATCCAGCGCAAACTAGATTGTCATGAGTACATCATACCAGTGGGCTACTTCCATTCCCCTGTCAGTTCTTAACTGATCATGTTTTGGTTTGGTCTCTAGATTCTACAACTGGATCGCTGGAGAAGAGCATGTTTTATTGTCGTTCGGGACGGCGGTCGATTATTCAAGAAAATAAAGTATAGGGTCCAAGCTAGACATAACTTGGAGAAACTGGTGATTACTATAAATGCGAGTACTGTACGATTCAAGTTGGATTAATAGATATGTGTGAGCTTAGCCAATAGTAGCGTGTTGTCTGGGGTATCCTAACATTGGAATAGACAACGGGTCTGATTAGAGCAGTTTTTTTTTCTCCTGATAGACAGCACCCATAATCCAGTTTTGCTTGGAGGAGGAATATCGGCTAACGTTATCACTAGGCTTGTGGTTTTTTGCAAACGAACTAAAACGAAGAAATAGAATCGAATCAGTTCAAGTCCAGCGAATAAGTCAACAAGTTGCTACTGACCAGCATCATCGGAGTGAATAGCTTGGCTTCGCCCCCAGCGACAAGGGCGTCGGCAGCAAGCTTGAGGGCCTCCCCAATGTCGAATGTGCCTTTGGGGGCCAGGCCTACACCTTCGAGCACTCGGACCATCGACTGAGTGAACAACTTGCCGAACCAAGTCATCCTCATCACCGTCGCATAGTCCCAGACGGTCTGGCACTCGCTCAGATTGCCGCGCAGGGGATAGTACCATGGTATCCGGTCATCGCGTGCAGCAAGGTCTTCTTCGTGAAGGATCTCAAATCCTACCGTCTTCAACGCTTCACGCGCCTGGGCAATCGTCCTCATCTCCGCAATCCCATCTCCTATCTCGATTTCATGACTGATCTTGCGATGTTCTGGCTTGTTCTTGTCGTACTCGTCTGCCATACACCATTCGTACATTCCAAACTTCACTCAAGACAATCTTCCATCAGCTGGCTGATCCAAACAACAGTAAAGAAACAAATGAGTGTTCTACCTTTCCACCAGGCTTTAAAACCTTCAAGATTTGCCCGTATACGCCCTCCCACGTTGGTGCATGACAAGTGGCCTCGATGGCATAAACAGCATCAAAACTATTCTCACCGAATTGCTCGACGAGGTTCATAAAGTCGCCTTTGACCACTTGGACTCGATCGGCCAATCCGGCAGTAGCGCTATACTTGTTGGCTCGTCTGACTTGATATTCGTTGTTGTTGACTCCGACGATTTGGCAGTCGCTAAACACCGCCATCTCTCGCGCTGGGCCTCCCACTCCACACCCAACATCCAACACTCTCATCCCACTCTTTAGGCCGATCTGGGCTGAGAGGTAATGCTCATGTCGGGCAATCGCCTGTTGGAAAGCTTCGCCGGGATAGTATCGGGCAAAGTGGAAATTCTATAGTTAACCAATCAAAAAAAAAAACGTTACATCAATCATCAAGGCTTGTCTCAATTTTAATTGATTGTGTGAGGAAATAGTGAAGGAGGAAGGAACGAAGATCTGACCTTTCCCCAACCGTATTCGTATAGATCGGTGGCACCATCGTAATAAGAATTCGTGACACTCTCATACTCCTTGATGCGATGTTGGTTGTCTTGTTCGGTATCATCCGATGATTGAGTTTTCCAAAACTGCGTATACTGTCCTATCCTGTCTCGATTCCTGACGTCGCTCGAGGGTTGGTTGGGATGGGGAGGTGTCTTCTCGATAGCGGTCGAAGCGGCAGTCATCTCAATATTTCGGATCCAATTCACTAAAATAGACGGCTACTTTTTTTCAGGGGATTTTGGTGTTTTGAATGGTATGTATTTATTATGTAGCCCGGCTGGTGTTAGATCTGAGAGGGGCTACATACCTCACCCCGCTCTGTGTCCGCCACTGCAAAAGACGCAGGAGGCGCAATCTCAAGTTCCACCGAGAAGTCAGAAATTGGACTTGAAAATTGAAGGTTTCGGCAGGTCACATTGTATTTACATTTGGTATCATTTTGTACTTAGGAGCAGGATTTTTCAAAAAAACCACGAGAGCTTGTTGGGACATAGTTTGCTGATTTGTGTTCCATTGGGGAAACAAATCACATGGGCAAACCCTGGCAAACCCACCTTTCTGATGCAAGGTTTAAAGTAAGCAGAATTTACACCGCGGCCGCACTTTGAAACCTTTCGATTCGGTTTTGACACGGAAATGAGGACTTCCTGTACGAACTTAACCCAAGTCCACCCTTGGGGAGGGCCGGAACCCCGCGGAGCGCCTCCCGAAGGGAGGACTTGCGCCAAATGTCAAAATCCCTGCCCTAGCAGATTTCACCTTTGGTGGTGACACACCTCACCACCAAATTTCCCAAAAACCCATCGTACCAATTTCTCCATTTTTGATGGAGTGGTTGATGGTGATGTTGTGAACAACATCTCCAACTTTTGGCCATACTTATAAAGCCAATTTTGATTAATCCATCTTTCAAAACAGTCGTCTTGGATTCTTGGTGGTGCCATCTTAAAAAAAAAAAAAAAAAAAATCCATACCTGTCAAACCTGGCAGAAAACTTTATGCAACTGTCATTCGTCTTGATTGGATAAGGTGCAAAGTTAGTAAAAAAACTCAATGGTTGCCGCTACCGAGGAACCCTTTTGTCAAACGATGCCGACAGATGCAGGATTTGTATTACAAGAGTGAGATAATGGAAATACATGTATTTTCTGTTTTCGGATTTTTTTTTCCTTTCTTCTTGTAGTTTGTCCCAATTTTGGGACAGTTCTGGTCACCAAAAAATAAAAAATAAAAAAACTGGAGTAGGCCGTAGTAACGGCTACATGATGGTATTTTATATATATTTTTTTGATGACTAATGGGCGAGTAATTAGGAGTCAACAAGAAAAAACAGCTTTTTGGTGGGTTTTCCGCGACCTGCTTGGGCAAGCGGTGGGACTTAAGTCATAAGTCCCCTCTACAAGGGGCCCCCTGCGGGGCCCGTTGGGGACTTAGTTAAGTTCGCTTCCTGTAGGATCTACAGCTCCTGTAGATTCTTAATTCGAGCCTGTAAAGCTAACTTTTGGCAGGGAAGATTGGATTTAGCCCTGTAATTTAGAATCTAAAGCCCCTGTAGATGGCCACAGGAAGTCCTCCACTGAACTGTTTCTGATTGAATACAGTTGTGAGCGGCATCTGTCTGTTACATAGGCCCCTCCCACCAGGGAGGGGCATGTTTGGAATGTTGGGGTTTCAAAAAAATTGCCAGGATTGGGCCCCATAAATCTGAGTGGCCGTGCAGATACACTACTTGTCAGCCGGCGTCTCTTATGTGACGTCCGGTTGATATTTTATCACTCCTTTTACAGAGGAAGTTAACCACACCTCGACGTTTATTAGCGGAGGGGCTAGCTTCTCGACTACTAAAGTCAAGTGACATCTGACTCTAAGAGAGTAGCGCTGGCTCTTCGTCAATCAAGGACGGTTGAAAGCTGAGTAGAATATGATTCTACGCTTTAAAATGATCCGTTCGAGGATTAGATTTGAACTGATTCGAGTGAGAGAGTTGTTGATGGATTGGAAGAGAGTAGATCAACAAAGAAGGAAGAGGTTGGAAAGATAGATGAGAGTCAAATGAGGATGGACGGGAAGTGATAGGACTGTCGGAGTTGTAGAGTGAATATCCCCAGTTACCTTTTTAAATAATAATAATTATTTTAAAAGCGTAAGCCTTTCAGGAAGTAGCCTAGAATAATTTTTCGTGGGTCCGGGAAGGATCTCAAGAGAACCTTTCCTTATATTATAGTACAGAAAAAACCTTGGATTCTTCCGGCGTGGTTTACAAAACACACGTGAAAGCATTCTTTCATGCGGAATCAAGATTTTTACTGAGAAATGAGAAATGATTTACCTGATAGGCTATTTAGCCTATTGGGTAAATATTCATATGTTTAATCTTCCGTTATTGATTACATTTGTGCGTGAAATGAATATGGAAGATTAATTGAATAAAAAATATAGAAATCTAAATAATGAATTTTAAGGAGAAGAGGAATTGAACTCTTGTCTGCAAGACTTGAGTTTTAAATATTCTTAAGTGGTGTCTTACCGACAAAATTATAGATCTTTTGTGCTGCAGAAACGTGGGCTACCTATAAGGTAGCCTCAGTGGCTGACACTACTTTCATGTGCAATTGTTCCTTGTTTTTTTATTTTTATTTTTTGCTCTGCCCTTCAATGAGCTACACTTATGGCTCTATATTGTGATCAATCACTGCCAGAAAAATTGGGCTTCATAAAACTGCTGGTAGTCGACATGCAAAAGTACATTCAAAGGCACCCTTGTACTTTTTGCATTTCAACTGCGGGTACAGTGGCGGTAGGCATGTTACTGTACATGATTTCTAGGTGTGCGGAATGTTGAGGGAAAAAAAGGTAGAGCAGGGGGCTTGGAGGCCCAAAAAAAGTGTCTTCTGGGTCATTTATCTTGGTTTATCTATCAATTTCCACTCAAATTCACCCAGAATGACTGTTAAAAAGGCCCACAAAGCTCAGCGGAAGAAAAGAAGAGTGGATTTTGAAGTCCATACTAATGGTTTAGGGGGTCTAAGTATATACATATGGACGTACAGGGCTTCCTAACCCCATGTGTTTGAAATTTTGCCCACAAATAAATAAAAAACTTGAACCACTGCAGCAGCACCTTATTCCTTATAGACATAGAATCTACAACTGTCACATGGCGTTTTGTACAAGAGACGGGTGGGCACTATTTGAAGGAAGGAAAGTGAAAGAGATAGCTTTGAAGAGAGGACTGACTGTTCAAAGGTCTTCTTTGTTTCAAAGAAGAGTTACTTAGGCTCAGAGGGACTTAGAGTAGAACACTGAAAGGGTTTGCAATGAGAAGGCTCTAAAAAGGTGGAATCAAGTTATGCTAAAAACTATAATCTTATTTTGATGAGAAAAGATGGAAAGCATGGAAGCAGACAGCTTATCTAGTAAATACAAGTGAGGCTACAAAGGTATGACATAGGTTCGAACAAGATGTGAGGTCATAGGGTCAAAGCGGAAGAAATGAAAGGAGGTCATAGCTTCTGAGATCAAGCAACACCAAGGCAATTCCATGACTGGAGGACCAAGCAAGGGCAAGTGTGATGGGTGCGAGAGTGAGTGAATTGAAGTTCAAAGCTTGAGGACTGTGCGTTGAAGTTTAAAAGTTCAAAGAAGGAATGTGTGAATCCGGAAAAGGTAGTTAAGCACATGAAGAAGTAATGCCAAAAAGAAAGGAAGACCGGCAAGAGGGTTATTGGTCTTGCTTTTGTTTGCATAACTGAAAAGCAAACATGCTATTGAATCTTTGAAGGTTTAGAAAGTAACTTTGAGAGAGCACTGAAGATTGCTGAGGGTGCATGGGTGATATCATATGAGACCCGAGGATTAACCAAAAGCTTGAAAGTTGCTGAGTTTGAAAAGCATGGTAGAAAAGTATCCTTAGCCAAATGCAAGGAAGATCCAACTGCGAGATCCTAAGTGCTGAGTCTGTCATATGACAACAACATGAGAAAAGCCCAAAATTATTTTCAAACTGAACACATGACCCACTGGGCCAGCAAATATTAGGGCTGTGGGCCGAGACTAGTTTTGGTGGTAGGTGTGTACAGTAACATGCCTACCACCACTGTAGCTGCCTTTTTTCGGAAGTGAATATAGTCAGGTTTTGTAAAATACTAGTAAGGGTTTATCATTGCATGTGCCCATAAAGAGCACATATTTCATGTCAAGATTGGGTTGAATTAATATGTGTCACAAGTTGGTTTGGAAAAACCCCTTCAGTCCTTGGAATGCTGCGGCTTTGGGGGCTTCAGTGGTGGTTTTTTGGAATACCAGAGCCTAGAAAATAACTACTTAAGACCTTGAGAAGCTCATCCCATATACCAGAGACAATCCCACAATGGCCTCTTAGTAGGATCATTATCAAAAGAGGACATTGTTTGTGCTTGGGTATCTGATGAGGAAGAAAAATAAAAATAAAAATAATTTGTTGATCATGGAGGCTAAGAGGGAGGGGGGGTTGTATTTGAACACCTGTGTACCTGGAACAAAGGATGCACCAAGCTTGGCATCTAATTGGGCTCCTTTGTATATTAGACAATAGCTTTCACACTTTCTTGAATACATACCAATTTATCTGGCCAAATGGAAATGGTTGAACTTGAAGGGGTGAATATAATTGAAGATTGAGTGGAGCCAATGTGACAAATGCACTCAGAGTCAGAGGCTCCCCCAGTCAAATTTGTATGCTGATCAGGATCTGGTGGAAAAGGTGGGAGATCTGAATTGGGTCAACTGACCGGATAATGGTATGTCTCAGGACTGGGTGCTCTCATTGGTCAATACTGGCTGGAATCTGGGGCATTTGGAGAGTGATTCAAGGTGTCAGAGGTTTCAGGTGTATTGAGATGGGATCCAGTGGCTTACCAACTGTGCAAGAGGGTTTGATCTTGAGTATAGCTTAATCTGGAAGTGTGCAATGGGCTGTTTCTGGGGTATGGGGGTGTCCAGGGGGCTATTGGACATGCTGTGGGAGTAGTCCCTCTCTTATACCTGCCAATCTGAGTAGAGCAAATTCAAGTGGGTGGGATACTTGATGAGGCTGGTAGTCTCTGTCAAAATGATTGGAAATTGATTGGATGACTTCCCTTTGATCTACAGCCCCCCTGTAGAGCCAGATGCCAGAGATTAATTGCAGTTGAAAAGCTAAAAATATGGCTTTTCCACTTTCAAATTAAGTGTCATACAACAGATTCAGCTTCACACTCAGCACTCAGGATCTCGCAGTTGGATCTTCCTTGCATTTGGCTAAGGATACTTTTCTACCATGCTTTTCAAACACAGCAACTTTCAAGCTTTTGGTTAATCCTTGGGTCTCATATGATATCACCCATGCACCCTGAGCAATCTTCAGTGCTCTCTCAAAGTTACTTTCTAAACCTTCTAAGATTCAATAGCACGTTTGCTTTTCAGTTATGCAACAAAAGCAAGACCATTAACCCTCTTACCGGTCTTCCTTTACTTTTGGCATTACTCCTTCATGCGCTTAACTTCCTTTTCCGGATTTGCGCATTCCCTCTTTGAACTTTCGAACTTCGACGCACAGTCCTCAAACTTCGAACTTCAATTCACTCACTCTCGCACCCATCACACTTACCCTTGCTTGGTCCTCCAGTCATGGAATCGCCTTGGTGTTGCTTGATCTCAGAAGCTATGACCTCCTTTCATTTCTTCTGCTTTGACCCTATGACCTCACATCTTGTTCGAACCTATGTCTGTGCACAGGTGTAGTGATGTTCTTTGGTGCATTTTGATTTTCTGAGACCCACAAGATGTGAAGGGCTACAGAGAAATATTTCAAGTGCTGCTGGGATTATTGCCAACTTATCTGCCTTTTGCACCTCCAGCTCTTTGTGCACACACAATACTGGGCACTCTGATTTGCCCTCATTTACACCCCTCAGACTATCTGTTTAATCAATCATTCTATGGTTGATTTGAGCGCATGGAAATGCCCAGTGATAAATTTATTTAGTTGTGATCATACCTGGAGTAAAACTCTACTGCTAATAGGACTTATGTGCTGGTAGGTTTTGAAAAAGTGAAGACATTAGGTCTTCATAGATATAAATTCTTTACCAGTGGTTCTAGCAGATCTATTTAGGCCAAGCTTGTGCGCACTCAACTCAAATCAGAGGTTCTTAAGAAGAAGGAGGCAGACCTGGATGTGTTACTTGAACACATGGAAAATGCTTGTCATGGCTGGGACCACTAAAACTTCTCTAATAAGCATATAAAATTTGGGACACACTCACATGATAATGTTGACTCATTGATCAAGGCATCTGCATGCCGACGAGGAATGTTGGTCATTCCAATTCTGTGGCAGCTCTGAAATATTACAGCTGAATGAATGTGAAATAGAAGATTTTGAAATATAATAAGACAAGGGATTGGGGTTTTCATACAACTTAAATTTGGAAGATCTAATCTTGGATGATTTTCAATCTGTTCAGGTTACAGAGGATCCCTCTACCAACTTGGGTAAGGATTCAAGTTTGATAGTGCTGTATAGGATTTCTATCCGGAACCCTTTCCCCAACAAGGTGAGTTCTTTTTGGCTGTCTTGAGGATTATATGGACATCATATCCTGATTTAACCACATACTATTATTTTGAAAAGTATCTTTTTTCTAGCCTCCTGCTTGGTCACTTGAAAAATATCATTTTTTCAGGTCATCAAATTCAATCATCCTCCTTATATTGACAATCTGCAATATGAAGCTTACTCACTGGGATACAAGGGTCATATTCAAGACTTGGTTTACATTTGGGATGTCATATGATAGATAGTTTATCAGTTTTAGAAAATAAAACATTTTCAATAAGTTTGAAAGGTATCATAGGAGGCTTGAGTAGATTTGTGGTTTCCCTTCTGATATTTCTTTTCTGATTGGAATTGTGAGTCTTGGCCGAAAACATCTGGCTCTACAGGAACTTTCAAGTCCCTATGGTGTTCATCAAATACAATTATATCCTCATGATCCTAGATTAATTGACATTCATTCTCTCTATCAAAGTGTAAAATGGTGTTAGTATCTTGCATGTCAATACTGTGTGCAGATGGTGCCATATGGAGGAAAGCATTTCTCTGTTTTTGAATCAGTACACTTACATGGCCTATCTCTGGAGTTTTTTGTCCCTTTATTCTTCTACCAGAGGGAAAATAGTTTATATTCCAAATTCAACACCCCTAAGTATACACCATTGAATAGTGACCCGCCTGGTTCAAGTCATTTTTGAATGCATATTCCTGGTGATAATGATATTAACTTCAATGGTCTTATATGGGTCCCTGCGCCTTACTTCAATCTCATTCATGATGATCTCAGAGCAGTCAAATGTGATTCTTCCATGCAGAAATGTAGTCATCATATAATCAGTAAGTCCTCTGGCCTTTCATACTCACTTGAGTTTTGTGCTGATCAAGGATTGATACTTTTGCAAACTGATTTAGGTGGAGGAAATGGCTTGCCACCCATCTCTATTCCAGTCCCATATCCTTGGAGAGCTAAGCTATCCAAAATTTGCAAATTAACCTTTCTGCAGATAAAACTTCGGGTAACTGATCATAGAGTTGGAATAAGCATGTGGTCTTTATGCTTTACAATCAGTGGAATCCCAGCCTCACTTACAAACATGGAATATAACTTTCACTTTATCACAGCCTCAAATGTGGTAGGACCCTCGGAGTTGGCTGATTCTGTGATTGAACATCTGAAGTGAGGATTATTTCTTTATTCACTACAGAGATCATCAGTTTTTCAAGAATTTTGTCACATGTTTCAGTGAATGGTCCATTGTAGGATGTGTGGCCTTTGATGCCAGTCTGATTCAAGAAGTCCTACTCATGAGCATTCCACTTTGCTTCCTATCCAATACTCCAAAGGCTGCTGAGGTTACCAATACCCCCCATCCTGGTTCTTCAAACAGCCCAAGAAGGATGTGTGAATTGAAATGCAATCCATGTGAAGTCACATGTTCAATGATTCACATCCAATCTTTGTTTGGAAACCCAACAATTGCCAATCCAAGAAGATGGGGAATTACTGTTGAAGGGAGCAAGGGGATTATGGGTATCCTCTCAAGAAAAGTCTGGTGTATAATTTGAGAGAAAACAAAGACTTCATGGCCTCAAAGATTGAATAAATGTGGAACTGGTATATCTCAAGAAAGATAGGCATGAAGAACAGGCCCAAATAATTGGTTTAAAGTCTGAACCATTTGATAGAATGAACAGCCCTTTCATAAAGTTTGATGCATTGAATTAGTATTCCATAGGTTGGAATCCAACCCAGTTTAACTGGGTTGAGTGTATCCCAGTTTGACCAGGATAAACTCAACCCAACCAATAATTCTAGCAGTGATAGTGAGACTTCAGGTAACTAATGTCATATTGGAGGCTGACTGCAGCCATAATAAGCTTCTGGTTTGCCAGCAAGGCCCAAAATTACAATTGAAGCATCTCCTCACCACAAGTTGTTTGGATCATTTTCATTCATAATTACCAGCAATTCCAAGCCTTATAAACAGTCCATTTAACTATTATTTACACAGGATTAGCTGCATTTATATTTGAATATCAATAAAAAACTATCCAAACTGGCAAATGTCCCCAGAATTCAATAAACAGCCTTTACCCATCTTTTTAAGCGCCTTGGGACCAGTTTCAATCCCCATGAAGTCTCATTGGCTTAGAATTGAATAGTGAGCTATTTCTTTAGAGCTTGAGAATTATATATTTATCTGGGCATAATTTTTCATTTTTCAAAGATCAGATCATCCAGTTTTTTAAACACCCCTGTAATTCAGGTCCTGATCAATTACAGCGGACAATAGGGAGGGGGGTTCACAATAGAAATTTTGGCCTACTAAGGAAGGTTTGAGGTATTTTTAAAACACTTGAAACTGCCAAACCAAGCAACCTAAACCTGAAAGATTTTGTTCCCCATGTCTAAGCACTTTCTAACCAAAATAGAAATCTTTTTTAAACTAAGTGCTAAGTTTCCAGAGTTTCCATAATTAGAAAAAGCTCTCATCCTGCTTCTAAAGTTTCCTTGAATTGGTATAAAACAAGTGATTAAAGATTGTAAAATCAAAGGCACACTGAGACTTATTAACTTCTTGCAAATCAAAGCTGGATTGAAAACCTGAGGAAAGGGAATAAAAAATTTCACATCTACCTCAAGGCTCGCCCCTTCGTCAACCCTTATGTGAGCTCTTCAAACGAGTTAAATTACTCTGCTTACTCTCCTCAGAAGCCATGTTTCCAGCTCTTCTTCCTCCCTACAAAAATCTACCACTCCAATCCTCTCCATCAAAATCCTGTTCCATCCCTTGAAAATGTGACCTCAGTTATTTATCATTTGCTAATCCTCCTCACACCTTCTCTTCTGTCTTTTTATTCTTATTTATTCACTCACAAGTAACTCAACTCTCAAATTAACTTGGCTAAAACTTGAACCTCAAAAATCCCCTAACTCTCAAATTGATGCAACATGAAGTGCCATAAACTCATCTTTCTCATCTTTCCCTTGATGATATCAACACTCAAAACTCAGCTCTCTTTTAGGCCCTGTTCAGGAGCGGGATATGATGTGTGTGATATTGAGGTTGCTTGTGAAATCTGGTCCAATTTTGGTGGACTTGACCTGATGTCACCTAGGATTTCACGCATGAAGCGTAATGTTACGGCCGTCGTATGCCGCTCCCAAACAGGGCCTTATATTTCTTTGAAATCCTCAATTTCTTGTTGTTTACCATAGGATAATAACTCTTGTAAATTTGATTTGGCTATTCAAGTTTTCTCATGTTTCTTTGTTCTTTGTTCTGTACTTAAGTACGTACTAAGGCGTAGAAAACTTTTTTTTTTTGAAAATTTATGTGTAACTGTGTAGTTGCTTGCAAAACTGAGCACCCATAATCTCCAACAAAAAACCAAACAGATTCAAATCAGCCTCCGTGATGTGGGGCAGTTGAGTGTTCCAAATTCAAGCCTTTGGCATATAGTTTAATTGAGAAAATCCATATCCACCTTTTATGAGGATCAATTCTAGCACCAATGATTTTTCTCACATATAAGCAATACTTGTATCTTGAAAGGTTGCGTCTTCGAAAAGTATATTTACATCCAGATGTACAATCTGAAATAAGTAAAAGATTGGTCCATCCTCATAACTTGAACAAAGATCAGTATGTGAGGATTGTCTAATGAAAAAACAACAACATCTGAAAAAGAGTAAAAAATCTTTAGTCACAATTTCCTCGCGCTTATAAAAGCGTCAAATATGTGAGTTCTAGACTTCTACTATTTTTCTAATTTGGCTTTCTTAGCGAGATTGGAGGCTGCTTTATTGCGACGGGAGTTTGAGATTTTTGTATGAGATTTTGGCCCGAAACTGAAATCTGGAATCAAAGGAAGTGAAGGAATAGAGACGGTGATCAAGGGACAAAAGGCCGGAGCACCTTGAGAGTTTTTTCCATTGGCGATTACCCGACGAGCGGATTTGATTGTGCGACAAGAGACGAATTTCGAGTCGGATTCATCGTCTAACAGCTTACGTTTCTGAATCGTTTCAGCTCCATAACCTGGAGAAGAGAAGTTGAGCGGAGGGTTGTGAGAAATTCTGGGGAGGTCTAGAATATCCGACATCCCATCGTCGAGGTATGTCGGAGGCTTTCTGGAAAGGGGTCTGCACTCTTGTTGGCTGTTTCTGAGAGACGCAGAAGTCTGGGCTAAATTTCTGTGGTTTCGATTTGGAAGTGGTCTCAGCACACCAAATTGAGAGCCTCTCTCCGCCCGGTCATGAACGGTCGTCATAGGCTCCCGTGTCTCTGACTTTGACCCGACGTTCTCAGCGGGATATAATGTTGGGAGCTTAATACTAGCAGATGAACTATCAATTGTTGGGTCGAGTGCCATCGACCCAGGTTCCTTGAAGACTGAGTCGAGAAAGTTGGTGATATCGCCACCCAAGATGGACATATGGTCAAGCCGAGAGCTTTGAAGAGGGACCGCAGGGTTTAATAAGTGACTACCAACATTCGACTGGAAACCCGGATTGAATGGATAGCTCTTGAGTCCTTGCTGTTCGATGTTTTCGTTATTTTTCTGATAGCCCACTCCATTCTGGAATCCCAGATTTTCACCCTCATCTTTATCGCATCTTGTTGATTGAGAAAGGGAGCCAAACCCCATTAGATTGATACTTTCTTTGCCAGTTTCTAGCTGAATCAATTGACTTGAGTTTAACTCGGTCCTGGCTGTCGGAGTGATAGACCCTTCCATGTGTCCTCCGCAGAAACTGAGCGATTTGGGTGAAATCAGTCCAACCGACGGCCCGCCTGCTTGTTTGTCCAGCGGGAAATTCTGCCCTTGTGACTGTGAGTAGTCAATAGGTTGAAATATGCTCAAGAGTCCTACATTGGGAGCAAGAATATCTTGTGGATCCCGAGTTGGATTTGAATGGCTTTGACCTTGACTGGAAAGAATGCTATTGCTAGATGGACCTGTAAGCACCCAAGTAGAAAACGTCACTCGTTTAGATCAAATATTCGGAACATTTAAACGATACATCGTTGCATACCTTGAGATTGAGTGAAATCGAAGTTTGATTGACAATTGCCTGGTGCAAACCATTGGGTAGCTTGTTCTACAAACATGTTTTCTTTCAGTGAAGGGAGATTGAAGCTGGAGGTTTCATGAATGGCACCCAAAGAAGTCAACACTTCAAGTAATCACAGCTTGGTCTCATCATCAAAGACAGGCTTACCGAAGGTACATTTGAGTTTCTTGGAGAGTTTTTGGCAGCCACTTTTTTGGTGTTGCTTGAGGTAGGCTTCAGAGAAGAAGCTTTAAACATGGGCCTAATTTTTGTTCAGAGATAGGAAGATCAAAGACTGCGGAAGAAATGGAGCTTCAAGAGCAAGAGACTGGAATGGAAGGACCAATATTCTTCAAAAGAACAAGATTTTATGGAAGGTTTGAGATGATCAACAGGAAGAAGTCTATTTACACTATAGAACTTTTAATTTCTACAAGCTACTCTACGAGGAAGGAATGGAAGGTGAAAGGCGTTGGACTGTGGTTCTATAAGGCTTTATTTTGAGCGTTTATAAGGAGAAGACTGGGCTACGGAAGGAAGAAGCAAAGGTCGGTCTGAGTGGATGTGATGGCGATGATACATAGAAGAGCTTCGTCTTAAGGGCAACTGCAGTCTTGATCTCTAGAGAGGGACCGCCTTGACGATCCAGTTGGTGGTGAAGTTATGCTCGTCTCATCCACCCGGTTCATGTCTCTTGCACACCGGGCAGTGAACAAACCTCGAACCAATCCAATCCCTGCTCGGCCATACATTGCTGAAAGAAGTCCATCTCGGTCACGAACGGTCGATGATAGAATGAATGCTCCAACTTTCTTTTTCCAAGCTTGAAGTGCAGTATCAGACCCGGTCGCGAGACCACCGGAGTCGACTCTTTGACACCGAAAAACTGGTCCTTCCTCGAAACCCCAACGGGTATCTCTCAACCGACCTGATCTGATATGACTAACGAGTTCAATCCAAACATGCATTCATAATCTCAAGAATCAATATCAAGTGAACTCCAAGATTTGGCTTTTTTTCAGCAGAAGAATTAAAGAGAGGGAAAGGCCCAAAGGAAGCTTCATGAATTCCAGATTCAGACGCTTGAGCTCCGGCAATTTTGCACTTCAAAGTTAACCGAGACTTCTGATATGACGGAAGGTGCTGATTCTTGAATGAATGGCCAAATAGAGCTTAGGCCCCGGGGGTGGTCTGTGCATGTAAGCCCCCTTTGGGTGAAGCCCGCAGCTCATGCATTTTGGATGAGCGCGGGGTATGCAAAGTGAAACAGACCTTTTAGGCCCCCGTCGAAGTAGACGGTTGTTGTTGAAAAAAATAAATCAAAATCTAAACGGAACACACAAAACAGAATGAAGAAGAAACAGGAACAACCGAAGAAACCAAAAGAACAGGAGCTGAAAGAGTACCAAGTCAACCCCGAACAAACTAACCAGTACTTGGACAGCAACCACAATCCTAGTTCAACCAAAAAACTTATTCGTAATGACACTAGCGACTGGAAGGTAAGTTCATTTTCAATTTCAGAGAAGATTGATGGGTAACTGATACTACTTTTTTATTAATTATCTTCATAAACATAGAAAGTCACGCAAAATAATTGGAAGCTATCCAACCATCTAGCTGGCATCGCCAAGTCGAAGTTAAAGTCGATCGAAAAAGCACAAGAACATGATAATATTTTACTTCTAAATCAAAATCAATCGAACGGAAACCTCTTGGAACCTGAAAACAAGTTAGAAAAGACGTGGAAATTCAAACAATCGGATATCAAATCATCAACCAATCTACACAATTCACTAAAAACCTTCAATCTGAACTTGAAAGATACCAACAGTGGACTCGGTGGACCATTCAAATTCGATTACAATCGAAACGGCAACTTTTTGGCTTTGATCGATCAGAAGATCGGTAAATTTTCAAACATCAAACTCAAATCTTTAAATTTAATCTTCGAAATCGGTCTCTTAAACGAACATCTGAGATCCGTCAAATGGCTCCACAATCAATCCTTTCTAGCGATTGCTCAAAAAAAATACGTTTATATTTATGATGGTCATCAAGGATCGGAATTACATCAATTACGCGGTCATGTCGAAGTCACTCAAATGGAATTCTTACCCTATCATTTCCTGCTCACGACCGTCGGTCTGCCTGGTTGGTTGAAGTATCACGACACAAGTACTGGCCAGATTGTTGCTCAACACGCCACAAAACTTGGTTCATGCCATACAATGACCCAAAACCCATTCAATTCGATCATCAATCTCGGCCACCAAAACGGAACGGTAACACTCTGGAGTCCATCCGTCAACCAACCACTGGTGAAGTTTCTAGCTCATCTAGGACCAGTCACTAGTCTGTCGGTGGATCCATCTAGCTCTGGTAACTTGCTAACCACCACCGGTCTCGATGGTAGCTTGAAAGTTTGGGATGCTCGGAATTGGAAAACATTGACCTCCTGGACTTTAAAGAAACCGGCCAAGACAACAGCTTGGTCGCAGAAGGGACTCTTGGCCGTCGGATGGGGCGCACACGTTTCGGTTTACTCGGGCATCGGCCAAGCTGAGTCGAAGAAAGGCGCTTACATGCATCAACTATTTCCATCTCAAGAAGTCGAACAAGTTCAATTCTGCCCATTTGAAGATTTGCTTGGGGTCAGTTATTCGTCGGGGTTCTCTCAATTGATCATTCCTGGTTCAGGTGAAGCGAATTTCGATAGTCTGGAAGCCGATCCATTCGAAACCAAGAACCGGAAGCGAGAGCGAGAAGTGCACAACTTATTGGATAAAATCCCCTTCGAACTGATCAATTTGAATCCAAACTTTGTGGGATCGGTGGCTCCGAAAGCCGAAACAACCCATCAACTTTTCCAAGCTACTTCATCGATCAAAGCCAGGAACAACCAAACGATTATCGTCAATGATCAGAGTTCGAATACTCCTTATCGGAAACTAAACCGGATTCAAAAGTTGAAAATGTCGGGACTAGATCCCCTCGAAGGTGATGAAGAAGCGGACGAGCCAGATGATGATCCTGAAGATCCAGGAAAGAGCCAGAATGGCAAGACAACCGAAAAGAAGAAAATGAGGGGCAAAAACTCTAGTCTAAAACGGTTCCTAAGGCGTAAGAAACGGCAGAATGTGATCACTCCCCAAACCGTAAGCAGATTGATTTCTTTCACCTTATAAGGCACCTCCTTTCGAATGGAATGAGCTGATGGTTTGGTTTTTAATCATTTATAGGAAGCTTTGAAGGCCAAACTCTCCCAGCGAAAACAACTTCATCTCCAGAAACAGAAGCAAAACGCTGTCCAAACAGGGGGTACCAATGGAACAAGTGGAGGAGCCTTGAGCAGATTTTCTTAGAACTTACTTTCTCCTTTGGTTTCAATTCATCTGTTCTCTTTTTTCAAAAACTTTATACTCCTCCTACACTATATACTGTTTCATCAAAAAAAACAATTAATGATTCAGTTTATTTTCTGTATGTACAGAAGAAGAATTGAAGATTTCGTGCTATGGATGTATGATTTAAGTTCCTTTTTTTTGTCTTACAACTTTCGACATTTTTCAGGGGGCACTTCTGCAAACAAATCGGAGCAAGAGTCTTTGGCTGGGTTGAATATGCTATCAGTGAGTTATATTCTCGCAAACATCTTTGTGGAAAAGCCTGTCTTGCAAGAGTCAGAGCCCGGGGTGCGGGTCTCAGGCCCCCTCCCCCGACCCCGGTGGTCCCCGCGAAATAAGGCTCCCCGAGAAACATTCTCAGCCAAAAAAACAAATCGACGACGAACCAACAAACTAACGATGGCCTTCTCCTTCAACTGTCCCTGTTTATGCTGGCCAACTCAGAGAACTGGCCACCACCACCACCAAGAACAGCAGACGAACTACCCTCAATCAGAACCAGTAAGCACTGCTCTCCTTCGAAACGGCGGGTACTTCAAACTGATCTGAACTGTCTGTCAATAGGAGGCCGATGAACGCACCCCATTGATTGTCAATCCACCGTCAGTCGATTCTCTCAATTAACATCGTCACCTTGCTCATTTGTTTAACTTTCCAAATACTTATCAGTCCAGTGACCCCTTCACCATCCTTACCCGTTATCGATACCGCTCAACAACAGGCCGACGAAGCAGCTGCTAATAAGATTGTCTCTCAAACAGTCAAGTCAGTCTCTCATTCATTTAAACTCATCTAAAAACGAAACCAAGGATAAATGGGGCTGAAATCAGATTTTCTTCAACGACCGTGCACATTGCGAATCCCGCACCACAGATGCCTAGTGGACGTTTATTCTCAGGCCCCTTTCTCTCATTTGAAAATCAGACAACCAGTTCCAACATACGATTCCACCTCAGACTTGCCACATACGCCGGACGGCTCATCAACTGCCTGGCGTGCGTACGACCCACCCTGTGCCCTGCCGGCTGCCTCCAAGGCCTCTAAATATCAGCTACCAGCCACTTCCGATTACCCATCCGCCTCCACCAACCATGGCCACCAAGCGGCAGCCCAGAAGCATAGTTTCCATAGTCTAAAAACAATCATCAACCATCAGAACCGTTCCGGGCCCGAGGGGGGTGATACCCGGCTCTCGGGCTCCCTGGTCGAGCAGCATCAAGACTATCTCCCCCGTCTTTCCTCCTCAGCAACCCTCCCTGAATCCACTCACACTTCCACTCAATCAGAACATCAGCATCATTCCCGCCACAACAGTCTTGCCCCAACCTCTTGTAGTACTCAATTCGATACCATCCGGACCTTCCAGACCGCCCGAGACGAACCTAACTCGACTCACGATAACGATGATGATGATGATGACGATCAGCCTCAAGACTTGACCATAACTCCAGACTTCCCAATCGCTGATCTTGACCAACACCAACCTCCCAAGCTCGCTTCCAAACCCGACTTTGTTAACCGACTTTGGGACCAACCTCATCAAGCAACTGCCTCTGCACCTTCTGACATATCTCCGGGAAACGACTCGGATCCAACGAGCTGTCAGACCGAAGATCCAGACCATGTGAGCAAGCTTTCTTAGTCTCATATATCCCCCACTCGGGGTAGGGTCGCCTTTTTAATACTCTCCATTGTTGAACCTTGCCTTTGTTAGGATGCTTTTTTAGTTGACAGACGATCCTAAGAAATTGGCAGAATTGATCTCGAATGGCTTTCGACTCACAGATACCGGTCCCATCTTCGTTGAACTTTGAGATTCTCATCCTCCTTACATACTCGTCCCCCTGTTCTGATGTTTTCTATTTAATCTTAATCGAGCAACCTTCCTCCTCTAATCCTTTTTTTTTTCTTACACTCATTCTTGATTGGTTGGTGTTGTTTTTTTGTGTGATTTTCGTCGGTTTTTTTTTTTCAAAAAAAAAAAAAACAATCAGTTGATTCTTTTATTTTTGGGGTATTTTTACATAATGTGTTAGTTTCTGTATCAGTATTATGGGTAGCGTAACTTGTTGTGGTTGGGTTTGGATTAATTGATGAACTCTTCATTCATTCAGATTTTTCTTTTTTTGGTCTTGTCAAAGATATGAAGAGGCGAAAAAAGAGCCAGATGATTTGTAGCAACAAACTAAAGCAATTAGATTGCTTCGTTGCCATCTACTTAAATAGTTCTACACACGGCGGTTGCAGTTCGATGTGGAAATCCACTGGTTTATCTACTGGAAATCACAGAGGGGTGTGGCTTGGGCTCGGACATATCTCAATTTGTAGGTCCTGAGTATCCCGGTGGATGCCACCCAAATCCTTGGCCTGGAAAACAGGTCAAGTTCGGTGTTCTCCATGTCAAGATTAGAGTGGATCTGACACCAAAAGAGCGGGACATCTTCAAAAAAACTCTTCGCTATATTGTATGATGACCACAAGCATAAATGATGTTGATGTTATTGTTCAAGCTTGTATACAAGTTCATCAAAAAAAAAAGTCACTGATCAATTGACTAAAATTTATCCAGAAAGTATTATATCAAGGTGACAAAATTGTCAAGTGAGCCTTCCAGTTAATCCAGAAACTCTCAGTGATAACAGTCTTTATCTACCATACCACTAGTATACATACTATTACTACTAGTCCAGTTCAGATTTTTGGTGATGTCATTGTGGGGCTGAAGGCTTGCTTGTTGATGGATCATTTTGGAGGGAATTCAACCAGATTTTACGTATACATTTGGTGGATCATACATGCTAATCTTTCACCTGGATGAAGACAAGCAAGAGCGCAACACCATCGTCCTTTCTGGCAATAACAAGATTTCCTATCACCTCTGAGGACAACCCATCCAACGTGGTATCCCCCCAATCCATTGATTGCTAGCCAACAAGCTCAAAGGAGTTCAGGCTGTACTAACCAAAAGAGCTCTTTGGGAGAATTACTAAACAGATTCTATAAGGTTTTCTGCCCCTTTGGCTCAAATGCACTGGCTATAAAGAATCGGGTGTAGTGCAACAGCCTCTCACTTGGCCAATGAAGCAGAGGTACAATGCCACCATACTAGTGGCTAATTGCCCATCTGAATACCCGTTGATAAAAACAGTGTCTTCAGTGAGTATGTCCATACACCCAACAACTGTCTCACAGAGGCATGGCCAGGGGGTCTGTGTCTATAACAAGCCCCTCAGAGGGCGCACATATAAGCCCCCTTCCCCCTAGCAGAACAACCTCAACAAAAGACAGAAGATGATGAACTCAAAGGGTTTGGAATGTGAAGAGAGATGGCCAACTCATCGACGACGACAACCCAACAAGTATCTCTGTTCGGCGGTGCGATAACTGTCGATTTACCGACTAAGTTAATCGACGTAAGGTAACGAACAACTTATCCAGATCCTCGTCATCCGACCAACTAATCTCACAACTTGGTTTTCTTCAGCACCTTTCGACAGGTTCCGGATAGCCAAGAAGTGTTCATCACTAAGCCAGAAGAAGACACAAACCAAGATGTCCGAACGGGCGGTCTGATGAAAGATTTGTCTATGATTATCGAGGTGCTCGAGCGGGTCGACTTGGAGGATGATCCTGAGAACCAATCCTCTGATTTAGGGGATCGAGATTATCTGTCTAAAGCCGTCATCAAGTAGGTTTTTTTGTTTCGTTTTCAAGAAAAAACGAAGAGTAATGTTTGGGCTTCAGAGGGATCCTTGAGAGAAAATCAAACAATAATAATAAATTACTACTTCCAGATATCATTTCGACTCATTAGCACATGACAATTCTTCCAATCTCGCCACCATTAAATCCATCGAGCTTCCCAAAGACCTGAGCCAGTTTACAGAGCCACCAGCGATATTGGCCGACGATCGAGGCATTGGAGGATCGAGCGTGGCAAGACGAACGCCAGAGCCGGTCAAATGCTACGGTCTCCAATCGGTCTCCAAGTTCAACACCTCCCAGGCCGACTCACACGAGGTGCACATCTGGCTGGCACTGTGGCGGTTGAACGGGATTGGAAATAACGGGCGCGGTACCGACCTCGTTCTCACCTTCAATTTGCCCCAGCTTCCATCAGTCGATCCCGCTCACTTTCAACGCTCTCTCGAATATACCCGTCTCATCTTTCAACAATCAGCACGCAGTCTTCGGATCGTAGATTGGTCGCTATTCGCTTAATCCATACCACAATTTCCTTCATTCGTGGGGAAAGAAACCGATGCTAAAACTCAATTGAAATTCTTCATTTCATCCACGGTGTACGGCGTGGAAACCCAGCTTTGCCTACCTGCTTGTACTTATTCAATGCTATTTACATAGGAAATGTCACCAAACTTTTAGTTGTTCACTTGTCCATGAAGCGATATGTTCCTTTCAAAGATTTTCAGCATCTTCTGGCACGGGGAAGGCCAAGCAAAATGTAATCTTATCTGAAATCAACATGACTTCACCCATCGGGTTCCACTGAATCGATACCGCATTAAATGGGATGCCTGAGCAATAAACGATGTCAATCCCACATATCCAATCTCCTACACTGACGTTTGGGAAAAGAAACACACCTGCAGGTACACCAATCCCTTCACAATAGTCTGCCGGTTGAGAAGTATCGACGGACGAAGCAGTAAGGCCGGGGCGCCGAGGAAACCACGAGTAGATGGCCGAGGTAGCACATACGAGGACGAGCTGGGTGAGACGGGGATGCCATTGTAGGCATCTAACCGGGCTGGCAAACTGGAGCACACTGCTCAGTCGGGGGCGTAGAGGGACTGTGGGCTGGGGCTGAACTGAATCGAGAGGCACGCTATGAGACGATGAACCGCTACTGCGGAAAGATATTATGAAAACCACTGTCGGCATCGCGTCTGAGTAGACAAGCCAACAGGTTCATTCAGCCTGCGTCCTTCATCGCTGATTATGAAGCACTTCCACATATTCCAGACAAAAAAAAGTTAGTTGCCTACCGTTGCGAATCGCCATGTAGTCTCCCTTCGGACTCCATTCGATCTCTTTGATCCCAATGGTTGGATTTGGCTTACTGAAGTCGGGTTTCAAAGGGCTTGGAAGGATACTACTTGACTCGACTTCGACTGAAACATCAGTTAAACCAACATGTACCCCCAACAAATAATTTCAGTTTATGGTTACTTTTCAGTACTCTTTCATAGTTAAAAAGACCCCTGAATCTCACACGGAATGATGCCGTGACCCCGTGTGCGGCCGATCCATTCTGGGGGCTCACTGAGAACTCGCTTTGTTGTGAAACCAAAAGAATCAGGGCTGATTCGGATGCAAGAGTATCTGTAAGAAGGGTAGAGGGAGTCGTAGAGTTCTAATGGCTGACTTACCGCGTTGGGGATCTCACTCAGGTCGATTTCACAGATCGATGACCACGTCAAATCGTTCAAGAGGCGCACCTATTGACGTGTGAAATTTGGTGATCAGTATTACACGCAATGGACAAATGGCGAGAGTTTTGTGAAGGAAAGAAGTTGGACTTGCTTTGCAATCCCATCCGCCAACGGCGAGATATTCTCCACCAGGTTTCCACTTGATGTGACGAATTCCCAAACCAACGTGGTCATTTGTGTCGAGCTCGTGGTTTAAATGATTGGTGTGGGACGAATCTTTTCGTTTGTGGGACGGGGCTGTCGAAAGGGAGTCTGACTGACTACAATTTAGTGTGTGAGGTGGATGATGGGCGTGGCGATCGATCGAAGAAGGATTGAGGGGAGTGAGATGGGACTTCTGAGGTTGGGGAACGAAGTGACCGAGTTTGGATCCGGTTGGTGACCAAATCTCGACCCGAAAATCGAGCATAGCCGATTCGACGATGGCAAGATAGCGACCACAGGGGCTCCAGTGTAAATGAGTTGGATCGACGAGTTCGGGAGAGAGCTGAAATAAGCTGGCACAGGACCATGTAACGGTATCATATACACCAACATGATCGTGAAAGTTTCCTGGTTGTCGGCAGAGCAATGCAAAATATCGTCCAGTGGGCGAGAAACAAGACCCGATATGGGGGGCGTGTTTGGGGTGATGTAACTGGACCGGTTTAGGTTGGGTATTGCACAGAGGCCAGATGGTGACCCTGAGCTAAAAAATGACAAAAACGAAAAAAACGAAGAAAAAAAACTATTCAGCCAGGGTTTGTGGCCGGCTCTCTCATGGGGAGGAAGGTACTGCGAAAATTTATATACTGACGTTCCAATCACTCCAGATCATCAAACTGTTCCCAGTAGGACTCCATCTGATCGCCTTTTCACCACTCGCAACGCCCTCGGCACCAATTTTGATTTGAGCAGCAAGCTGGTCGGCTTGAATCGAGTAGATAAAGACCACCGAGGTTTTGGATTGGCGTAAGAGCGCGCAGACGTATTGAGAGTTGGGGGAGAAGGAGATGGAAGTGAGAAGGGGCGGGCGTTTGTCATCTGGGATGGGACCCGACGCGGGTTTGTTGGTCGGGTTTCCAAGATACGGGATCGTCGTCTGAACGGAGCGCGTAGAGGATTTGACTGTCTGCTTGTCTGACATCGAGCCGGAGGAGGAAGGAAGCACCCGCTTGGCCTTGGGTTCTGTATTGATCGGAAGTTGCTGCTCGGATGATCTCCAGCTGCGAATGACTTCCATCGATTGGCTGAGTCGGACGACCAATCTGTCGCCCACCGATGTCAGGACATAATCGCCATTCGGAGAGACCGTCGATGAGGAAGAGGAACTGTGCGGGAATAGTGGGGTGAAGTCCATCTGAACTGTTCTTGGCCGTTTTTGAAGTCAGCCTGGATGGACTGGCGAGGGAGAGTTAGCCGGTCGAGTTCGGGTAATCATCCGGGTATTCGGGGAGAACGCAGACAGACCCCGGATGAGCTCACCCGATGGGACGATCACCTCAACCATGTCGACCAGTTGGTTGCGATGGATGTCTTGTCGCAGCAGAATAAGAACCTACAACTACGACATCGACCTGAATGGCCGGGTGTACCTCTCAGAAGTCCGATCACGAAACTTCACAAGCTGCTATAGTAAAGCCTCTTCAACTACTTCAGCTGAATTATTTTGACCGAAACACAATGGTTATTATCTAATATTCCTCCCTTTTGTTTGTGACCCCCCCCCCCCCCCCCCCCCTTTTTCATTACAGGAGATGTGAATTTCTTAAACATCTTGATGAAGAACTTGCGGAAGAACCAGGCCGATTCAGATCTGCAATCAAATGATCCAGAAGAATTCGAACTGGCTCAAGAGAACCTAAACAATGATTTCAAGTGGTTCAGTAAATGTCAAGGAGAGATCAATTATATCAGAGCAAGTAGTACGCCGATCGTATACAAGACATTGGATTCTTCCACCAGTGCGCATCTCTCTCTTTCTCCATTGGCATTGATTGGCGCATAATTCTTGTCAATATCTTTGCTCTTTGGACCAAACTAAATACAAAAACAAAAAACAAAGACGAATTAATATATGGTGGCTCACTAAAGAAATCGTTCGAGCCTGGTCGATTGAAGCTTGATCGATCGACCGGACGGCTTTTTCATCCCTCCCCATCTGAGAAACACAATGGGCCATATTCTCTTATCTCAAGTTCGATCTTGTTTGACTCCCTGCAAGATTCTGTCGATCTCGAAGCAGGTTGGATTAGATGGGAAAATGAGGAATTCCAAGTCTTGTCGTTGGAGCCAAATGATTTGTATTGAGACTGTGTTCGTAAACAACAACCTTCCGAAACAGAATGAGATATTTGTCTATTCATAAGATCGGGATACACTCAGCAGAGAGCCTGTTCGTCATCCTTGACTTCCCACAGCAGTTAGTGATCACCAGACCACCTGATGTTTGTTTCATGGGCAATCAACATTCCTGAACAAAATGCCCAACAGCCATTGCCAGCTGCATGTCGATCCCGACAGGGTTTTCAGCACCACATTTACGTGGCCAGCCGGTCGAGCAAACAAGGTGCCTCCAAAGCCTATCTCACTGATTTTTAGCTCCCAAGCCAACGGGCGGGCCATCAGTCGGATAAAGATCCGCTTCACCTATTGTGTTTTTAAGGAAGCTTGGACAAAAAAAATTGAGGCGCAAGAGTTATGGGTTTAAGGAGGCTTTTGCCGGAGGCTTTTGCCCAACCCGGTGGTCTGTGTAGCTGCTAGCTGCCTCAAACCTCTCCTCCCCCACTACATCACCTTTTATCCGACAAACAACATGGTATTCCGCTCGTACGATCCTCAAATCAAGATCGCTGTGGTCCGCATGTCCCTCTAAGGGTTCTCACGCGATTTCATCTGCCAATCGCTCGGGTTTACCATTTCTAGGCAATCCTTCACGAGGTAGACCAACCCTCTCTCGAACTCATAGAAAATGTCGTCATGGCCCATCCAACACCTTTTGGGTTGAAGCAAGCATTTATTTCAAGCCACATTGTTCTCGGCCTGCCACGCGCGTACTTATTTACATAGCCACACCTTTTCTTTCTAGCTCTTTTCCGGTTTTCGGGGGCAGTCAGAGTCTATGTATTTCTGGATTCTATTCTGCTAGAGAAAACTTGATCTATATCTGAGTTTGACCGCTACGGACTGGCTGGCTCAGAAAGAATGAGTTCAATTAAACTCAACCTGATATTTGAAGTCAAAGAAAAAAGAAAAAAAGGATAAACACCCAATAAAGAGGAGAGGTTGAAAGCCTGATTGTCAACAATATGGGCGGCGACGACAGCCAAGCCGGTGGCTCGAGAGATGTTGTACAAGCGGTTATCAGCATCATCGGATGCGTCAATAGTCGCGTTGGAAGAACCATTGCAAGTAGTGTTGCCGGCAGTCTGGCCGATTGACAAAGGTGCCTGGACTGTTGAGGTGCTGTTTGAGTCTAGCTGAACGCCCTGAGAAATCCGGGAAAGAGTGGTGACGTTCATGGGGCCTGAGACATCTGGACTGGCTGATGCCGTGGTTGATACTGAGACGATCAGTCCCTCCTTCTTCATCTGCAAAACAACCTGTTCGACAATAGATTTGACTTGCATGTCGGAGAAGCTCAATTCCGAAGCGTTGCTGGCTGCTGTATTATTCGTATCGACTCAGTTTGGAATCCGGATCAGTCGTAACGGTGGAGGTGGAAGAGTCACTCAATTCGACCGCAAAGCATCCGCCAAATCTTTTGTTGACACCTGATGTCATCAACCAACACGTCAGTTTGGAATCGGCCCATGAATCAATCCCGGCTGGTGCTCACCTGTGCGGCACTAAACGTTGCAGGCAGTCTAGGTCCAACCTCCGGTGCATTTCACATCACTACAAGGAAAAAAAAAGTTGAATTAATGTTGCGTGCCAGACTGTGTATGGTATGAGCCACCAGCCACCAACCTTGGGAAGTTCATCATGACGGTTTCGTTGGTCCGGAGTGAATTCTGAATGCCCGAGTTTCCGGCTTGATTGAGCGCCATGAACATCGGCTTCCACGATGTGGTAGTTGCATCCTAAAACATGGCAAATTATGATGAGCAAACAGCTCGGCAAAAGGATAAACACCCAAAAAGATACTAAGACTATTTGTGAGAGGAGAAAAGAAGGCAAGTTGTACAAGATAAAAAATACTTATTCAGAGAAAAAAGAAGAGTTCCAGACCGATCTTCACGAGAATTTGCTAAGATTTGTGCCAAGGTTAGAGGTAGACGTTTCGACATCAACGGGCTCATCCAACTGAGGACGGAAGACGGGAGGATCGGAGGATGATGAGGGTAAAATGGAGTCGCGAGGGCACGGGTATGCGAGGCATGCAGCCGTTTTCGACGAGGTTGGTGAGAGATGAGGATCGTTTTGGTCAACAAAAAAGAAACCTCTGATCATTGCTTCACTGCCAGGATTGCCAGAAGCCAATCTGACGGGCAAAAACTCCGACAGCACTCAACTAATCCCATACACTGGGGACAAAAAGTTTTTTTTGCAGACTCTCACTAAATACACATATCTTTGTGATGGGTCATTTTGTACTCGTCACAGTTTCACGAGGATTATTTACTATTATCTGATTCGTAGGCGTAGGGGGTTCGATTTACACACCACAAGGGCTTCATTGCTTCTCAGAGTTTAAAGTTCTTTTGCCTTGCACGCAATAATACAGGAGAGTACATTGATCCTGGAAATCTCGCCACAAAGCAGAGGGATCCTTTAAGCGTCGTCGAGTTTAGAACGAAGCTCGGATTTCTTTGCTTCCGAGACGTTAGGGTTCTGTGAAACGAGGAGCACGAAGGGGATTAGCATCCAATGGCACAGAAAGATAGTCTTGGAATGGGTCACGAACGTTTATGGCAGCTTTGATACCGCCAATGACGTTGCCAGGATTTTTGGATTGGTTGGCTTCATCAGCCACTGACGGAAACTCTTCGGTCTCTAATCGGTGTTCAGCATTAGCCTTGGCTTGCTCAGAGACGTTCTGAAAGTCATGATGAGAAGGAAAGCGTCAGTCGGAGTTATTGGCGACTGCACATGAAGGGAGGGTGAGTAAAATACTCACCGGGTTGTTGCTCGTTGCCTTCAGCCCACCTGCAACGTTGCCTGGGTTTGCCATCGCGCTTTTCTAGTGATAACGGGCTTACTGGTTTTTTGGGGATGCGGCTGTTTAACTTGTTTTTAGTGATGTATTGGTGGGGTGAGGTTGTGGATGTTGAGAGGGGAAGTGGTTTATAAGCTTCCAGGGTCCCGTAAGTTGCCCAATCCAAGATTTCTGCCGAGCTTTTGCTGACCACTTTCAGTCCAAGGACCGCGGTCAATGCGGCGGAGGCTTATTCAAGAAATTAATGAGCGGTAGTTGTGATTAATGAGCGTTAGTTGTGATCCCATTCGAGGGAATCCGGGCATGACAAACCAATGAGGTCATCAACCGCGAGGCACGTTCTTCCGATCTGAGTTGTGATAGCCGAGTGGATCCAGAAAGGACTCCAGTCAGCGATGAGCCCGCTCGCTCGAAAAAAAAGCCGAATCTTCCGGAGTGAAGGAACCAATTTGAGGCTGAAACAGCCTCCTGGGGGAATCCGATCGATGCTTAATTGATTGCTTTCGGGACAGTCCCTCTGGCTGGGTTGATGCTCGTGGTTGAAAAATGACCAGCAGTTCGTTAGTCTTAGTCGACCCTTTGGAAGGTGATCGCTGCTGGCCTTGGGCTTCAGGTCGACTGGAGCGCTTCATCGTATATCCTTCAGCTTGTTGAGGCTGGAAAGTCCAAAAGAGCTACAAAGTGTACATCATGACCCACGTGAGTGTTGCTCCCCTTCTGCAATGTACCACTCCAACCACCCCGGGTTAAGTTCAAGTTATGCTGCTCATACAAGCACTGATTCCCCTCGAAATCATTCATGGAAAGCGTGCACCGCCGGGTCAAAAAAAGTGATCGGTGTGGGTTGGAGGATCGGTGTGCACCACCGGGTCACTCCAAGACTTCCGTAATGGTTGCCAGTTTGGTTGAGCATGACCAGCCGTCTGCTCACCCATCAGGGAACCTTTGGGTTGCAGGACCAGAAGTACCAGGCTCTGTCAAACCTGGGAGCTGTGGCCACGTCGGTTCAGCCGTGCCACGGTTCCCCATCCGTTCGTCACAACAGAGCGTGTCCAGGTTGGCAGGACAGTGCGCCGTAATGATTAACCCGACGGGGCGCACTGCAAGCCAAACGAGGTACGAACCAAGCTTCCACCATTCGGTGGAGGCAACCGCCTCAGCCCGCCAGGTTCTCCCAACCAAAAGACATGATAAGGTTGCGAGAATGGATGAGTCTTATTCTGGCTTATTGGTTGAAAGCTGGTCAGGTGAGTTGATCCCTCCTTTCCCCCGATGACGTAAGCCCGCCCCTCTCACCTTCCTGAAAAACCACCAAGATCGCCATCAGATGTTCGTCCGCTCCCCTCCTTGGTCTCGCCATCAATCTTGATCTCCCCCGTCTCGGCGGACTCGAAGAGCGTCGCCGTTGCCACGCCCGCATAACCGTCACCCAGAGGCTGCAAGCTCCAGACGTTCTCGTTCTCCCCCTCTCGGCTGACCCATCGCCACACCCACACTGCCCTCACGCAGAGGCTGCCAGCTCCAGATGTTCTCGTTCTCGATCTCGCTCTTGCCATCAATCGTGATCTCGTTCACCCCCCTCTCGGCGAAATAACAGACGAGCTTCCCCATCACCACGCCCATATCACCGTCATGCAGAGTCATCAAAGTCCTATTGGCATGGTTCATCTCGTCGAGATGTTTGTTTACCCAAATCAGATGAGGAGCGGTCCAGCTCTTCTGGCTCCCCAGCTCGGTCATCACCTTGACCGCAGCCAATTTCCAAGTCACCATTGCATGCTTTTCGCAAGCAGCCCTCAAATGTGATCTCTATCAAAGGACGGGCTTCGAAAGTAAACACTAAACAGCTTGTCTTCCTCGGTACTATGGATCCGACAGCTTGTCTTCCTTGGTACTATGGATCCAATTTATCGTGTTGCGTAAGTTCAAGTTCCACCCGGTCTCCAGTCTCAATGGGTTCCTTATGTGTTTGTGACTGACGATCCAGTCTAATCACACATTCAAAATAGGTGGTCTGATTTGATCATCATTTCTTCGGCAAGAAGATGTTTGATCGGATCGAGATTGACGTTCCAACCCCATGGTGCCCCATCCACGCGGTCGCATGGATGTAGGGTAGTAGCCATGGCCACCGGAAAAGTTCTATCTACTTTCTTCCAGTAGATGATTGTTGGGTGTTTCTCGAGTTTTGGGTAATCTCTTTGGCTTTTTCCTTCCCTTAAACATTGTAAATACAACCAATCAACCCTAGCTAAACAAGTAATAAATTCTAACCCAGCCAAAAATTTAAATGCGAAGCAAGAATGGTCCGGCATTCAAAGTGAGAAAAACAAATTGGCCGGATATTGGCAGGCTCAATTGTGGCGGATAGAGTCCGACTGTCGGTTCAGGTGTGGTATTGCGTCGGAGCGGGTAGAATCAGCCACCCAGCCGGACCTCCACTTACAGTCTGCCAACCAAGAACCCAGGTTGTGCCAACTAGGCACACTTGGCTTGGTGAACCAAGCGCGCAACGCAGGTCCGGTGGAGGTCATACGGCCAGGTTGTGACAATAGTGAACCGTTGGAGAGGGACCAGTGGCGCTTGGTTCCCCCTCTCTTCGTGACGACCTCAACGCTTGGGACACACGGCGGTCACCAAGCAAAAACGCTCGGTTCACCCAACAGCCAGGTCTGGGTTCCCCAAACGTTTTCCTGGCCCGGTGGTGTAGATATTGGCAGCGTATGCCCACCGATTCCGACCGCAGACCCACAGTAGCAGCGGTGGATGACTGGATCAAGTCATGATCCACCGGTTCTACACATCCAACGATAACCTGACCGCGGTCCATCGATTGGTCTGAAGGGACCGTTGGTCCTCTGCTGAACCAGCGTATGACCAGCGATGGGCTCTCACCGCTGGGCAACGCGAGACAAAAGCCTCCATCGTTGGGTGGAGGTAGCAACTGTTGACCACCGCAAAAGTATAAAGCATTTGAAAGCAGATCAGTATCTCAGGTTCCATCTCAAAACGAACTACTTATTACTCTCGAACATCAAAAAAAAAGAAAAGAAAAGAAGATGGTCAATCCCGATAATGTGATTGCTGGCCTAAAAGCCACCTTGAACAATCCGGTATGTGGTACGACATATTCGTTTTAGGATCTATTAGTTCTTTGCGAGTTTCTCTGAGCCGACTCGGAAGCTCTCCGGGAAAGAGTTCGTTCTCAAAGCTGACCAGGGTTTGATTAACAATTTATTCGGTCGACAGAATGTCTCGGATTAAGCTATGGGGCACGCCGTCAATCGATTGGAGAGCGAGTTCAATTTGGTTCCTGTTCTTGACTTGGGCCATACCAAAGACCCAGACAAGGTCAAACAAGGCATCAAAGCTGCCATTCACGTAAATATGTCTCGATCTACTTGAGAGCTCTACTCGCCAAGTTGTTTCTGTTGTGTTCTCAGAACTGATCACGGAATCACTTGATTTTTTTAGAACCCTAACGTTTCGGAAGGGAAGAAGGAGGAATTACGTCACAAGCTTGACGATCAATTCTAACGTCATCCTCCAACTCAGAAATCCGTCCAACAAAACGAACTATTCCATTAACCCCTCAAAAAAATTGACTTACTTGATGTCCATCTGTCCTTATTATTCTCGCTCTTGGCATGTATGCTATCCAGTCCATCTCAGCGACCCTGTTCCATAAGTCCAATATCGAAACCAATGAGTGTGTTTGGCCATTACCATTAATTCTAATAACAAGTTCATCCAAAATCACTAGGAAAGCCGTCTGTGTGTATGATGTGTTTAATCAAAATGAAGATCACATACTTTTTTTTCCTCCATTCAACTATTTATGAATGTGAATCGAAATCAGGTTTGATGTCAAGATATGGAGCTATGTAATCTCTTGTTACATCTGGAACAGTTGAAAAAAAAAACATAATGGATGACTTCCCTTCAATCTACAGCCCCCTGTAGAACCAGATGCCAGAGCTTAATTGCAGTTGAATAGCTAAAAAGTTAGCTTTTCCACTTTCAAATCAAGATCTGCAGGGGCTTCAGATGGCAAAGGGAAGTCTTCCAATTTACCAACAAAGAAATGTGAAAGAGATTTGGAAGTCTTTCCAACCAAAAAGAAGGGGTCGAGAAGCCTTGAAATAAGAGAAAAAATAATCAAAACATTGGCCAATTCATAAAACAAAGAGTATTAAATGTGACTCTAGAATATCTAGCAATGTTTTTTGTCAAGAAAGCATGTTAATGTGGTACAGTTGCAAAACACATCTTACTGTACCAATTTTTTTGCCTGTCCGGAATGTTGGCCGAAAAAAAAAAAATGGGTTTTTTTGCGTAATTTAGCCTAATATACCCTGTTTTTTTTTTTTTGGTCAAATAGCCTTTTTTTCAAAATTCACACACTTTTATCTTGAATTTACACGAGCAAGGAGGATTCTCACCGCCCAGGTGGATGATCGTGAGACAAATGAAAAACATGAATAAATTTTTACATACATATTCTGGGAGGATGTCCGGAATGAGGAGGTCTAAAAAAATAAAAATAAAATCGATTGGATAAAATCCTTAGCGGAGTTAGTCTTGGAATCTACAAGCTTCAAGAAGCTCAAAAATGTACTTTACTTGTTGTATTGACCCTATCGGTGAGGGATGGTCGGGCCCGCGTCCTCCGACCAAATTTTGCGGGCGAGCCGGTACAGTAAGATGCATTTCACAACTGTATACTGAGAGGATGAATTCCCTTTGCCATCTGCAGCCCCTACAGATCCTAATTTACATTTCAAAAATCCAAATTTATACCTAGCATTTTGATTGCACATACACCCGAGCATGCTGAAAAAGGGGGACTGTAGATCAATGATAAGTACTCCAATAATGGAGGAATTCCTGTGGCCATCTGCAGGGGCTGAAGATCTTAATTTACATGTCAAAAAGCTAAAATTCTAGCTTTTTGACAGCAAATAACCTCTAGCAGCTAACTAGATCTGACTCTACAGGGGGGCTGTAGATCAAAGGGAAGTCCTCCAATGGATTAAAAGTGTTGTGTTTAATTGTGTATATATCATTCATTGTCCAAGGAAGTGAGGGTCCAGAAATGAAACAAATCGACTATCTGTTCACTGTATTTGAATCCAGGATTGATTTACAGAGGAAAAATAGGCATATTAAAACCTGACAATGTAAGATATTGAGGTCTTATGTTATCTTATTGAAGCTAGTAGAAATAACAACTGAAAATAAAAGATTTGAAAAGAATAATAAGAATCAAAAAGAAAAAAAGATGAATAAAAACAAAGAATTGATTTAAATACCTGCTTTAAATTTAATCCTGACGGGACGATGAAAAAGATTTCTAACGTTAAATTGGGAGATAATGAAATTGAAACAAGCCTGAGAGATGGAAAGAAAAGAATAAAGAAATGAGAGATAAAAGGACTTCAGCCACTATTTGTGGCTGAAGTCAACTCTGTATTTTACAATTTCTTCCATCCTCTTCCCATGACTTCCTCAACCACCAGCCGACCCAGATTCCCAAAACATTCCACACAACCTCGTCCCCACCAAAATTCTGACCCGACCGATCAGATTTTTTCCTCTTGATTTGTTTTTTGATCTCTTTTCTTGGTTTCATTGCGGGGCTGACTCTCCTTCCCTCAATTATCCTCCAGCTCATCCAGGGGACAAATATTGTTTTTCATTGCTACACATCGCCGCCCGCTGAGAGGACTTTGTAATCCTTACGTTGGCCACCCACACATCCAAGCCTAAGATCTTGTAGGTTTAACAAATTACTATTCCCGTGACTGACCGTGTTATGTATGTATTATTTAGAAGGTAGCTCCAATGCCGTACGTCAAGTACGAGAAAAGCGTAAAGGTTATTGTGGTGAAACCCCGATTACATGAGGCGACGCTGGAAGAGATCAACGTGACGATTGACCCAAATTTTTCTCCCGACTCACTCCAACGGTGGATGTCCCTTTACCGGCAGACACGGGACGTTGTGCAAGATCCCGCGCCCTACAAACCACGGGGTCGGCCTCTCGCTTTTTCGACCGAGGAGGCAGAGTTTGTCACTGCAGCACTGGATCTCGATCAGAATCTGTACTTGGACAAGATTCAGTCACACATTGAAGCGATGACTGGTACTTGGCATCCCCTTTTGACCATTTTAGACGAGTTGAGGGTCCGACTCAATCTCACCAAAAAAGGTCGCCTGAACTGTTCATCTGAGGCAGTGCCCAATTTGAAGGGCCGAGTACATTTCACAGATTGGTCCATTGCCAAGCAACTACTTGGTGTTTCTGGGTGGGCCCTCTCCGGCCATTGACACCTACGATCTTGGATCAAGCTGACCATCTATTTTTGATTGCAGATGAGTGTGCCATTTTGGTACACACACATAGCCACAATTATGTTCGTGCGTCCAGGGGCAATCAAACGAAGTGACTCGTGAGGCCGCTTGCAACGGCGGGCCGGATAAGCGTCCTCCCTGCGGGTTTTCTAATTGGCCTGGTGGCTGTGATGGCTCAAGAAGGGTCTGTTCTCCGGGTTGATGCGGAGTATTTCCTTGAAGATGTCCTAGTAAGTCACTTCCACACTTTTTCTTGATTATCTATCATCAGCAACTAGCTGATACATATGCCAATGTAGCTCCCTCGGATGAAATCATTCCCAGGGCCCAACAGTGTCATTGTCATGGATAACACCACGGTCCACCATGGCGGCTGCATGATGCAGCTTTGCGAGGACGCAAATATCTTGCTGATCTACCTCCCTCCTTACTCCCCCGGCCTAAACCCAATTGAGAAGGTATTTTTGGTACTCAAGTCCCATCTGAAGAGAGACCACGTGCTCACGGGCACCTCAGAGGACCCGCACATCATCAAAGCCATGATGGCCAAAATTGTGACCCCCAGTTTAGTGAGGTCCCTATTCTTAGGGAGTGGATATTCCCCTTGATTGATTCTTTTTTTTCATCATCTTGTCACTTTGTTTATCGACTTTAGGGCCCGTACTATACGACCTCCGAGGTCGGGTTTTCAGAGTTTTTTTTCCTCAAAATTGTTTTTATGCAAAAACCCATACCGCCGGCATCGGTTTTTGCTTTAAGTTGAAAATCATTTTTAGTCATTTTTCCCACGGTTTTCGGAAACAGGTCGGACCCTGTTTTCGAAAACAGTTTCTGTTGACAAAAAAGTGCAAAAAAAAAACAGCGAAAATCGTTTTCAAAAACAGCCGCACGCTGTGGTAAGGGCCCTTAGTGTAGTCGCGTCTTATGTGTTTTGTGACTTATACTTAGTGTAATAAGAGAGTTATTCTCGCTAAATCAATTCCAAATAATTATGAGGAATCAACACGAAGAAGCCTGAGACCTAAAAATCTACAAGTCGCGGCCACTTGCAACTCATGAGATTAAACTTCGCTCATTGCTCCTCAAAACACAACCACAAAAGTCAATAATTGCAAAAAATCATGTGGCTTTGGCCAGGTCATTATGGAGAGGTTCAACGTTCATTTCTTTGCGCGCACGAGGGTAGTCAGAGAAAGCAGACGAGAGAGACAAAATCAATAAATCAGACAAGATAGACCAAAAATGGCCAGATGATGAGGAACATCTTGATAAATCCGAGTGACAAGGGATCTAAAGCTTAGGGGGAGACAAGTGAAAATCTTTTATCTTGATAACCTGAGTTGCAACCGATCTAAAGCTCAACAGATGGGGAGAAAGTGTATTCCAAATTACGTGCAACATCAATCATCTGCAGGAAGGGATACTTCATTGCCATCAATTCGGCCACCGTGGAGTTGCGGAAGTAGTCCCAGTGCCTGATATAGTTGAGGTATACCATGGCACGGGGGACAATGTCATCCAACTGGAAGTTACAGTATTCAAAGAACTCATCCCAGTCCATCTCCTTGCCCTCTTCAGTCAGGGGAAAGATCACATGTGGAAGTGACCGGATGCTGGAACTAGTGTGAGACCCCGGAATTTTCCTAGCAGGCGAAACAGATATGGGCCTATCGGGTTTATTGGGGGAGCAGTTAAGTCACCTGAAATTGCGGTTAACTGATCTCGTAGCAGGGCTCTTTGCCGACTTCCGGACAGGAGACCGGTCAATCGAGCAGTTTGTAGAGATACACTCAATGTCCGGGCTACCACTGCTTGCTGGGTCGCCTGGGGAGATCCAAGTGAGACCTCGGAGTCCAACAACAATAAATCGTCATCATCATCCCCACCAGCGACCGGCACCATAGGCCGGGGTGGCAGAACCCTTCCGGAGACTGTTTGGCGGGCCGGGGTAAAGACCTGGTTGCTTGTTAGTTTCACCGGGGCAGGTGAGGCCGGATTGGACTTGTTTAGTCCGCCTGGGGGCCCTACAGGTGATTTCACCGGCGTATTGTTAGGTTTAACCGGAACCGGTGGATTGGACTTGCAATGAGCCGGGTTCAGGGGGTGCTCGGATTTCTTAGTGTGTCCAGTGAGCATTTGCTGGCGCTGCTCGTCCCGAGTATAGACCCTGATGGCCTTGGGGGGGAATTCATGGGTTATTGGCGGGTTGTCTTTGTCCACTCTATGCTTCTTGAAGTACATCACACGCTCCCAGATTCACAACGAGTTGTTAGTGATTCGGATGGATCTGTCCGGATCGGCGGGGTCTTGGACGCGCATGCATTCAGCCCGACAGCCGTACAGGTCCAATATGTGGGCAAGCATCATGCAAGCCCCAGAGTCCACATCGGCCTTCGGCTAACATGTGCAGGCAGAAAAAATGAGCTGATCTGTTCACTACCTCTCAACATGGTACATCACGGAGGGACTTACATTGAGCTCCAAGCAAGTCTGGGTACGGGCCAGTGCCAGACCCTCTTCCTTGGGGCCATATTTCATGGCCAGGGATTGGTTCTGAGATTTCTCCTACAACACATAATATGAGTGAGCAAGCGGTAATTGCCGCAAACAGAGAAGGAAAAAATGGTGTTTGTACCAGTTCTAACATCTTCGCGCAAGCCACGGGGTCTTCCATGTGGATCTTGATGGTAATCCTTCTGGCCGGGTTTTGAAGGACCGCCTTGACGAAATTTTTGAAACTTTCATTGTCCTCGATTGTCATGTTGCCTTTCATACCGTATTGGTGGTGCATCACGATGATGCACTTCCACTGGATTGAGTTGCTTCTCTCAAGCATGCCCAAATGATTGCCAAGGTGAGAGTTGGGTCAAGATATGTCCAGTCACCGGATTACCTCAGCTTTGATCGTTTCCCAGCACCAATTCGAGATCTGAGTATGCCAGAGGACCTCGCTGGTTGGGACAAGCTTGACCCACTCCTTGGCAGGGTTGTTGGCCTTTCTCGCATTGCTTTTGACGTGAGGGGGCTGGAATGATTGGATATACACCTGGTAGTCCAGGTGTATCGCGTGAATAGAGTCCTTCAATGCTGAGCCAACGCGGGGGGTAGCACCCGAACCAGGTGGCCATCTCCGCCTTCCTGGTCGTGGGTTTCAGTCAGAGACAGGCCTAGGTCACGGATCCTGTCCAGCGCTCGGTTCCAGACTGGCATTCGCTTGAAGCCATCACCTTTCTGCCTCGGCAGCCTTGCGGTTTTTGGCTTCGGAACATGGGCGGCAGCTTTCGGTGTTTCCTCCATCGGCTAGGGATGGTTCAAGGTAGGACTCTTGGGTGTCTCCGGGGAGATTTTGGAACGGTAGTGGAGGGTTGTTCATGTTCATGATAACCTATGCCCCCGGATGAGTTGCTGCTGTGTCAGTACTCGCAATAAATAGGGTCCGAGCAGAGGCCAAAGGGTGACACTGACCGTTCGATGGGATTGATGGAGGGACAGGCAGCGTAGGATCCAAATGGGGGTACGTAGTTGTCTTGCCTGGATGGATACAATGGTTGAGGGAGGGAGAGAGTCAGCCTGGCAATGAAACCAAGAAAAGAGATCAAAAAACCTGATTGGTGGGGACGAGGTTGTGTGGAATGTTTTGGGAATCTGGGTCGGCTGGGGTGCGGAAATTTTTTTTGACACATGTCTGCAAGTCAGGAAATTTATTTTGGGAATCTACAGCTGACAATCTTGTGCTCTGGGATGCCTGTGATATAAAAGCAAAAAGGAGTAGGGAAGAAAATAGTTCAATGGCACCACAGGGATGAGTCTTTCAGCAAACTTGCCTAAGTCCCCTCCTACGGAGGGGACTTGAGAGTTATCCGGGTTTTTCAGATTTGGCAGGGAAATTGCCATTTCTTAAATAACTCTTACAATACTCAACCTTTTTGGGAATGAAAGGCCTATTTCAATGGTGGGCAGATACGTTCTCCAAATGGAGAACTCTGACTGTAACGTAACCTTTAAAGTTACGTTATCTGCACATTACAGATATCTATAACCCAGTTACAATATCCGTTGGGCAAAAAGCCCTTATTTTTCTCTAGTTACGTTCCCAGCTTTTTTCAGAAAAACCAGGGTTACGTTATTTTTTGTCCAAATTTGGATAACTTAGCTGTAACTTTCTGGGAAAGACAGTTCATTTTGATCGTTTAGTTCAATCAAGCAGGGTATTTGCTCAGTTTGACTTTAAGCAATCATGTTTGAACTGTTCTTCCCAAAGCAAGCCAGATCAAAAGTGCTTCAGTGTGAGGATTGAACCCTCAACCTCAACATCTACACCCTCCAGGAGGGATTGATTAACCATTAAGTTATATTCAATTTGAATTCACTTTTTCTGAACATAACACCATCCCAAAAAAAGTTACGTTACCCAGATTTTTTTTGAGTTTTTTTTTTAAGATACGTTACTTGAAATTACAACTTTTTTTTGGTTACGTTACAAAAATCAAAAAAAATGATAACTTTGAAAAAGTTACATTCTCCAACTAGCCTGCCGTAACGTATCTGCCCACCATTGCCTATATCATGCCTTCATCCTCACCAAACTTGGTGATCATCCATCATCTCTTTTTGCTGAATTTTTTGCCCCATAAATCCTCAAAACAAAAAAAAAGATTTTTCTGGTCTCCCATCACTGCTAATCCACACACTACCTCCTTGACTTGAAAACATGACAGATTGATCTTCCTTAGCAATACAAAAAAATTTAAAAAAAAATATAGAAATATAGCAGAGACTCCGGGCAATTTAGGGGATGCTCCAACATCAAAATTGGTTGAGTAAACAAGAAAACACCATAATCACATCTCTAAAACATATGTATGCTAATAACCAGACATAAAAATGTAGAATACAAAAATGTTGACATCGTAATGCTGATGCATCATTGAACCCTCAATCATTCCCCCCGCGTTTTGTTTTTTGCGGTGGAAAACACGTTACTTGCACTAGGCCCCAGGAAACCCACTATGTATATATTTATGTACATGTAGAGGTCTCAGGTGAGTAACCAAAATTTATGAATATTTTTCCCAAATCCTAGAATGTTTACTCATCGAAAATATGAATGCCCTTTTTTGGCCAAAAGGATACTGTATTTTTTGTTTCCAGCAGGAAATAAGGGGCTACATAGTAACCAAACTGGCCTGTACAGGGTTTTACCCTGGCCTGTACGGTGTTTTATGGCCTTCTTGCACCCCCTCGTCTTTTTTGAATGGATTGGATCAGCTTGCACTATGCATGCACATCATGAAGACCCTGACCAACCAAGCCCAACCCTTGTTCCTGAAGTAAATCCATATGCTTGAACCCGACACCTGCTGTAATTTGCATAACCCCATGTGTATAAAATCAGCTCTCTGAAGCATCCTTGATTCATTCCACACCAAAACCTAACCAGTCACTAGACACACCCCCCATCTTCAATTTCCAAAGCCCAAGGCTCAAACCCTAGCCTGTCTGCATAGATTTCCCCCTCACAAATTACTAGAACTAGAATGGCAAACCAACACCGCGACAATGTGACTTCTGGATTGAAAGGTGTCTTGAACAATCCAGTATGTTGAATCATAAGACTAGTAATTCTTTCCAAGCCCCTATGCAATTCCGATTTTGGACTTGCATGACCCTCCATCATTTCCTGAAGCTAACTCGAGTTTTTGATTGCCATTTTCCAACAGAATGTCTCCACTCAAGCTAAGGAATGCACCACAGAACAATTGAGGGGTGAGTTTGGGCTGGTTCCTGTAGTAGACTTACGACAGGCTAAAAACCCAAGTAAAATTTTTCAAAAGGGACTGGATGAGACAGAGGAAAAGAGAAAACAAAATATAAACAGAGATAGAGGCAATGAAATAATCACCAGTCAGGAGCGGAAGATTTGTTTTTTTTTGTTTTAAAAACATCTCACTGGGACATCACAGAAAATTGAGGTCTGTTGACCGTAACTATTTCGGCCTCCGATCTTGCTTAAAAGTCCTTCATGTCAACCTTCAGATTCAAGTTGGACACCTTGAACACACAGCTATGTAGTTCACTCAGTAGCCATTACAAGTTTGAACGTGTTCCATGAGTCAAAAGTAGATTCTATCTGTTGTAAGTTATAAAAACTTCATGAGAGTTACTTTTAACAGTTCTGAAAAATATTGCCGATGAAATCTTTATCGTGATCCTCTTTAATGAGCGGTTGAACCACAGGTGAGTGTAGATTGCAAGTGTAAATCTCTTTTCCACTGCCAAATCCAAAATCATCCACGTGGATGAATGTAGGCTGTACATTTCCAGAGCATAAAATTCACAACCCAAGTGTAGATCTACCCTGATCTACCTCTGCCTTCCATCCCTCAGGCTCTACACTGGGCAATATCCCCACATCTTCAGTGAAAGTCAAAACACCCCACCTCCAAACACTCATCACATCCTTGTTTTAAGTCATCAACACTAATGGCCCCTACAACTCCAACAAGAAAAAACAGCATGTAGGTTTTTTTTCCTTTTTTTAACTCAAACTGGTCTGTATCTTGATATCCCACACCCTCAATAATACATCTTTTCTGCCTTCCAAAAAATCAAAATGAACTGGCCAAAAGAATCATCAAACACAAAAAGGAAAACCAAGCTCTCACTTTCCCCTCCTTCAAAGAAGGAAGAATAGGACCCAACCTCAACCAGCCTCGTTGATGATGAAGACAAGAAGAAGCCCAACTCCCCTTGTGCACCTGGCTGCAAAGAGTAAAAAGATGTCCAAATATGTTGTTCTTAGCTTGAGAACACTGAGGATCTACTTAACTCAACCAATCAAACGGCTGGCACTTTGTGGATGCTTGCCAAGGAACATTACATGAAGAAAATACCTCATCCCACTTGATCAATCAATAACTGAACAAGTTCTTGAAAAGCTATTCAGTGATCTGTGAACAAGTTCATCAGATGCTTCATAAAATCCAGAAAGCTCATCAAAGTAGTGCCTCCCAAGACAATCAATTGACTGAAGCCTTGAAGCTGTATACCACAAACCAGATCAAGAAGTTTACACACCTGTGATGTTGTCATATCCTTTCAAACATGCCAGAGTGGGACCTCTATTGTGCTGATCTCAAGAAAAAGAAGAATCAACCTAGTAAACAACCCTTGAGTGAGCCTGACGGTCTTCCACCATCAGGAGGAATTGAGAAGTTGTTGGAAATATCATGCCCTCTGATGCCATGAGTTATTCAATAGCTGCAATAGCAACCAGAAAAATCAACTGCTCAATTGGAAATAAGAAAGCAAGAAGAAGACCAAACTATGAAATGGAAAGAAGAAACAGCTAAAGTTCAGCACAGAATCCCTGTGTTTACAAAACATGTTTCAAATCAACATCCTCTTGGCACAAAAATATGTGATGCTCAATTAACAACACTATCATTGGTGTAGATACTTCAACAATGAGTGCTCAACAACACCAGTTTTACCAACAGTGGGCAGATACATCACATTGTGTTAAAGCAGGGTAAGTGGATAACATAACTTTTAAAGTTATCCAAAAAATTATTTTTGTAACATATTAACTAAAAAAAACTGCATTTTCAAGTAATGTATCTTGAAAAAAAGGGCAACATGACTTTTTTTAAATTTTAGGATGATGTTGTGTTAAAAAAATTGAATTCCATATTGAAAATAGCTTAATGTTTAATGCATCCCTCCTGAAGGGTGCAAAAGTGGAGGTTATGGGTTCAATCCTCACACTGACGCACTTTTGACTTGGCTAGCTGTGGAGCAGACAGACACTTCCCATTTGATCTTTTCAAATTGAGCAAAAATTACCTTGCTCAGATTGAATTCAAAAATTAAAATTTAACACCTGTCCCAGAAATTTACAACTAAGTTATCCAAATTTGGAAAAACTGTAACTTAACCCTGGTTTTGCTGAAATAAGCTGGGAAATTAACCAGTCAAAGATAGGGGATTTTTACACAGCAGATATTGTTCCTGGATTATAGATATCTGTAACAGGAAGATAACATAAATGTAAAGTTTATGTTACAGTCAGAGTTCTCCATTTGGAGAATGTATCTGCCAACCGTTGGTTTTACAAGTGGAATTAAAAAGGGTCTTGGAAGGAATAATGGAGGACCTCCCATAGGATCTACAGCCCCTGAAGTTTCTACATTAGAGCCTGTAAAGCTAAATTTTGGCAGGGAAGATTGTATTTAGCCCTGTAATTAAGACTTTGAAGCACCTATAGATGGCCACAGGAAATCCTCCAATCAAAGAGAAGAAAAGAAAAAAACTCCAAAAAGGCTGAAAAGAGAAAAAAGCAGATAATGATATAATTTCAAAGTTGATCTCAGTCCTGATGAAGATTGGGCTTTCTCTAAATATGATTCTGCAAGTTCTGGACTTGTATGATTGGTTGCAGATTTCTATCATTACTTTTTCTCTTTTGGTTTCCATTCCCTCATCTCACTGGCCTCTGGTTTTTGATGATGATTCTCTCTTCTCAGATTGGTTCCCTTTTATTTTAATACTTTTGGATTGATCAATCTTTTTCTTGTTTCCAAAATCAAAACTCAATGCAATTGAATAGGGTTTCATTTAAGTTATTCAAAGGAAGAAATACAAAAAAGGGTGTTTGTAAGTGACTGTTGAGCTCCCAGAGGTGCTTGAAAAGATTTTTTGCAGTTGATCATGAGACAACACATCTTTTAAATTCTCAAAAATCATGACAAAGACCAAAAATTCAGCTGACTGTGTTCTTCCAGGCAAAATCATTGCGCCTGGTGAGCACCAATCAAATTCCATATCCTCCAGGCACTCTTGTTCATTTTCCATCAATACACAGGTGGTATCTAACAAAATACTTCTGTTTTTACTTGAGGTTAAGAGGGCTGCTAGCTGAGAATTTGGGAGCTTTTTTCATTTTTTTGTTGTTCATCATGTCTTGGAAGTTGATTTTTTCAGTTTTGGCATATCTTGAAGATCAATATGTCAGAATGCCAGTCAAAGATCTGCTCACAATCTTCTTCACAGTTTTCATATTTCTTTCAATCAATCAATCTTCCATCAATAGTGTGTGGTGCTTTTATTGTTATCCATCCTTTTATTTTGATGCCCATTTCCTTTCCATCACAATTTGTAATACCTTTATTATCATCCATTTTTCAGTCACAATGCTCTTTTCATTCCATTGTTATGTTTCAACTTCATCATCCATAGTTTAGTTAGTTGTGAGCATATGCTTATACCTGTTTGTTAGCTCTACCACTTTCTAAACATCTTGTAGTAGTCTACTTAAACTGGTTTGTGTGCCAGTAGTAATTTAGGATCAAGTTTGAGAACTTGGATCTTGAGTCAGTTTATATTAGGCTTTAGCTCCTTAGTCCGGACTTCCTCAACTCTTTCAGATCTGTTCCTCTGACTCATTTTTGTTTAGATTTGGAATTCTCTGACAATGGCAGGAAGTTATGGCAGGGTTTTGGGGATGCTATCTGCACCTAGCCTTACACTCCTTACGGTGAAGACATCATGATGAATTCCCAACCATTCAAAGTTCAGGATGCATGTTGCAAGTTTTATGCTTGTATTCTACTTAGGGCCTGGATGGTTTTGGGTAACCATCACCCATGGAAGCTTGGTGTCACCCCTCCAACAACATATCATCTGCATCAATTGAATGCACAAGTCCAGTGTTTGAATCCCAGAAAGCCCAACCCCTGGCCACTACCACCTCCAACCTTGGACAACTACACACACCTTGGACAGCTACACATAGACAACTACACACACCTTGGACAACTACACACAACCCCCTTGAAATTTTGTACCCTTCATTACTTGTCCCTTTGATCAAAAACCTCCTCTACTCCTAACACTCTACTTCCAATTTCAACACCTGTTACCCAAATTGTATGACCTAAAACATGGCTGACTCCCACAAAAGACCTCAATGACATCATTAGCATAATTGTAGTAGTGCTAACTTATCTAATCATTCTAACTCAAGAGGATGTTACTTATATTCATAGTGTGCAATGCTACCAGTAAAATACAAAAAAAAACTACCCCTGCTGGTGGAGGAGCTCTTAGGATGCCTAATTTATAAGTTCCCAGCATTGTTTGGTGGTAAGAACTTGGTTTTAAGCAGTGGAGGACTTCCCGTCGCAAATCTAGAAGGTGGATTTCTAGATTCTAAACTTAATTTGGTGGCAAAAGTGGAAGACTTCCCTTCACCATCTGCAGCCCCTGCAGATCTTAATTTGAAAGTGGAAAAGCTAAATTTTTAGCTTTTCAACTGCAAATAAGCTCTGGCATCTGGCTCTACAGGGGGGCTGTAGATAGAAGGGAAGTCATCCAGTCATCATTTCAAATTGAGTTTTTACCACCAAACAAGATTTACAGTCTAGGACTCCAAATTCCAAATTGGTAACGGGAAGTCCTCCACTTTTCTCTTTTTTTTCAAGCGACGGTATTATAATTTCTCCGCTGCAAATCATGGCACACTTTGTTCTATCATCACACAGACCGTAGCCACATCCAGGTGACATATTGAATGAATCACATTGCTTCAAATACCATCTCACTGTCTCACATCAGCTGATTCAATCCGTAGCCTTATTGTACCTTGTCTCTTTTGAGGGCCCTCTTCTCCTGACTCGTGTACCGTCGCCATTCAAGATCTTGATCCAGCTCACGAATCTCCAAGGATAATCAGGGCCTCCTGGAATCAGGAAGGATGCCATGCCCACTTCCAAAGCACCTCGTGGGTTAATTTGTGGCAGCGTGCTTGAAACCATCATATGTAGGCGTAGCACGTGCTTTCTCGATTTCACGCGCGTTCAGTGTCATCAGGAGTAGCGCCGGTGCAATTATCCCGCCTGCAAGATGGGAAGCCCGTCCTTGCGGGGACAGAAAGCATGTCACAGCTTTCCCAGATAAGGCTACTTTGATAAGGTGGCAATGAAGTGATCGTTGAACGTGACAGTTCGGAAAACTTAGATTGATTGCAGGAAAACAAGGGAGCATGATATGTTGCAAGAGATTACTGTAGGATGGCAAACAGACGAGGAGAAGACATGAATCAGGATGCCCGATAAGCAGATGAGCATAGTAGGGAGGAAAAACTGACAATCAATCGAAAAGACCGAAGCCCATGTCGTCATCGGACTCTTCTTTTTCTTCGGCCTTGGCCTCCTCCTTCTTAGGAGCCTCAGCAGCAGCGGCACCGCCAGCAGCAGGGGCAGCGGCAGCGGGGCCACCACCGCCACCACCAGAGGGTACGGAGGCCAACTTCTTGGATCCTTCGGCAATCAGGTCAGAGATCGATTTGTCCTTGAGCTCGGAAATCAATTTCTGGAGTCGCTCCTCTTCGGCATCAACACTGCAAACATGAATCCAAGCCGGTTAGTCTTGCTGCGAGCAGATGCAGTAAAATGGTGACTGACCCGACTGAGCTGAGTACGGCCTTGACATCGTCGGCGGTTGGGGCGGTGTTGCCGCCTTGGTTGAGAAGTAGGTAAGCTCTATTTGAAGGTGAAAAGTGGAGGTGGTGAGCATGTGAAGAGTGTGACCGATGGCGAGCAAAGAGCAGGAACTCACGCCAAATATTTCATCTTGGATTAGGTCGGACGGGACAGCGAATCAATTTAAGCCGAGGCAGACTGCACTGATCAACGTCTGAAGAAGAGGGTGATGGATATCGAGTGGGCTGGGTCGACGGCCAAGACGGCCGGAGGCTTGGGTACAAGTGCACGCGGGTGACCAATGAGAGACCACGCAGCCGCAGCGGTTCGGCGGTCCCAGCCCTACTTAGGTTTCCCAGCCCAAGCGGGCTCGTGCTTCGCTGGGCGCAGGCAACAGGCCACTGACTGTTGCCCACCACCCACCCCGAAGCGATAGGACGAAGGCAAGGCACCTGCTAACCGAAGCTTACAGTCATGTCTGGAGTTGAACTTACCGATCCCCATGAGGTTTGCGATCAGCTTGTATTTTTCATCCACCGGGTCACTCACCTCATCTTTCTCGATCACCTAGGCTGCCGAACTCAAGAGAAAAAGAACCTTCCGTAAATTTCAATACCGAGGGATCGAACTCGAAGCCCTTCTCGATCTCAGCAATGAGCAACTCATGGAGGTCGTTCACGCTCGTGCCCGAAGACGTTTCCAACGCGGTTTAAAGCGGAAACCAATGACCTTGATCAAGAAATTGAGGAAGGCCAGAAAGGAGGCTCCTCCGAACGAAAAACCAGCTGTCGTCAAGACCCACCTTCGGGACATGCTTGTCGTCCCCGAAATGATTGGAAGCGTTATCGGGGTTTGTCACCACCTCTCACTCTCAACCTGTAAAGTAACTCAACGTTGACCAATCACTTGATCGCACCTTTGTCAGATTTACAACGGTAAAACATTCAACTCGGTTGAAATCAAGGGAGAGATGGTTGGACATTATCTTGCAGAATTCTCTATCTCTTACAAACCTGGTATGTCTGCTTCGCAGTTCTGTTCCTAACACGTGAGACTGACGCTTCATTTGATTTCTCTTTACTCCAGTCAAGCATGGTCGTCCAGGTATCGGAGCTACCCACTCCTCTCGTTTCATTCCTCTCAAGTAAACCTTGTTCCTTGGCAATGTAGGATATTGTCTTGTGTGTGCGTCAGCGTGCCCCTTTGTCCTATCCCAGCACGCCAATTGTATGCATCATGCCCAATTCGAGCCAATTTATGCTGCTTCCTTATACTGCTCCGTGGCATAGCATGTCTACATCAGTGCCAGCATTAAAGTAACATTTGAATCGCAAGTTTATGCATGTCAGCGTGGGTGTTTCTGATCCCCCTGAGGCCCGTCGATGAACCCTCGGAGGTTGAATCATGAAATCACGAGTAGTTGCAAAGGTTGTACTTGATGAATATTCCATGCCACCCAAATCAAACGCTATGAAGCATATCTCCTGCACATTGAGTAAGAAACTTTGGCAAGTTTGGCAAGCCATGTTGCCTTCAAAAGCACTCAGACCCAATGAATCATTGCTATCATGTTCCATTTCTTGACAAACAGTTACTGTTCAAGTCTGGTAAGCCTTTCAATCAACTGGTTCAAATCCCACAGCAATATTATCATCCCATTGCCTCACTACAACACCTGGAGGAGCTTCTGTTGTTGAATAAAGCAGAGCCCCACCAAGAGACACTAAATCCTTGGGGCATATCAGTTGATCAAAGTGTTTGAGCTTGAGAGTAAAGTATTTAGTTTGTGATAACTGTCAAGTGACAGACTGGGGTGACTTGAATTCAAAGCTGAATATTTATGAAACAGATTGTTTGAAGGAAAACTGGCGCACTTTAATGAAAGTGTGACTGCTATATGGATTTTTCTAATATTTGGTAGTCGTTTTTTCCGAGTCCCTTGATTTAACGACTGCCAAAAATTTAAATTTATGGAGTTGAAAATTGGAATGTGTTTGATTTTTTTTTTTTTTTTTTGGACGGAAGATGATATCTATGGTTAATAGGATTTCCCAAGTTGGATCTAAAGGATGGATTAATCAGGAGCTTCAAAACCACCTGATGAAGAATCCAACAAACAAATTTGACCCCCAAAAATTTAAAAATTATACACAATCAGAGAAAAAACAACTGCATGCAGTAATTCTTTTTTGCTAAAAAAATGGAATTAACCTTGTGAAAGCACAAATTACATGAAACTATAAAACCATGCTTGACATGAAGCTACATGTTGGCACTCCTGGATTCTTCTTGAGGAAATTGGCTTGGGATGACCAATCATAGAACTAGGCTGATTCAAGCAAGAAAAGTGATTGTAAATACTAAAGAGCATCAACATGGGAGATATGGGGGATATGGCTGACCAGTGACAGCAAAATTACAATGGGGTTCAAATATCATTTCAGAAAAAAATTGCATAAGTTCTTAAATGCAATATTTGGCAGGGACCTGTCAAGAATCATAAATTTTAAGTTTAAGTTTCTTGGCATGTCCCTGCCAAATCTTGCATTTAAGAACTTAAGCAATTTTTTTCAAATTGATATTTGAACACCATAAATGTAAGAAAACAGTAAGGAGGAGCTGTTGCTAGTTTAATGAAGCCCCTCCTGTTTGGGGGCAGGGGTGCACACGCCGTCGCAAAGCGACCCTCCAAAGGAGGAACTTACAGCTTATGTGACATGCGTGGCTCTACTCTATTTCAACTTTGGGTGGGACAAATTTTAAAACTACACTCACTCGGTGTTAATCACACCAAAACCAAATTTGAGAAGATCATCTTGTAGCCTTTTTTTTTTTATCTATCTAATCATGCTCCCAGCTATCCAACCCCCCATGAGACCAGCAAGCTAAAAATCTATGAATTTGCATGACTGCACTGATTCTGCCTGAATCATGGCTTAAGATTTTGTAGAATACCCTGTGTACAAACAATACAGAAAAACGCTTGAAATCTTGAGGACCACCAAGCATTTTGGAGAAGTTGAGCAATGTGGGAGGTACAAAATAAGGGAAACAATCAATTTGAGTCAGGCAAGCAATGTGAAATTAGGGGTAAGTCACTCCGCAATGGCATGTGCACCCCTGCCTCCAAACAGGAGGGGCTTCATTGAGTTAGGAGCTGTTGAATGTTGAGTCAAACCATATTAAATACCCTGGCATTGGATGACTTCCCTTCAATCTACAGCCCCCCTGTAATATTAATATAGTAGAGCCAGATGCCAGAGCTTATTTGCAGTTGAAAAGCTAAAATTTTGGCTTTCCAACTTCTAAATTAAGATCTTCAGGGGCTGAAAATGGTGAAGGGAATTCTTGCATTCAGAAGTGTGGGTATTCTAGTTATTAAAGTCAGCACTAGCACTTCAAAAGAAATCAAACTACAGTGCACACCACAAATTCTTGACTACGACCCACCTAAAAAAAACATGAGATGAATTTTTGGGGGTCCCTTGGCTATACATACTATCCCCAAACATATATTTGTGGGCTTTTCAGAGCAAGCCAGTTCAAGAAATATCATTATATGTCTGTGACATGGGCCAAAAAAAGTTTGCTTTTTGCCAACCCCAGTAAGCCATATTATGGACTAATAATTACATACTATGTACTTGGGAGAGGCATATACAGTAGATTATGTATATATAGGAGGGAAAAAAGCTACCTGGACATAACATTTACATCCATCATGATACCTCAGGGTATCTGGAAATGAGATGAATGCTTTTCATTGCATGCTGGGCCTCTGGACCTTTGAGTCCAAGCTTGTAAGACCAGTGATGTCAATTAATAATTTTGAAGAACTTCCAAATTGATGACAAGCTCTCTCAAAGAGAGCCTGATAATCTTTCCAGGTCTTACAAGTATGGCTTTGCTGCCAATCATCAATCTATGCGAGCAATGTTGAACAAAACTTCTGCGCACATGATGATCACATTCCACGTGCCGCAGCAGACTACACGAAACCAAATTGATCTTAGAATAAAGAGCCCTTGGGCACATTTTACCGATTCTCTTTTTCTTCATTCAATTCTTTTGTTTTGCATCTCATCACTGTTCCACCTTTGTGTGTCTCAGGTCTGTGTTTCCTTTCACTCTCTATTTACTCTTTCTCTTTTCTCATCATCCTTTGCTTCTTATTCTCTTTTGTTCTTTCAGGTTCACAAAGTCTGTTTCATGTCTCCCATGCTATTGTCAAAAGCACTAACACTCACCCGTCTAATAAGCAAGAGTAAAAAAGATATGGGTCTTTTCAATGTCAAGGAAAACAAATAGTTTTTTTGATGTGTTCCCAGAAAAGTTCAATTGGATTCAGTTGGCAATGGAACTTGGGGAGAAAGATACATGTGTGGCCAGCATCCTTCATAATTTTAGCCGCTTAGAATAGTGCACTAAAATTCACCATGTTTTTTTTCCAGGATCTGTCAGAAAAAAGTGAAACCAACTGGGTGCTTGTGACTCTGTCAACGGAGCAAAGCAAGGGCCATTTTTCTGCGCTACCACTAACGCTTCTGCTGGTGTAGTGTAGTTGTTGCCGAGCTTGACCAAGTCCCTCTCGCGAAGCAAGAGGGACTTGCAAGTCATCAGGTTTTCTGGCCTGAGAGCTCCCACCAAAATACTCAGATTTTCTTATCTTATTTGCATCATTTTCCTCACAAGAGAGAAATCACCTCCGAGCGGAACCATTGCAGGCATCCTTCTTGGGCTAAAAATGGCCTACTCCATTTGTTTTTTGACCTCAAACAAAGAAATTTCCCCTACTCCAAAGTTTTCTTTGCCCCAGAAAATTTCTGAATCTGCGGTACCATTTAGGGTGTTTTGATGGACTAATCCGGAAGCCATGGGTAAAAAAAAGCATGAGGGGGGCGGTTCAATTTCTTTCAAAAAAATATAAGAAGAACACTTCTGATGATGCGCTGCTGTGGAGGGCATCATTTTGTGCGCAGGATCCTAGCAATTGTCAGTCTAGGAGGGTGGGTGAAGCCATGGTCATGGTGATTTTTGAAAAATAAAATGGCCAAAAAGTTGCTAAATTATCAAATTCTCTCAAGCAAGAAATCCAGTATAACTCAAAACCCCCTGCGGTGAATTTGTCACCCAGGGGCTTTGTTAATTAAGCTTGAGGTGTTGCAATGTTGGTCCAATACATGAATGTGGGAAAAAGGAATAGTGACATGTTAATGAAACTTGTGTGAAAGTCTTGTACCTATTTCAGTGCGCACATTCAATGATTGTATTTTATTTTTCTCATTCTGTATTCCTCCATTAAATTATGGGTTTCAAAGCTACATAAACTAAAAAATAACTTAAATTCTGCCATGTTTGGCAGGGACCTGTCATCATACATAAAACTCAATTTGACAGGTCTCTGCAAATTGTGCAACTTATGTTTTTATGTGACATTTAGTTTATGTAGCTTTGAAAACCACTAATCTCTCACCACAGGTTTGACCATTTGCTCATCCCCCCTTAAGCCTCCAGGCTCAGCTGACAATTAACTCAATCAACTTGTGTCTCAAGCTCACACATGTTCTCTCCCAACAAATTCTTATCTTATAAATGATGGAGCTCCCTCAATCTACACCAATTTTGTGACATTTTTTAAGGACAGTTTGGGGTTTTTTATTGATCTAGGGGTTCATTATGACACCAATCTTTATGGCTGTGCCAAACAGGGCCTTAGCTCACAATTTGATTCCTAGAAGAAGAAGAAAAAAACATTCAGAATCACACACATCTGTCATAATAATCACATGAACAAAAGAAAAAGAAAGTACATATCTTGTAGAACTGTTGTCCTTTTTTATGGTGTTTTCCATTCATTCAATCTCACTCTCAAGATATGCTATCAGCCCAACAAATCTAATTTGAAGGCCTTAGTCATTTTGTCTTCATGGTTTTCTAAATCCGCAAAAGACATGACCAAGGTAAATGAGCTTGGGAAAGCCAGCCCTGGGTACATAGTGTTGTAGTGATCTCATACATCAAGTGTAGGGCACTTGACATGCAATCCAAATTGGCTAGATTATTTAACACCACAACATGTATTATCCATCCAGCCATCCGTTCACCACCATACGACAACCAAGTACCAAGTTAAGAAAGAACGAACAGAACAGAGATGACTGAAGGAGGAGATTTACATGGAAGATGGATAAGACAGATCTACAAACAAAGCTCGCAAAACAGATGAAAAGAAGAAAAAATATCGAATGGGAAATGGAGGGAATCCCTGGAGTCAAACTTTTTTTAATGTATACCAACGATTATCTGCAACACAGGTCGATCATTACTCTCGACTGCAGTTAAGTTTCGGTGCCTTACTGTCCAATTTTGGGCCAATATCACGCCGCCACTTTTTTGAACATCGCCGTTCGCTGAGAGCGGAATCGCCAATATCCTTTCCGGATGGGATCGAGTTTGTCAGCCAATAAACCGTACAGCTTTTAAAAAGAAAGGCAAAAAAAGGAAAGTGAGATGAGCACTCAAAGTGAGTTAAATTTCAAACGGTAAAAATGGTTTAGAACTGGACATACCGCCAAAGCCTCCTTGGTTTTCAATTGAGACTCAGAGTAGGAGTCTGCCAAGAACTCTACAGCAGCTGTGACGGGCAGGTCTGAGTGCTTATTGAGATCGGCCGGCCAGCCGTTTTCGGCATCCAACTCTGCCACAGTCTTGGTCAAAGGGATCACAAACTCTTCGACCGAGTTCAAAGGCACTGAGCCTCTTTTGAAAACCCTTTTTTTGTTTGGTTATGTGAGGGGGATAGGAAAGGAGTCGAGGAGATCAGCGCAAATTTCATGAGATTTACCAAGGTTTTGGAGGGTAATGATCCTGACCCTCTTAAATAATTCCAAGCACTCGGGTTGTTCGGAGCTTTGAGGATTTGTTTTTTAGTGAACTCGATTTCTCGATCGACAATCGTCTTAAATTCTTCGGATGTCATGGTAGCGCTATGGAGAGGGAAGGTGTCAAAGGCGATAAAAAATCGATGGTTCCACGCCGAGTTGTTACGAACGTCCTCGACCAATAATTCTGATGTGAAAGTAAAACTACTCGTAAGCTTTTTCGCTCCGAGGAGTGATGACGGGACCAAAGATAAGGAGCATCACCTTCGATAGCGGAGAGTTCTCCAGCCCACATTTCCGGTCGATTGTATCGACACAACAAAGTCTGACGGCTTCCAGATAAGATTTCAAGGAGGGGCAAGATTGGTTGATGGAATTGAGCTCTGGTGAATGAGACGAAAACAACTAACTAAGTCCAAGTGTGGTAGTTTTTTGCATCGATCTTAAGGACTTGGTTGTCAAATTCGATTTCCTTTGAGGCATCACCGAGCAATTCGACCATTAACGCACGATGTTGCCTGGAAGAGGCAAAGCGCAAGAGTCAATTTTGAAGATAGCGATGAGTCAATTTTGGAGATAGCGATGAGCGAGTAGAGGGAAGAGATGCTAACCAGGCTTGGTAGGACTTGCGCATGTCGCCCATATGTTTGTTCAACATTGCGAGTTCCTTTTGGACATGCTGCCCCTCAGGGGAGAGCTGATGCAAACTTCGAAGTATCTGAGATCGATAGTTCCTAAGGGGGAGAAGGCAAGTCAGTTGTCTGTGTGATAATGTGTACTTGAAGAGGATATGGCCAGCTTACCAGACGGTGTAATGACCAGGGTTGTACTGCAGGATGGTGGTTGTGAGCTTGAGTGCTCGTTCTGAGCGTTCGTCCTTCTTGAGTATTCCTCTGAACAGGTTCATCGCCTTCCGATACTCGGGATGGTAGGCGATCTGGACCATCGGTCGCTCGGCATCGGCCTGTGGGATCGGCGTGATATCCTTCCATAGTTCGTCCTGGTCGACTATGCTGGTCTCGTTCTCTTCCTCCGGGTCAGCCACCGGTTGGGCTGATGAGTCAGCCGACATGCTGTTCTGCGAATGACTTGGTCAAATTAAATAAATGAAACGGTTGGATGAGTGACTGATAAGTTTGGCTTATTGATTCGGCGGTGGCTGAGCTCTGAAGTCGGTGCCCTTTTTAATATACGTCGTCTGACTCAGGCTGACTCAGATCGACGACAGAGGCTCATCGACACCCGCTGGAATTGGCAGGCCGCCAGTCTGTGTTACAGCGTATCACTCTCTTCGGCCTCACCTCCCCCGTTGTTTTCTGATCCAAGACCTTCCTCTTTCCTCATCCGGGCTCGCTATTGCACTCACCGCCAGGTTCGGGTTGGGCAAGGTTCCCATTTTTGGAATTGGCGACCAATGACCATGCAATGAGTTCAATCAATATGGAAGTCAACTTTCACTTGCATCCTCAATATAAACAACTGGACGCAACCCTAAAAAGCCAAACTCCCGGCCTATAAATGTTGGTTAAGCTATCCCAAACTGTGTAGCTTCTTTACAACATTACACGGTTAAAAAGTGAAGAAGAAGCCAGCATTAGGAATCACTGCTTTTGTACTTGTTTTCTTAATTTTCTTCTCTGTTTTATCCTGTATCAGGTTTACATATTTATGTCTGCACTGGTGAATCTCTGTCAAATCACTCTAATTTAAACTCACAAAAAACAAATCCCATTGGGTGTGTGTCCGTGTTCTGATGGATTCTCTGTGTTAAATCACTTCACCTCTAAACTCACAAAAATGCATCTCAAGCGTCATCCCAGGTGTATCTTTGTCATAAATCCTTCCGTCGTCGAATTCAGCCAAATTTTACACTTTGTCTTTTCTCAACATTTTTTCAAATGAACTAGATACAAAACCTCCAGAGTCCACACTCCGATGACTAATATTCTCTGCTCCCAAAAATAATCAATAAACCACCCTCACCCCCCTGAAGATTTTAATTCCCCTTAGATCTCTAAAATTAGGCAAAGCCCTTGTCAAGAAAATAAACATTATAACACCAAGCGGTTCTCTGAGTGAGAGCGTTGGCCTAGCCTCACAAGCCTCTGCGGAGAACCCGCAGAGTGTATCCTTGGATAGCCCGAATCTTAAGGAGAGAAGGCTGTTCGAGCCCCTCCTCATCCCTCGGTATTTCCGGCCCTTGTCTTGCCGACCTTGCTGTCACGCGTGTCATGCGCACGTCATGGCCAAAATCTCGTTTTACTGTGATCTTCACAATTGTCGGAGGGGACGCGATTTTCGAAATAAGGCCTGACATTAGACCTTTCATATGGCATTGAAACAACCCCAACCACTCACCTGAAATTTATCCCGCACTTACTTGTGTCGAGACCCAGTCGAGGAAAATATTGTACACTGGGGGAGTGTCTCCGATCACCGGGGCACCTGCGACTGCGGAATAGTAGGCGCTCAGTCTGGTCGCAGATGACAGGAGTGATGTCATATTAGAAACCTTCCCGGAAGACACCTTTAAAAGCTACTGAAGTTATCAGATTTCTTAACTTTAATTACAAACATCAAGATGGTCCTCCTGGATTTCAGCCGTTTGGAAAATGGTTTGTTGTGGTACTTTGCTTGCAGAATCCATTTGGCTCGTTCAGCGCCTCCGGGATTTGGAGTCCATGGTGTTTTCCAATCAGATTTTGAGTCAAGCCAAGAAGATCTCTTTGAAGTTTTCAATCGGGGAAGATTGCTAAGCCGAAAGCGCCTCCCAGAGCTGGAATGTGAACCGCGCCGACCAGATTACTCAGGTCATGATGAAGCCCATTGTGCGGGTGTAAGTGGTGGCAGTAACTACTCAGGTCAGAACTTTTCACTATTTCTTGGGCAAGCTCCAAAAACTATCCCTTTTCTCAGTCAATTCCGTTTCACATTAGGGAATTTACCGCATGGTTTGCTACCAGGCGGAACTAAGAGGCAAAAATCACACTCCGATCAGAATATCTTGTTTGCTAGCGCCAATGTTCATGGGCAGTTCACTCCCTCTGGGATTGAAGGTGAGGAAAATGATTGATTAAGACTGTGTGCTGCTTAAATGAGAGCTCACCTGCTTGAAAAACGTCAACCAGTATCACAAAACCATCAAGGGAACTGGGAAGATCTACAATTATCTGATCTTGCACAAGCCACAATTTCACAGGCACCTGGTTTCACTTACGAAGATTCACACCTTCTAAAGCCAGGATCCATGCATCGGTCTGCATCTTACCATCATGGTGGTGGAAATTCGGTGATTGATAAAAATGGAATGCATAATCTGGCAACAGAAAACAATTTGGATTTGGAAGCCATCAACACAGAATTCGAAACACAATTGGAACATTATTTAAACTGGGAATTTTCTATAGGCTCAGTTTTACCGGATGTGTCTCACACTGAAATTCAAGAACAACCATATTCACAGCATTCTGACCAAGTTTTAGATCGCCAGAAAGATGAAAGTGAGTATAAAACTATAGAACATCCAATCTAATTACCCTAAAAAGTTAAATCTAACATTGTTCACGGAAGATATTCCCAATTCTTATTCAGATCCTTTGGCGCTGTCTTCGAGAAGCGCTGATGTTACGCTTGCAACCGAAATTCAAAATGAAAGAGAAAGTGATGATGAAACTCTCTGGAAGAACTTTAACGCTCATGAAAACCCACATGATCTGGATGGAGTGCACAATGACATGAACAAAGTTTTGGATAAAGACAGCGAAGTTCAGGGGAGTGCGAATTTAATCCACATTCCCTCAGAAGAGGATGTAAAAGAAGAGGAAATAGAAAGTTACCTCAAGAAGAAAAATCCTCCTAGAAGGAAAATGGGTTTGAGTGATGTTTTTTTCAAAAGTTTTGTCAAGAAGATTGAAGGCAAGCTGGCAGAAACATTTCAGACCCACGGAGAATTAATTGCATTCGATTCAATGAGAAAATATCCATTTATAATTTTTTGGAACGAGGCTATTGCGCTCTATACAATCAGGGTTCTTCAAATTTCTGAAAGTAAAGAGACGTCTCAAAATTATATGAAGGTTCAGGGAAGAAAACAAATTTTCCGCATGTTTTCAAAATTGATTGAATGGCTCGTATTGATCAATAAGTCAGTATTATTCAATATAAGCCAAGGAAAAATTTCTCGTCAAGATGAGTGTGACTCTCATCAGAAGCTATTGGATTGGTTGTTTGAACAGAGTTTCAATCCGGGAGGAAATTCATTCCCTGTTCTTGGGAACGTCAAAAATGTAAAAGAGGGCATGAATTTTGGACCGATCCAGTCACTATTATCTAATTATTTTTCCCAAGTAGTAGCAAATGAAGCAGCGCCTACATCGATTTCGATAATAAAGTTCTACTATACAAACTTCGAAAATGAAATTGCAAAAGTGCTTGAGGAGTTTGACAAGGATCATGATATGGAGAGGTCAGTGAAAAGGATTCTTTACAAGTTTTGTAAATCAGACAATTTCCCGGATGAAAAAATTGATTCAAGTAACAAGGAATTCAGCCAAGTGGAGAGCTTTATGTTACCACCGCTAAGCTATTTTCCGGATACAATGAGGCCCAAGGATGCCAGAACTTTGTATTCAGTAAATTTTCATCGAGAGGAACAAAATCTTTTGGAAAAATTCAATCAAATCTTCAAAAATCAAAGAATAATAAGAAAGCTTGATATAATAGAATCAGAAGACCTTCCAGTTGTATTCAGAAACCTGAAACATGATGAAGAAGCAGATTCATTCAAAGGCTCTGTTTGGGTTATTATAAATAAAATTAGACTCCCTGACAAAAAAAGTCTAGTCTATAAGTTCAAGTCATTGATAGTAAATTTAAAATTATGTTTGATAGGTTTGGAAAGAATTCTAAAAGGCAGGAACCGCACATGGGATTCAAGGATCCACAAAGCTAAATTCTTTGAATGGCTTCATAAGTTAATGATGAAAAAAAAAGTCAATGAACTACCAATCTTTGGGGAGTTTGTCATGAAGAATAGAAATTTTTTGAAAGAGCCACCTGTTTCCTCAGATTTTTCACCAATTCAGTTACACTTAATCAACTACTTCAGTGACTCCCAAGGAGTATCTCAAGTTATTAGAACTTCACTCTTTCTGATTGGTCATTGGCTCAAGAATAAACAAAATGAAATATTCCTCAATTCTTTTCACAATGATCAGGTTTATTGGGATATTGCAATTGAGCTATTGAAGAAAAAACTCAGTCATTGTGGTCATCATTCTCTAAAGAAATTCCAACTTGGTTTGAAATCATGATAAATCTATCTACCCTCTTACCTATTGTTTTGAATCAGAAAGATTCAACTGATAAGCCACAGAAGTAAGTTATATCAATCTGTAAAAATCTGATTGTTTGAATCTTTCCAATTTGAGGTGAAAATGATTTATATCTCAAGATGCTTTTTCTGAATATATCTCATTTCAAATTGGAAGATTGAGAACCCACAAGCTACAACCTCCCACCACCATCCCTAATACATCAATCCAAAAGCAGTCAGAAAATTGATTCTTTCATTTTGTTTTCTATCTCACTGCATTTAATGTTTATGTTTCCATTCAGTACTGCAATCAATTTTCCAAATCATTCAAAAGAGTTCAAACATCTTTTGGATCTAGTAAACTTTGAACCTTGTGTAGGAAGATGAGAATGGCTATGTCTACTGGGATATTTAGGGCGCCGGTTTTTGAAAACAGTTTTGCTATTTTTTAAAAACAGTTTTTCTTCTATTTCCAAAAAACGAAATCACAAAATCGCGTACCATACACCTCTCATCCCTATCCACTCACTCCACCCTCCTCAAGTCCATCCTGTCGCCAACACCACATTCCCATGTCTTCCAGGTTGATGCTGATGGTATCAGCTGCCATCATTTTGGACTACTACTACACCGAAGGAACTCCGTACTATGGCGATGGTGGCCGAGCAACCTACGTCCGATTCGTGTTGGAAAGGGCAAGACCTGAACTCTTTCGCGAAAAACTTTTGATCGTCTAGTTCTGGAACTTCGCCAAGCGGAATTACTCGGAGATGGAAGATCCGTTAGCGTTGAAGAACAAATTTTGATGTTCCTCGACATCATACGATACAACAACTCAATGTGGCAGAGGGCGGTAAAGTTTCGGCGAGGTTTGTACGCGGCAAATCGGTGAGTCAAACACTTACAACTTCTCAATCTTCCAAGCTGACTGACAAAGTATGGCCCATAGTTATTTTAGTGAAGTCCTGGAGGCGCTTTATGAGCTCTACCCCCGATATGTGAAGTACAATCCACATACCAATCTTGTTCCCGATCGAATCAAAAAGGACCCAAAATACAAGGCATTCAAAAACTGCCTGGGCGCAATCGATGGGGTACTGGTTCCAGCTCATGTACCGATTGGAATGCAGGCCTCTTGGCGGTCCTGAAAACAAGTGATATCTCACAATATCCTCGCCGAAGTCAACTTCGAATTTGAATTTCTTTATGTTCTAGCTGGCTGGGAGGGGAGTGCCCACGACACTCGGGTGTTCAACAATGCCGGTTCAAAAGGATTCATCATACCCGATCGGAAGTACTTTCTTGCCAATGCCGGGGTCTGATGACACCTTATCGGGCGACTTGTTACCACCTGAAAGAACAGGCAGCCGCCGGATTACGACCAGCAACTTCTAAAGAGCTTTTCAATTTAAGGCACGCTTCGCATAGGAACATCGTGGAACGGCTGTTTGGTGTGATCAAAAAAAAATTTACAATCCTCAAGTCAGCACCGGAGTTTGAATTAAAGAAGCAGGTCAAGCTCATATACGCAATATGCTGCCTCTGGAATTTCATTCAAAAGCATGAGCCTCTCGATGATTCTTTAGCAGAAGACAAGGAGGACCCGGAACAAATTCAACCGATATGGCCCCATGGACCGGTGAAGATGACACGACCGCCTTGCCCATAAACTATGGCAACAGTATTTGTTGTACACTGGCCGTCGTTCCGGTCATTAGATTCTCTTGTTTATCTTTTTTGTTCTTAATGTCTCTTAAGTTTTGCTCTCGGTTATCGATCTGGTCACTAGATTGGCTTGTTTCTCTTTTTTTCTCAATCTCTTCTGTTTTTTTTTTCTCGGTTCATTTTTTTTGGCGATAAAAACCAAGCTCAATGTTAAAAAACTTGACCGATTGCCAACAGTGGATGAAAGCGACAACAGATAACAAAAGGCAAAAACTGATATTTTTTTTTTGAGCAAAAACAAGAGAGACCGATTGGAAAGGAGGAGAAATGTGAACAAGATAATAAAGGATTGATTGACTGATTTAGTGGCCTTGGACCTCATGGTCCAGCCAAATCTGGCAGATTTTCTTTGAGGATGACTTGACCAAGGAAAGGAAGGTTTCCGCCTTATCTTGATTCTCGAGAACCCAAACGTAGCGAACGTAGTCTTTGTCGGGGATTTTGTCCTTGAGGAGGCCGGATAACGCATGTCTTGCTTGAGAACGAAAGGATAGCTGTGTGGCCGCTGGCGCTGGCTCAGGATTCTTCATTGAGGTACTGGTGTTGTTGATTGCGCCTATCAATCCGTTAATCGATTGGGTGACCACGGATCCCTTAGTCTCTCGAACACGCTTAGTAGTCGACTTTGACCCGGCCTCCGAAGGTTTTTCTAAATTTACCTCGTCTTCGTCCTCCTCAGAGCTAGAGAAAATATTGCGCTCGTCTTCTCTTCTTCAATGGTCCATCTGAGTTCACTACAGCTGCTGGATCCTCAGTCGAAGGCACTATGCCATCAGCAACCTCACCGGTTGCAAACGTGCCCGTAAAAACCCGTTCGGCGAGTTCGAAGATCGGGAAAGGTTTGTCTCTGAGTTTCGCGAAGTTCCTTCTTGGATGAGCAAGGAGGAGCTCATCCCATGTTTTTGGATCGGCTGTAACAGTTCCACGCTCGCTGTCCCAGCCAAACCCAGACTGATCACACAGGAACTTGAAGTTGGCGTACATGGAGCGAATGACATTCTTCTAATTCTTGATTTGTTTGCGAGTAAGATTGAGGCTGAAGTACTCGTTGAGACTGCTCATTACGTTCGTCCAACCTTCTTTCTTGAGATTGCCATTATCGGTGGCACGTCCGGCTGCTGTTTCGACCGCAATAAGCTCTAGTAACTTGGTTTTTTCGAGTGTTGACCAGGTATGGGGGGCCTTCCCATCGTTATCCAATGGGGGAGCTTCAGGAGTCTTGGTTGGGGGCGCGGAATCGAGGTTGTAGCTGACTTTCGAGATCAATTTCTTTGCTTCTGAGCGGTACTAGTAGCAGGGGTCTTTTGACTCTTTTTCTGGTTAGTGGTGGAGGCTTAGGATAGATTGGGGCTGGGAGGTCGTCGGAGTCTTCAGATATGTTTGATGAGGTGAAGAGGGTGGGATCTATCTTTTGAAGGGTAGTGTTGTGGCAATAGAGTGTCTGCAAGCTGAAAATAGTTTCCATAAACAGGGGGAGGGCTGTTTTCAAAAATTGCACAAAAATATTGATAATGATTTTTAAAAACAGTGTGAACAAAGTGGCTATGGTACGCGTTTTTGGGCATTTCTTTTGGAAAAATCCGTACTCGGAAGCGCTGAGGTGCACGTATATATTGTATTTTCCAGATTTCTTGGACCGATTTTATTTTTATTTTTTGTGCTGTTCGTCCAAAAAGATGTGTATGCATTTTTTATTTATTTATTATTTTTTTTTTTAAGTGTAATTTGGCCGATGGCATTGCACACTATGAATCTAAGTAACAACTCTGTGTGGAAGACAGGATATATGTATCTGACAAAACTACGCAAAGGCGCTAATGAGGTGAAAATAAGGCCAGGGACTGAGAACATTGGTTTTTAGAGATAAGAAAAGACGAGAAAAAGAAAATAAGGCAAAAAGGAAGACAAAGGAAAAAGAAAAACAGGAACAGGAGAAATGAACAATTCTTTAACAAGCGCTGGTCAATTGGTCGTCAAATCGGCTGATGGCTAGGAGAAAATGGATCAGCGGTTCCTCGGCCGCTCGTATCAGTAGAGTCTTGTCTAATCTGTCGGGGTGGAAACGACTCTTCAGACGTCGAAGTTGTCTACGAAGGACCATCCGATGCTCTTTTGATGAAGGGAAAAAGTTCATCAAATGTCGTACCGTCTCTCTGCCCCCACATTTGGAACAGAGAGGGTCGCAAGCCCTGTTAATTCGGAAAAGGAAGGTTTTCAGTGTACTATGACCCAAAGCTAGTTGATTTATGAGAGAACTGAAGGCTATTTGTAAGCCTGAGGGTTCTGGTCTCTTCTCAGCAACATCTGCCATTACTATCCGCCAAACTTTCACTATGTTGCTTTGGATCTCGAGAGTCGGGGTGGAGGGGGACTCCACCGCCTCCTTGGCCAATTCATCCGCCAGTTCATTTCCCACTATGTCCCTATGCCCAGGACACCACACAAAGGTTATCTTGACATCCCCAGGTAGCTCGGATAAGCTGGCATCAATAGCTTGGAAGATCTGTTGTCCTGGTTTGGGCGTCAAAGGATTCTTGGTCCTAGTGATTACCCCTTGATTGTCAACATAGAAAACAATTGCCTCGAAAGGCATATGCTTGCAGATGTCCCTGGCCAATCCAACAGCTACCAAAAGGCCCACCGCTTCGCATTCGTGGTTAGATATAACTGCATCTTTCCTCAAAGCAAAAGCACTGAATACGTTTTTTCTGAGGCAGACGGCCGCCCCTGCACCACCTTTATCCGGGTAATATGACCTGTTGCTGAAAATCTCCAGCACCCCTGGTTCAGAAGAGTTTGATGAGATGAATGACTTAACAGAAACAATGGCCTCTTCCTTAGTTTTGCCTTCATTTAGGTACTCCATTGACCGAGTGGATCTGGACCCGGGAAATGACGGCAAGTGAACCACTTCTGGGTGAAGTGCCAATGCCCGATCTACCCGGTCAGATGCTAGAACGATCTGAGCTGAATCCACATATCGTTTTTGTGAGTCCACCCTACTATCGAGGATAAGGGATTGGACCAGGTTTTCAGCCTTGCTGGTGGTTATTTTCCTGAAAAAGAAGGAAAAACTTGTCTTGATTGCCTCATCCAGAAAGCTCGGTGCGGCTGAACATGCTTTGATGAATGTTGAGACGGTGGATTTGAAGACCCCCAAGGTGAAAATACTTGCCAACCTGTCGACCTTGTCCGACAGCGTTTTGGTCTTCCGCTTATTGGGCTCGGTGGCCCAGATCGCGGCTCGGTATGTTAATCTAGGAAAAATAACGCTCCGGATCAGTTTAACCCTCTCAGCCTCCCCCGCTCCCCATCGTGAGTTGCCGAAAATTCTTAGCTGGTTGATTGATTTCCCGGCCTTCTCTTCAAGCGCCTTGAAATTGCGGTTGAAGAGGAGTTTGCGGTCTAACCACAAACCCAGCCATTTAACTTCTGTCATTGAACTTAGCCTTTGAGAGCCAAAGGGAAGGTCTCCCTGCGGTGGGCGTCCCTTTGTGAACCACAGAAATTGGGCTTTGGCTTGTTCAAAGAGTGCCCCATGGGTATCACTCCACTTCAGCGAACGAATCCCCTCCTGGCTTCCTCCGCCGTCGGCGCCGCAACCAGGTGTACTACATCATCAACATATCCTATAGAAACCGTATCTTCCAGGGTAGAGAAACATTTGTTCAGCAGGGTATTGTTGTTCAGTATATATAGGATTCCCGAGAGTGGTGATCCCTGCGGCAGTCCGATTTGGATGTCAAACGGCCGTGAGACAAAGTCATCTAGTTGGATCGTAGTCGATCTGTCCCTGAGGAAATCTGCAATGATCAGTGTGAGATACGTTGGACATTTTAACTGAAACAGATACTGTATGAGTCTTGTTGGGTGCACCGAGAGGTACGCCGACTTCACATCCAGAAAAAGACCGGCCACGATTTTTCCCTCTCTCCACTTGGTCTTGACCCAGTGTTCGAGGGAAAAAATTGCATCTTCCGTGCCGGAGCCTTTCCACCAGTACACCCGCTGTTTTGGTCCATGACGTGGGTCGTCGCGCTAAAATGAGTTTGAGGAGTTTCCCCATTGTGCTCAGTAGCGCAATGGGTCGATAAGCGGCAGGGTTGGTGTAGTCGGGTTTGCCCTGCTTTTGGATGATAGCAGTGACAGCAACCTTCCACACCTTTGGAAACCTGCTGCAACGAAGACTGTTGTTACGGTGAAAGCCTCTGCCAAAGGGGAGGGAAAGGACTTAATGAATTCATTTGGGATCCCGTCAATTCCTGGTGCCTTCTTTGACTTGATTCGTCCGATGGCGTCCAAGACTTCCTCCACCAACACATGTGGGTAACTCGCAAAGCGCACTGATGGATCGAAAGTAACGTCCGAGAGGTCAATGGGGACACTCGTAACGGAAGTGCCTTTGAAGAGTAACTCAGCCTGCTGTTCCTTGTCTTGGATCAGCGCCCCTTCGCGGTTCTTGAGGGGGAGGATGCCACCACTAGCCAAGCAATTCTTGCAGCGAAGGACCCGATACAGGTCTTCAAGCATAGCTCTCCAACAACGCTGTTTGAGATGCTGGACAAGGGTCAAAAAGTAAGTGTTCCACTGTCTGTAGCACTCTATGACTTCAGGGGACTTAGCCAAGATCATCCAACGCCGTGCACGATTTCTGTCCCGCAGAACTGGGTCAAGTGTTTTCTTGCTCCACCACGGCTTGGCTTGATCCGGGTTTGTCTTCACCTTTCGGCCGAATTTTTCCTGTATTGAAGTGACCATATCAGTTAACCGCTGCGCCTGATGATCAGGATCAGCAGCTGTCCAAAAGCTATTGGAAAGAAACTCAGCAAAGTAAGGCTAGATTTGATCCTTATCCACCTCCTGCCACGCTGGTGCCCTCACTCGAAAGGTGGGCTCTGGGCGCTGCGACGTCAGCTGGAGGTGTATGGCCTGGTGATCCGACCCAAAGTTTTTGTTGGAGACGGAAACAGTCTTCACTAGTCGGGAGCCTAAAAAATTTGACCAAATCAAATCAACAGTGGTACCTCTGCCCTTATTCGAGTAGAAGGTTGGGACATGCTTTGGTGAAGTAACACGAAAGCCAAGACGGGACAGAAAACTTAACAGATCTACCGCCATAGGGTCATTCTTCCTACACCCGGGCGGGTTCCAGTGCCTATGGTGGAGGTTTTAATCCATGAAGATAAGAGTCGGCACCCGCCTGGAATAAGAGGGAGTCAGCCAGTTCTTCAAACGTTCAATTGATGGAAGGGACGGAGGAGGATTATAAACGTTTAAAATATGAAACAACTTCCCAGATTGAGGAGATATCTCTAACCGGACAAGGTTCTGAGAACCTCCCTCGAGAATCTTGACGGCTTGAGAGCTTGAAGTAGATGACAGCCTTGTGTCTTTGATGCCACGATGTTGGTGAATGTTCATGTGCGACATAGGCGCGCCACGAGGGATGTTGAGGAGGGCTCAGGTCAAAAGGATTGACCCAAGGCTCTTGAAGGATGAGGAAATCAAATTTTTGAGTGGCATTGAGGAGACTAACTGTCACCGATTTTGATACGTGGCAGTTGAGTTGAAGAGCAAGTAAGTTGCCTGGTTGAGGAGTGGTGGAATCGGAGGAGGAAATGAGATCTTGACGGAATTCTTGAAAGGTCATTTGAGAAGCAGCTATATGAGTCATTGGAGATCGGTCGAGGGTTCCTTTGGTTGTGCTCAACACAAACTAGGTAGAGGAAGTTTATCAAGCCACGCCTTCTTGAAGGGGAAAGCTTGGTCAAAATGTGTGTGACCGATGTCAGCAACGCCAGCTACTTTGTTCTTTAAACCTTCTTTGCACAGAACGCAGGATTTGACGCCACCAAGTCCTTCTGGGCACTCATTTGTAGGATGTGCTCCTGAACATTTGGCGCACCGTGCCTTCTCTCGACACCATTTGCCAAAGTGCCCCATCTTAAGGCACTTGAAACATTGGGGTGGTCGCGGTACGATGAAAGTCGTAATTCAAAAAGATACCGGATCTCTCAACCTGGCTCGCCAGGTCTTTGTTGGTGAATGCCAACACCAGAGAGCCCGTCTGAGCCCATCTAATGAATTCTTGCGAGGTCAGATGCTTGAAAATTGTTTTCTGATGCTAAAACGGCCAGATTCGCGCTCTTGATAATGTCGAAAGATCGCGGCACTCCATGTACCATGACAGAGAAAGTACTGGGCGACGCCTCGAGATCAATATGAACTTCTTTAGACCATAGATGCTTGTTATCTGTGAGCCATTTTTGATGGCTCCTGTTCTTGGTGTAAAACGAAACATCGCCGGAAGGGAGGACGCTGGCACCTCGGATCGCGACTATTTCTCCATCAACAGAAGCTCCTAGCTTTAGGAGCGCGTCGTTAGCCTTTTGCACCAGGGCGCATCGCGGGATTTACTTGAGCGTCGTGTTCAGCGGATTTGAGTGTATGATAACCCTTTTTGGTTTCAATGACACGAGAGTGGATGACGTGGGAGGGCGGACGCTAGGGGCCGTTTTAAGGGAGCTGGAGGCAGCCGCAATCGATGCGAACGTTTCTTTGGAAGTTTCTGCGTGGATTGTCTGGTCTCAACACGTTTTTCAAGATCATCTAGGCAGTGTCGGACAGAGGTGAGCTGGTCGTTGTTGTTTTGAAGCACCTTCATCATTCGATCTGCGTTGGCCGACAGTTCTACAATCACGTCTGCAAAACGGACATCAATTTTGATGAAACCCAATTTGTCTCTGTTGTTCTGATCCGCCAGGAGCTTGACCAAGAGGGTATGGAGACTTGACGCCGGTGGATTGACGGTAGGCCGAGGGGGAAGCGCGTCAGACGCGTCTTCGATCACGAGAACATCCTCCATCATCGCCGAGTTATCAGGATGGGGTGGGCAGAAGGGGGGAGGCATGGTAGCTTCCAAGGGGAGGTGGGGGAAGAAAAGACTGTCTGCGTGTGTAGGGGGAGTGGTGATTGAGATGTAGCAAAAATTTTGTGCGCGCGTAGTTCCGAGTTCGGGTATATGGATGATACAAAAGGTTTTCTCTGCTCAAGCAAGAAAGTCCATGCCGCCTGCCATGAAAACCTTGCTGCAACATGCTTCCTGCGGACTAACTACCGTTCCAATCATGTGACCACTTCAAGCCTCCACATATCCTATCGATGGCCGCCTGCCGGTTAGTTTTTTTTCCGTCATTCACTCACTCCCACTCTGACCACACTAATCAATCAGTATCATGGCGGATCTGGTCATTGAACCGGTTGTCAGCACTGACCTGTCCCTACCAACCTATCAACAAGTAATTTCCAAACCAACCAACGAATTAGACGCCAAAAAAAATCCGCAAAACCAAAAAAACAAGAAAAAAACTCAAAAGAACGATGATTTGGACTCCGGCGACAAAGAAGAAGTGTGCTACGCTTCCCATCTTCTGAATCTCTCTGATGTTTTCAATCTGCGAGGCTAACCCATCACCCTTAAATAAAGGAACCCAAAGTCAAATGTATTACGACGTTCAGGCTCTTCATACTCGATCAAACGAAAACCAAAACAACCAGTTCTGGTGTCAAAAATTTTTTTGGGAGACCGTGACGCCTGTGAAACCGTTTGTGATCAATATGAAAGTGGCTCCAGAACAAGATCTTCAAGTCGAAGAATCTTGATCGTCAGGTTTTATACAGCCTCGGATTTACTGTCGGAGTTGTTACTCAGCTCGTGGATAATGTTGGCAGGTTTGATAGCCACTTATCTAAATCTTCTTCTTAAGATTTTTTTTACATTGTTTCCCTCTTATTATTATGTTTCCACTGAGTCTGCCTGTTAATGTTGGCCTTCAACATCAATGAAACATGATTTGGACCGGAACAAACAATAAATTGATGATGATCTTGGCTCTTTTCTTTTTACTCCGCTCTCTCCGCGCCTCTTTTGATTTTGTGGACTGAGCAGTCCTAGAGGAAAGAGGAGAGCTACTCTCCCCTTCCCTTCTGGACCGAACTGGGATGTGATATCCAATTGCTTGGCTCGCTCGGAACATCTCAAAAATCCTTATAAGTTTTTCTTTCCTTTGGAACCGCACACACACAACAACCCAAAAAATGGCTCCGGTCTGAGAAGTTGGTGATATTTATTGAGATGGGTGAAACACGATCATGAATTGTATTTTTCTTCTTATTTGAATCTCACAATGACCACACAAGAAGTTTTGATAGATAAGCAGGTAAGATGATGGGGATCTCAGAAAAAAATTGATAGATAGGCAGGTCAGGCAGGAAGCGTATATCGGAAAAAAAAGCCCAGGTTCACAATCCACAAGCGATATCATGAATTCACATTCTTCAACGGAAAGAAGTCTGGTCCGGCCTTGCCTCTCGTATTCGTTGGGATTCCGAATGATGTGCCTCGTTTCCTGGTACAATTCCATCCACTGGTGGAAGGACTGTCTTGAAACTGATTCGCCGAGCGCGTTCCGGATGGCTTTCATCGAAAATCCTTGAAGAGTCATCCGCACAACCGCTAGCTTTGTTCCTGGCTCATAAGATACGAAGACCATCTGGGATAGAGAATTGATAATTCAGAAAAGTGAAGGTTGCAGTTGGGCCAAAAAAAAAGACCTTACGCTGGCGCCTGGACTGGATTGTTGGGGGATGTGACTAGTTCCTGGAAATGAATGGTTTGATCGCTCGACAGTCGATCGGGTCTGATCTCAAGATTTGTGTTGAAACTTAAACACGGTTGGAAAAACAAGAGAAAAAAAAATGTGGCAGAAATTGGCCAAAAACTGCAGCGTTCATGCTGAATGCATAGTTGAGCAGCATCCCGACAAAAAATAAGGCCCTGTTTGGCAGCAATCATACTATGTGATTTCGTAGGCTTGTGTAATGAGACGGATATAATTTTTTTCTTATTATTATCAACATAACTCGAGTGTTTGGCTGGCACTCCAGTGATACAAATCACACATAACTGCCACCATAAACCCGTTTGGCATCGTCTGTGTTCACATCAGCATGTCCAACTTCGATGATAACTACCAACCTCCTCGAGAAGGAAAGACGGCAGGCCTAGCAAATTTGAAGACATCCACCAGATCAGCTTGCTCTACTCCTCCTCCTCCTCTGGTTTTGAATTGGACCATGACCGGACGAAAGAAGACGACAATCCCACGAGACGGCCCGGTCGGACCACGACACTCAAGCCGGCGATCCCCCGCTGGAAGCGAGACGAGATGTTGGTCAAGTTGGTCGATTATCATCACGACTAGATCGGCCGTAATCCGCCCTCAGAAGACGCACGGGAAACGCAACCCGTCAAACGTCCCTGCGATCTCCGGATCCTCGTCGATGTCTCAGTATTTCCGCTCGGCTGTCCATCCGGGCGGCAACCGAATCCTGGAGCGATTCCAACTGGATCTCAAATCTCTGAGCGAATCAAAAAGCTTGCTCTACCGTTCCAACTCTCACTCAAATTCAGATCAACCTCAATCGATCGATAGTCGATTGACTACTTTTACTCAGTTTGATCGGCTTAAGGAAGCTATCTGCTTTCATGATTGCTTGAATGAATTCATCTTTGAAATTAATACCCATTCTAGCTTCGCTTGGATCAAGATGAAGAGTCTTAGAATCGCTCGACTGATTAATTGATTTGATTTTGTTTTTTTTCTCTATGACGTGTCGGCTCCTGTCTCCTATCTTGATCCTACTCCTTCTTGTCTCTTATCTCTCTCAATCAACTAAAAACTAAAAGCAAAAGCACACATTCTTTCTCTCTTCATCAATGTCAGCTTATTTATTATCTTGTGTTTCTTGTTTATTTACACTGTTTTTCTTTTCTGTTTCTGGTTTGATGATTATTGTTATTAAAAAAAATGAATCTATGAAAATATAAAACAAGATTTGTGTGTGTCTCTTGTATTTCGATGTCATCACGTACATTCGATCTGCTTGGTGAGCCACTGTATTCGGAGTGGCTTTCGTTGGATGGACATGTACAACACGGCCCGACGCTCGGAGTAAAAAACATTGATAATCGACAATTGCTGGAGATCATTGGACTCTTCAGCATCGCTTTCTTGGAAAAACTGCATCGCTCGGGCGCCTTGGGTCTGCTTTGAGCCTGGTTGGTTGAATGGGAGTGCTGATGAGTTGGACCCAAAGGGGTGTTCTGTTGCGGCAACTGCGGTATATTGCTAGATCGACCAGGCCGGGATGCTGAAGGGTTGTTCAAGCCCCAGGGGCTGAAGGAGGGCATTTTTGCCAAGGTTCTGATGGTTGAGTCGTGAAGAGTAGATTCGATGTTTAATTTGCAGGGTTGAGCGTGGCAAGTCTGCCACCTCCATGACTCCAAATAGTACCCCTGGGGTACTATGTGGGAATTGGCGGGGGTGATGGCGAGTCATGAAGTTCATTCCCTGATGTTGCCAAACGCACCAGTGATACAATATGGGCCTCTGTGAGGCCCGGTTATAGAAAAGCGGCTGATACTACATAACATCACCGCTGCCAAACAGGGCCCAAAAAAAGTCCAAGGTATTCGAAAAACATAGTATATAAATTCAACTCAATGAATTTTTATTCAGTTTTCAGCAGAGCTTAGCAGTTGGCTTTAATCAAACAAACCCCCGAACCCTAAACAATCTTTCCCTCGAACCCCCATCATGAACTACAACCAATCCCCGCAGAAAACAGGTCACCAGACAATATGCCTTGACTAATCGAATCCTGCGGAAATGCTCCCCGCCCAAAAGACCCTCCTTGTGTACCCCATCACTCCAACAAGGCACACAACTCTACTTGAACAAAGACAACAACATATTGCTGAAGTCGTAACGACCAATATCTCCTTTCTCCCTCATAATTTCTCATGTTTCCTTTTGCATCATTTTCACCTCTTACCTTGAGCGTTCCTCATCCCTAATCTCCTAACACCAGTTCGTGATCTTCTTCCCATGCTTATGCTCTCTTCACCTCACCATTCACCCTTCTATTTCATTCTACGACCAATCATAACTCGTCTCTTCATCCCCACACAAATTATTGTAGCATCATCACTCATCCAAGTCTGTCACTATGCTTTTTTTTTCAGTCAACAACCTTAGTTAACTGGGAGCCAATGTTCAAGAATAGCTATTTTCATATAAAGTCCGCATAACCCACTTATTTGCGAGACGGAAAATTTTTTACGGACGTCGACAATAATATGGAGATCTTTACTCCAGCACCGAGGGCTTGGAGGGAAGGCGAAATGTCCTGGCTAATCTTTACAAGCAAAGTTCAATTCACCCCCGGATCCGACTTGATCTCTATCCGATGTGAAGCATCGAGCTATCATTTTGACATTCCGATGAGGCACGCATTGCTAAAAGGTCCTAGGGTTGAAGGCTGGATTCTAATAACGCAAAAGGAGCCCAAGATACTGGCTATTGATCCGGAAGATAATAATAACCTGTGTGATGAATATATAATCTTCATGGGAGGATAATACTGATGCGAACTGTAATATGTTGAAGAATGCGAATTCGAGCTTATCTTATCATCGATCTGCTCTGGAGGAAGTTCAATTAAAATAGGAGAAGAGGTCTGGATTGCGTCAACATATCAGGATAAGACAGGACGAACTGTCAAACTCAAAGTGAGTTGATCAAATGATTAATTAGTTGGTCAGAATTGGTCTGATGATGAAACAGGTCTCTATAGCTATGTGGTATGAGTACTAGGACCTGGACGGAATAGGGACAGAAAGAAGTTGATTTGTTTAGAAGATATTCTCTTTTATTAAAATGCTTATGTATTACTTAGAGTCTGTCATAATTCCAGTTTTTTTGATTTTTATTCTGACTTGATCATAATTTGTTCTGATATTTAAGGAATTAGCCTATACTCTAATTTCAATTTAGGACCTATATGAACTTCGAAGGCGGCGAAGCCGCCTTTGAACTCTAGTACAAAATATGGAGTATCCTAACTTATCACAAGTCCCCCTGCGGCAGGCGAAGCCCGCGCCTCCTGCAGGGAGGGACTTGCATGGTATGTCGATATTTTGGCTGGAGCAGAAACTTGCATTTGGCTGTGGCGTTTTTTAACTTTTCAATAGCCACACCTACAGACCTTCCGGGTGTCTGCCCCACCGATTTATAATTTTTAAGCATGCTCTTCAGATTTTGACCTATTCACATTTTTGTTTTCACCTCCATGTGATTTTTAATAATTTTTTGAAAAATTACAAAAGTTGAATTCTGCCAAATTCGATCCACCAGGCATTCACAAGGTCGCTTTCCTTGTAGATCTGTTGTTGCAAGGTTTTCAACCTTGTCAGCAGTACTGGCGGGGTGGCAGTTGGGAGTTGGTAACTTGGTATCAGGCTGTATCAGGTGACACCACAACAACTACACTCCGCAACATAATCGACGATGAAAAGCTTGGCCAACCAACTTCAATCAGCAAGCGAATCCGAAAGCCGTACCTGTCCCCAAGCATGTCAGACTCCTCTGTGTCTGCAAAGCGATCCAGGAAAACAATCTCACTCCAAAAAAATTCCTGCTTGGTTTCCTCAAGAATAGCCATCCGGATATTGCAGATCGACAAAGGCTATGGCCAGCCTCCGGGTTGGCCTCAACTATCGAGCTAGTGAATGAGATTTTTAGCCAACTCCAAAAGAAAAATGAGTTGCGCCAAGCATGGGTTCAGATCACCGCTGATTTCTGCAGCGATGACGGCAAGAAACGCAACGGTGACCGGCTGGTAGCAAGCATGCCATTCATATACAAATTCCTCTCTCGAGTCATGCAGCTGTTGATTCATCATGATCATACAACCAGCGATGATGGATCTGATGTAGATGTGATGATCAACAAATATAGTGAAATGGACGATTTGACCGGTGCTGCTATAAGGAAAGTGTTTCGGCCACGAAGGAGGTTTGATACTGTTTCGGCTCTTGATTGTACCTCTGGAGTGACTGGGCAATGATTTGCTTCTTGATCTTATTTTCATCGGCTGACTTGAGTTTTGAGGACACCTAAATCCCCATCATCGGTGCAGAGACTTGAAGCAATGGGCTTTCGGAGGGCTTTGCAATAGCAATGCCTCATTGCTAAAGCGTTACTCTCATGACAGACAGAGTTATGAAGACTCATGAAAATCCTTCTCAAGTAATGCACAGGCTGGCATGGAACTTCAGAAGTCAGATCAAGCTCAGTAGTCTAGTTGCGAGCACCGCAGATTGAATCGTGAGCCTTTTGGGACTGGAGAGAGCAAATTTTGGAGCCGGGGGAAGCCAAGGGGCTCAAAATTTGCGCTGGGAATGAGGCTTTGTTTCTGTCCACTCATAATTCTGTAGTTTTTCTTTGTTATTTTTTAAAATGAGATATAATGATATTAGGCCTGAAAATCGATTCTGCTCCCGCGAGCAGGTGGGTCATTAGGCGTAAGCCTCTCCTACGGAGAATCCTTCGGACGGGGGGAACCCCGGAGTTCGAGGGGCTTTGTTAAGCTAGTGGAGTATCCAATTTGCCGAATCCACCATCAGAAAACCGCCAATCCAAGTCTAATAAACAGTGTTTGACAAAACCAAGATCCGAGGTTTACATAGGCCACCTTTTGTTGCTGCAGTTCTGGCTGGTGTTCTCAGTCACCAGCAAGAACCATCGCTTGCCCCGGCCAGTCTACTAAGACACCAGCAAAGGGCTACGGGTTTCACCCTAACCCGGAGGTCCTAAGGGGCGGAAGCCTGCTTGATGTGGAAGACAACAGGCCTCTCCATAAATAGTAAGCGTTCGCGACCTTGGACTCAAACCTGCCTGTACATACACCAATTTTCAAGGCTCAACCCTGACCGATGATGAAAGCCTCATCGCTCCGGGTAAGGCTGTACCCACTCGGTCAGGGTAACGCTGTAGCCACTCGGTCAGGCTAAGCCTGTACATCAACCGATGAGGAAGCCTCATCGGTAATGGTGATGCCTTACCCTGACCAATGAGGCTCCTCATCGGTTTGGGTACAGCCTTACCCTGACCGATGAGCAAGCCTCATCGGTCCAAGTAAGGCATCACCCTAACCGATGAAGAGCACTCATCAGTCAGGGTGATGGCATGCCTTGATCAATGAGGTGTCCTCATTGGTTCGGGTACAAGCCTTACCCTGACCAATGAGAAAGCCTCCTCGGTCAGGGTAAGGCATCACCCTGACCGATGAGAAAGCCTCATCGGTCTGGGTAAGGCATCACCCTGACCGATGAGGCTTCTTCATCGGCTAGGATCACGCCTTACCCAGACCGATGAAGCTCCCTCATTGGTAAGGGTAAGGCTTATTACCTGAACCGATGAGAAAGCCTCATCGGTCTGGGTAAGGCATTTCCCTGACTGATGAGGCTTCTTCATCGGCTAGGGTGATGCCTTACCCAGACCGATGAAGCTTCTTCATCGGTCAGGGTAAGGCTTGTACCCGAACCGATGAGGAACCCTTATCGGTCTGGGTACAGTACATATCCGGCCATCAAGAAGGGAACATCCTTGACAGCTGGGTACAGCCCGGCGATAAAGGATGTTTGCTCCTTGAATATGGCCGGGTAATACACCCAGCCCTTGAGGTGGTTTCTTGCTCAATCGTTGGGTACATTACCCGGCCGTCGAGGAGAATTCATCCTTGACGGCTGGGTACATTCCCCCTTGATGGCTGGGTACATTACGCGGCCATCAAGGAGGAAAGCTCCTCATGGCTGGGTACGCTACCCAGCCATCAAGGAGCAAATTTTCTTGATGGGCAGGTACTCTGCACAGCCACCAAGCAGAATACCTCCTCAATGGCTTGGTATTGTACCCTACCACCACCAAGGAGAAAGCTCCCTCAATGGCTGAGTAATCAACCAAGGCGTCAAAGAGGTTTCTTCCTCAATGGTTGGGTACAGAACCAGGCCATCAATGAGGATACCTCTTTGATGGCTGAATACATTACTCAGCCATTAACAATGTTTCCTCTTCAATGTCTGGCCACTTATCCAGCCTGAGCCGTCAAGGAGGAAACCTGCCCAGCCATCAAGGATTAAATGTCCTTGATAGCTGGGCACTCTATTAAAAAAAGAGAAAAATATTGATTAACATTTTTCTGCCACTCCAGAGAATTTCATGACAAATTCCTTGGATAAGAAATAGAAGGAAATGAAAATGATAACAAAAAGACCTATTAGAAAAAGAGAAAACCAATTAATATCTTTCTTCATGAGTTGAACCCGTTCAGTATAGTGGAGGACTTCCCATGGCCATCTACAGGGGCTGTAAAGTATAAATTACAGGGCTAAATCCAGTCTTTCCTGCCAAAATTCAGATTTACAGGCTCAAATTAAGAATCTACAGCCTACAGGGGCTGTACATCCTATGGGAAGTCATCCAGTAGAGTGGAGGATTTTATTCAATGAGTTGTCCAGTAAGTAAGAGCATTCAAGAATAATTATGAGTCCTAGGGTTCATGAAAATATGAAACTATGATGAACCAACACACAATATTGAAAATAAAAAATGAGGGAGATAACATTATGGTGACACAGTTGAACATCTCTCAAGAAATTAGATTCAGAAATCTGGGGAGGCATGTCCCCATCATCCTTGTAATGACAGATTTGAAGAGGTTACTGGAAAACTTTTACTCCAATTAAAATGCAGAATGCCTTTAGGCAAAGCCAAAATATGGGGATAAAGCTTTCACATTATGGATGTGGCGGCGCAGCTGCCCTGGCCTCTAGTTAACAAAATGAAAGACATATCATCAATGGGTCCAACCCCCAAAAAGGGGTAGGTAAATAAGCAAAATGTGTTTTAAGTGGTGTATTTTTACTAACCCCTCAGTCAGGTAATGGTGCATATTTGATACCCCCTAATGCATAAAAGAAAACAGGGAAGTGAGTGGATCAAGAAAATATAGAAATGTTAAGAGATGAATTGTGAATCACAGGGAAGGGAAGGAGTCATTATTGGTTGGTATGATTGAACTCTTTTCCTTGGGCAATGTACTACAAGAAGACTACAAAGCCGTCATGCGAGGTGTCTCAAATTCAATCAAATAAGGTTAAAAACCAAAAGATCAGGTAGATGTTGCTGAGACCATGGGTCATAGCAAGAAACGCTAGAGAAGATACATCAATGACAGGAGGTATCCCAATACAACAGACTCCCTCATTGGGGAATGCAAAAAGATCAGAGGTGAAACAAAGCTAGGTTAGCCTAAAAACTTGTTGAATGTCAACCGCAACACGTACAGCACATCCTCAGAGGCTCAAATTGCCAATCAATGCTGGTTGGCCGCAGCATTGGAGTCGCTTTATGGATTGTACAGCACTCTCTGCCAGTGTGACTCTAAAGGGACTGGGAACAACATGTTTACAGCCGTGGTCAAGCACTTTTTGTCTTGAACAACCTACGAGCTCACTCTGAAAGGTCAGATCCGCTCAATACTAACCAAAGGACAATCAATGCTTTTCAACCTCACCAATAGGAAGCACCCACAAAGCTTCTGGCCCGGGGCCTTTGCGTCAGCTGACTTCTTTCTGGAGGTTGTGTTGGACCCAAAAGTGAATCCCTCAAAAACTTGGAACAAGCTGTTTTCAATCAATGAGCTCTGCAATTTCACCTGTATATGTCACCCCGCCTGGAAGGGTCAAGAAAAGCAACCAGTCACTCAGAAGTTTTTTGCCTAACAATCATGAAAGATGCATTTCAATTGAACCAATTGGACTACTCGCAAGTCCAAGAGCTTTTGGCATGCTGGATCACCTCGAGAATCAACAAGAATACAGGTCTGGCCTGCAAGGAGTGCTCTACCAATAGTGAGACAAACACCCTTAGCAAAAACTCTACTCTTCAATTCAAGGACAACCAGTCACCTGCTAACCTATACTTCCACCTCTGATGGAGGCAAACATTGTAAATTTATGCAAGGTGTTGATTGGCCATTCAGACTCTTGTTGTGTAATAGTACATACACTCTGATTTTGCATGGATACTGGGATGGATTTCACTAATGTTGCCAAGTGTACAAGAGTTCCAACGGTTTGGATGGTGAATGGCTTCACAACAACCACAAGAATCAAGGGATTGCCCAGAACATAGGCCAGGATCCAAGTAACATCGCTGGGAAGTCTCCAAATACTAGCTGGGTAATGTATTCACGAGAGTGGACCCAAGACAAACGAATCAATTGAAAAGGTCAAGAAATCAAATCAGAACACGGCAGGTTCCTTTTCAACACATCAACATGCTCTTGGATGCGGCCCCACTGACAATGGATCCTAAGGATACTACACCACTCCCAATGGATTCTAAGGAAACCGTTGGCTCAAAGCTAATCTGCCGTTAATTGCGACCAAGAAGATTGCAAATCAATGGATGATTTGATTGGAAATCATGAACCACCTTCAGAAGCAGCTGAGGTCCATCCAAGTTCCTCTGGAACCAAGGAAAAAACACCACCAAAATTGCTAAAGGTACGGTTGAAAATGGCAAGTCAAAGTAAGGAATTGATGGGTGATAACTCAAAGGTCAAGGTCACCAACAACGGTTTGAGAAGTGAAGAGGAGCTACCTGGTAAGGGTTCTGTGCTTGGTAGGCGCAAAAGTGAACATGTTGTAAATTTCAACATTTCACCTTCTTTTTGTCCTTTTTCGTTCCCTTTCCTCTTAACTCTGCATATGTAGTGTTCACAAAAAACCCTTGTAAATTTCAATATTTTATCAGATTTGCACCCCAACAATTTTACTATGCTTAAGGATAGTACAAGTGAGGAACAGAAATTTCAAAAATAAAGACATGTAATTGACTTTTGCATGCCACAAGATATGTGGATTATACATTGTCATTTTGTATATTTTCTGGATTGAGGTAGTTTTTGCACGGCTTGCCTTTACCCTCCTTGATTTACAAGTGTCCAATTTGGGGAGAATGCATAGGAAATCTACATAAGATGTATTGTCCTATGTGTTTTTACACCTCTTATCTTTTCGTATTCATATGTGCTGTAAAAAACGACTTGTAAAACTACAGGGCCCCATATTATAATAGGGTTTTTTTGCTGATGTGGTGCTTACTGATGGGCTTACTGGATGATTCCCTTCAATCCACCACCCCCCTGTAGAGCCAGATGCCAGAGCTTATTTGCAGTTGAAAAGCTAAAAATTTAGCTTTTCCACTTCTAAATTAAGATCTACAGGGGCTGCACATGGCAAAGGGAAGTTTTCCATTGAAACTAAAATCTTACTCATCAAGGCCCAATGTGTCAACAAGACAATGTGGTTTTGAGAATGTTCTGAAAATATCACAAAAGAGAAAAAAAAGCAAGAATGAAAAAAGTTCTCCATATTATTCATAAATATGTGTGGAAAAAACAGGACAAATACCTAACAACTTGAAGTAAAAAAAAAGTTCAATATTTTATATGTAAACTACAGTCTCTCAGAGAGAAAATCTTTCTTTAACAGCATACAACAGCTATGTTGGCCAATCATAGCACGTGTGAACCAATTGTATGGGGAAAAGATACCCCGCTCTTAAATATCATTTTAAAATGAACCACTGTTTTTCGCGAGAGATTCTTCATTCGACTGTGACACTCTTTGCCAGGTTTCGGGCTATGAGTGTACAATAATTTTTATAGTTACAATGGTTCGAGAAGATAGGAGTGATGTTCAGTTAGATTATAAGCCAGTTGTTAAAGCGAGAGGGAAAAAAGGCTTACGGAAATCGACGTCGACGCCTCTCAAGCTGTTCAAGTCGAGTCGAAACGGAAAGAAGTTAGGCATGGGAAGCTCAATGTGAAATGATGATTACATCATGGAAAGACGCCCAAAGAGTGGAGCTTACATGGCAATGTGGTAGCTGAGCAACTGCATAGGAATGATTGTCAAGAGTCCCTGTAAACAGTCCACCGTTTGAGGAACTCTCAAGATCCTGGTCGAGTCGGCGGCCGTCAAGCCGGTGTCGCCCTCGTTTGCAATCACGATCGGGGAGCCTTTTCGGGCTGTAACTTGTTGAAGAGCCGACTGAACTTTAGGATAGAGAGAATCCTTGGTCATGATCAAGATTACCGGCATGCTTTTTGATGGTTAAGGGAACGTGAAACATAAAGTTAGTCGCGAATATCCAGCGATGTTCTTTCAGGTTGTCTTGATATGATCCCTTACTTCTCATCGATCAAAGCCAACGGTCCATGTTTCAATTCTCCAGCCAAGATACCTTCGGAATGCCTGTACCAATTAAACTTGGAATTAATGCTTGACCACGATAAAAGGGGGAAACAAAAAGAAGAAACTGACATGTAGGTTAATTCCTTGACTTTCAGGGCGGCTTCCAAGCAGGTCGCATGTTGGTAGCCACGGCCCATGATGAGCAAACTTCTTTCCTTGCTAATGGTACCAGCCAACTGTTGAATCTCTTTATCTTGAGTCAAGATCTCTCTGATCTGACGGGGCAACTCGTGGAGACCGTCAATTATTTGATTTCTTCGTTCGGTAAGAGACATGCGGTCTTCGGAGAGCTGGATAGCCATCATCACCAGCGCGATATACTGTGAAGTATAGGCCTTGGTGGACGCGACTCCGATCTCAGGTCCAGCGTTAATGTGGATACCACAATGGGTCTCACGGGAAATCGTCGAGCCGACGACATTTACGACTCCCACATTCAAAGCACCGCGCTCGAGACAGTAGCGCATGGCGAGAATAGTGTCCGCTGTTTCACCAGATTGAGAGACAAAGATACAGGTGTCATCTCTGAAAATAGGGCATCGTCTGTCGAGGAAATCTGATGCCAATTCGATCGAGACTGGAATTTCTGTCAGCTCTTCAAAAGTAGCGCGGGTCTAGAGATGAAATCCATGAAACACGCAATTATTTAGTATTCATGGTACTTAAAATTGAAAAGATCCGCACAAAACGTTATTGGAATACTTACAGCCAAGCAAGAGTGGAAACTGGTTCCACAAGCCACGAAAACAATACGCCTGCATCTACGGATGGTAGGAAGATAAGCCTTCAAGCCTCCGAGATTGATCCTCCCGGTGTCAAAGTTGACTCGACCTCTCATCGTGTTGACGACAGACTCTGGCTGCTCGTAAATCTCCTTTTGCATGAAGTGGTCAAAGTTGCCCTTCATGATTGCGGCGAGTTCCATCTCTAAAGTCTCGATCGCTCTCACGGAGGAGACACCATCATTACGTCTGAGACGATGGATGTGGAATTCCCCCTCGGCAATGTGAGCTATGTCGTCATCTTCCAAGTACAAAACACGCTTGGTGTGTTCGACGATCGCCGACGCATCAGATGCGATGAAAAATTCGATCGGTTGAGGAACCCCGTCCTCTGATAAGAAGGCACGAGATTGAGAGCGGATTAACTTGGCACCTCCAGGTTTCAAGCCGCCCTCGGTGGGTGGAGCGAGCAAGCCAGACTTAGCTTGTGAGGCGGCATCTGTGGGAGAAGATAAGGAGTCTAGTTCGCCTTCGTTTGGCCCAGCTACCTCGACATCTACAAAGTCGACCTTAAGTTTTTTTTCAGTCTTGACTCCGATCAAGACTGGTGAACCTCTTCGACAAACTACGATCTCATCTGGGAAATGGGCCGATTTGAAGACAAATGCAAACGCCCCTTCCTAAAAAAAGAAAAAGAAAGTGACAAGCATAAGTATGGTATTCATCACCAGGGGTTCTATAAAAAAAAGTTTAGTCAAGCTTACCAATTCCTTGATGACACTTTTGATCAAACCGGTGAAGGTCAAGTTTTTGCCCTTACTGTTGTCGTATAAGAATTTACAGAGCTTGGCAGCCACCTCGGTATCGGTCTCGGTTTCGAATTGGTAGCCCCTTTTCTCGAGAACCAATCTGAGTTCTTTGTAGTTGGTGATGATCCCGTTGTGGACGACGGTAAACTCGTTGTTGACATCCGACCGATGGGGATGACAGTTTATGGAGGAGGGTTGACCGTGAGTAGCCCAACGAGTATGGGCCATGGATGATTGCATGAGAAAGGATTTGGTGAAATCGATCGTCGCTTGATCGGTGTGAGCCCGGAGTAACTTGACCTTGCCCACCTGTTTGAAGATGAAGACTTGGCCAGGCTCATCACCGTCGAGCTCGATGCCTATGGACAGCAAAGATCAAGATCAGAGAGCTGTCAGAGGGGAGAGAGTAAAAGAGACAGACCAGCAGAGTCATAACCACGATACTCTAGCCTTTGGAGGCCATTGAGCAGGGTATCGATGATGTAACGACGGTCCTAAGAGTGGTAGAAGTAGTGAGTGAGATTGGGATGATCGATGACGTATTTGCAGTGAGCAGGAAGAGAAGAAGCAGGAAGACCGACCTTTTCGACGAGGTAAGAGGCATAAGCAAAGATCCCACACATCTTTGAAGACTGGGATGAGGCTGATTGGGAGTTGGAGGATAAAAGAACAATCTAATCTAAAATGGTTTTGAGGAACTTGAGTGTGCTCCTGGCACAGTGTTTGGGCAGAGCAGGGCAACTGCCAACCGAGCGACGAGCGTGAAAGAATATCTGCCGCGCACTTCAACCGTTTTCAACCGTCGACGGCTTAGTCACTCCCAGCATGACTTCTTCCACCCGGCCCAGCCTCGGCTATCCGCTCTCTCCAAAAAAACATTTGGTTGGATTTTCTTCCTTTGATTGTACGCCCACTCCAGATTATGTACTTAACATACAGAAGCTTGCAGATCCCAGTCCACCCAGCAACATACAGTCATAAAAAAAGACAATACATATAACCCACATGATTTACAAAAGTTAATCACAATTATCACAGAAGGTATGTAATCTCCACTGCAAATTTACATCATGAAAAGATCAATAATGATTTACTGGGAATTGAACCACCAACCAAGAATTGGAAAACATTTACCAATAAACTTAACATGTATATTGGCTCTTGGGCTCTCTTGGGAGGGCCATGGTGGGTGCATGTGCAAGGCGGCTAAGCCCAATGATGGCTTGCATACACTGGAATATCAATTGAGTTCCATTTCCCTTTTGATCACAAGACAAAATCAATAGGGTTTTTAGTTCAACTTTTTTTCATCCTTGTCTCTCCCTCTCTCTCTTTGACTCATTCTCTTGTTGATCTTATTTTCTTCTAACCCACCCAAAACTTAAGGGTCAGCCTTTATGCACAACCAAACTTTACCACATGCACACCAAAAAAGGTGTGCATGGCTGTGCACAGTCATGCACATCTTTTTTGGTGTGCATGGACTTGCACACCAAAATTCTTGGCGTGCACAAACGCGCACACCAAAGTTGATTTTTATTTGGAGTGCTCAAGCCTGCACTCCAAAACTTTTGGTGTGCACAGCCATGCACGCCATGTCATAATCTGAGCACTCCTTTTTTTGGAGTGAATCATATTTCACTCCAAAAAAAGGAGTGCTCAGATTATGACTTGTTGTACATGGCCATGCACACCAAAAGTTTTGGAGTGCAGGCTTGAGCACTCCAAAGAAAAATCAACTTTGGTGAGCACAGTTGTGCACACCAAGAATTTTGGTGTGCAAGTCCATGCACACCTTTTTTGGTGTGCATGTGGTAAAGTTTGGTTGTGCATAAAGGCTGACCCAAACTTAACTGTAGGGAAGTCAAGAACTCCTGAGTTGAGCTTATGGCACTATTCTGAAACTTCTTTTGCATCCAGGGAATTTGAAAAGGTTTAGTTGAGTTACAAGAAAGCAAAGGAAGGAAGGTACATAAAAATTAGAATTTGAAATGGAATTGATGAAGGATATTCTAATGAGAATTAAGTTCGACAGGAATTCAGTTAAGACAGGCAAGGGATTAATGATTAGGTCAAGGTTATAAGAGTTTTTATACATGTAATTTCAGGAGCACATGTATTGAGTATGTTTGAGTGAGGTTAGGAGCTCCAGGAGATGTCACAAGCAAATGACTTGAACTCAACAAAGGTTTTCTGAAAAAATAGAAAGATGGAAAGAAAGGAAAACAGGGGCCAGGACTAATATTACAGCATTCATCAAAGGGGCCTTTGGGGAAAACACTACATTGGTGTTGGGTTGTAACATGAAAATAACCAGGGGTGAAGAAACAAGTCCTTCAAGGCTTTTGCCCAATTCTTAATTCATGCAGATCATTCCATAGGCAGAAAAGATGGAAGCTAATAACACAATGAATTTCAAGAAATTAATTAATCAGAATTGCAGTCATCATCATTAGAGATTAAAAAATATCACCATAAGAAAACATTGTTTCTCAACACAAAGCTAAATGCTTGTTCATCAATCATGCACCAGCCGTAGAGCCATACAGACAGCCAAGAAGAAAAACATACATGCAATGCCGTGTTGATCAACACAACCCAGGCAACTAGAAAACTTGCACCCCCAAAAAAATTACAATGGCTTCAATTAAGGTGAGGCAAGAATGGTCTGATAAAATACCATCTGCAAGTTGTGCAATAATTTTTTCAGCTGAAATTCAGAATAAATAAAAAGTGTCAAATCTTTCTCAAAATGGAGATCTTTGTACCAATCAATCTTTCCATTTACAATGGACAGCAAAGAACTTTCAGTTACTGTTCCACAACCAAGAAAATCAATGTAGGCTATTATTGATTTTGTATTAATTTTGATTGTTGTAAAAGGAAAAATATGTAAGGTCCCGTTTGGCAGATTGTGAGGTGCTGTGTGAGGATGCAAATAGGGTTGAATAACCTTATTTGTGTCTTCACACACCTTGATCCTTCACTTTAACACTTCACAGGGCTTTTTGGAACATCCAGGTGAGTTGGGATGGCTGCACCTTGCAGAGTGGCTGTACAGATGACCAAACCACTTTTTTTTGGGGGTGAAGCTCAATTCAGATTGTCTTGTTGGTTGGCCAAGTTTTTTTTTTTTTGGGGGGGGGGGCAGGGCGGGTTGTGTAGTGTTGTAGTGAAGAAGAGTCCTTGCTGGCTGTGGGTCTTCACTCTGATTCTTTTGGTCAAGACCAAAATAATCAGTTTCACAGGGGAGTATTGAAATTAACATTGCATTTTGCAGACATTTAGCAGAAAATGATTGGGCAGGATTTGAAACAGCGACCTCAGCATGAAGTTAAGACACTATACTAGAAGTGCTGCCTTTACCAACTAGCACTAGGGATGTTTTTGCATCACAACATCCAGCTACGACGTCCTGTTGCAGCGGAATGTTGTGACACCTCTGTCACAAAAAAAATGTTGCGACAGCCCAGCGGGCCCATCTGGCTGTCACAAAATTTTCGCTGCAACAGGACGTTGTAGCAGGATGTTGCGGCACAAAAATTTCTGTAGTGTAGGCTACCAAGTCTGTGCCTGATGTGCTCATATTCATACCACTGTGGATTACAATATTTCAACAAGGAGCATAGGCAATTGTGAGTTCCTGTGAGAAACTTAAATTTATTGGGCTTTTTAAGAAGATTTACAACCAGAATATTCCAGTTAAGCAACAATAAAAATTGCTCAGAAACCTCCCTGGAGTGTCCTGATCCTGCTGTTCATTACTGAAAACTGATTGGCTCAAGATGTTGGATGATTATCTGAAAATAAAATTTGGGGGTATGTATGTGTCTAACATGAGGGGGGAAGCCAAAAATCCTAAGCAAGATCCTGTGACATTTTGAGAACTTGAGAGTTCTTTTGGGAACCAACAAGTCAAGATGACTTTTGTTTTCTCTTTCAGGCCACTTGCCTGTAAAGATGACTACATGGTGGAACACTTCTCTGGCATCATACACTGCAAGAAAATCTGCTTCAACAGTGACCAGTAGGCATGAAAAAGTGCAAAGGCGCCTATGTAATTTGGCATTTCTGATGGTGACAGTTGGAACAGTTTTCTAATTTTCTTGCAATCATAAGCTGTAAAAACATTCTTAGCCCATGTTTGAAATTATGTGGCTTCACAGTATTCCATCCAGACAAAAAGTTGAATACAAAAAATCTGGTGGCTTGGAGATGTATCTGTGATTGATATTTATAACTTTCATGTTAAAAACCCACCTGGAAAGAGGGAAGAATACACTTCCTCATGCAACAGAAAAGTTGCCTCAGCATCAAGTCCTCTGGAATCTAAGCTTTACACAAACTTTTCACAAGTATCAATCCACGTGGGGCACCATAAAGTTAGGGAATCCCCCACAGGAGAGACTTACACCTAAGTCACCAGACATGCATAGCAAGATTCTGGGGTTTTGGTGGGAGAAACATTCAAGCTTTGAGGATTTTTGGTCTTTTTTTCTTGAAGGGCTACATGATCTAGTTTATCCAGCCAAAAAATTGGAATTTTCTCATAGCCACATGGATTTATAAGTTTCTAAAAGTGGTATATGAAAAAAATCAAGTGGGGTGATGGTTACTTGAGATGAGAACCAATGGTTTTTAAAAATAATTATAAATCACTGCAAGAAAACTTCTTCAGCTGGAAGCAGTTGACATGTAATATTTCAAAGGCTCCTTTGTAATATTGCATGCCAACTGCTTTCAATTGAAGCTGTTTTTCTTGTAGTGAAATACAATGAGGACAATTTCAAAAAAAAAAAAAAACACCAAGATTCCAAGAAATGACAATAGAATCCCTCGGTTAAGCTTGGGATGGAATTTTGGTAAATGTGAATTCAATAAGGAAAGGGCTGCAGGAGGAGAAATGCAAAAAAGTGGGTTTCACTCCAAGTCCAAATCTGAAATCTTATCACACGTTGATTTTGAAATAGGGCATGGGCTTCAACTGGAGTAGATAGCTCTGCTTCCCTCTTCCTTTCACCGCTGTGGAGGTGTGTGCAATCTACTTGGGGTGACTTGTGCCAAATTTGGCGACTTGGTTCCATCTGCAAATTCCAACTGGGTCCGGCAAACGGGCCGCAGCCTCCGCAGCACTATAGCCAAGCCTCCCAGACGTCCGCCGAATCGCCATGCATACTGAAGTTTCCATCTGTCAAAAAGAAAAGACAGCAACCATCAAGCCGTATACCCCAAAAGATCCTCGACGCCACCAGAAGGAAGACGAGCGAGAAATCGAGAAGCAGAAATGATAATTGGATCTCTAATCTTCTGCGAAGACTGCGGAAACTTGCTCTCCCTACCAGAACACCACAACCCCCGAGGATTAATTCGATGTGGCCAATGCAAGCGGAGTCAGAAATTTAATGGTTGGCTATCTATCCGATAAACTTTCTTCTCACCAACATCAAGACTACGAAAAAAAAAGAACTCGCAAAATTCAAGTGTTCACCATCCCTGCTGCTCTCTAACATTACAGTACAGGACGGTCTAGGGATTGTCACTCGGTCGAATCCCAACGCATTTCCATCAGCCCTGCGCCAAAAACGTACGCTGGTCCAACAGAAAATCAATTCGGCTGGACATCAGAACGATCCATCTACTGCTCCATTGGTAAGCTCTCATCATCCGATTTTCATGCAGTCACAAACCGGTCTTTTTTCAAGCTCTAGTCAACTGAATTTTTGATTACAATTTCTTGTCGGTACGCCTGCCTGGTTTCTATTTTAATTGTAATCGCGAAAAAATAATCCGCTTTCTCAGATGGATGAAAGCTGTCCAAAATGCAACCATCCTCAGATGAGATATCATACCCTTCAACTCCGAAGCGCTGACGAAGGAACGACAGTGTTTTACGAGTGTCCCAACTGCAGGCAAGTAATTGATCCGCATCCTGAATTTTCCACTCCGCAAGTTCTTTCGGGTCAGTTTTCAAGCTAACATTAATCATCCCATTCGGTTTACTTCACCCACTTCTTTATGCAGTCACAAATTTTCAACCAATAATTAAACCTCTTTCTCCACATATGTACTCTCGACGCAATCTCTAGGATTTCATCTTTCTCTTTTCTATCTTCTCGCAGAAAAATTTCGAATCCATCAAAAACTAGATATCACAGCAGTACAGTAGGCAGGAAAAGAATCTCGGCATCGTAATCCGAAGCAAAAATGAACTCACGGGATAGCAAAACTAAGGCAGAACACATTACCCCTGGCAAATACGAGCTGGATCTCAAGGAAATGCATGCAGTCTGTTTGGTGCCCAATGGAGGAGTCTTCAGCTTTGGGCGGGATGTCATTTCCATTCAAGAACAAGCAATCATAACTGTACATACATATCTTGCATATTAATCTCCAAGTACATAGATGAAGGGGCATTAGGGCGGGAGAGTTCGTAATACATATATGCATGATATCAACCAAGATGTTGACAAAAGTGATATCCCAAATGACAATGGCAAACCTGTGAGCCCCCAAACTTCTTTTGTGAAAAGGTCTTGGCTTTCACATCCACAACAGCTTCACCTTGCCACTGGCAAGAATGAGTTGGTTTGAAATACACTGAACCCAACAAGTCAAGCAAAAGATGATCAAGTTCCATTGGCCAAAAGATCATTTTTTTACTATCAAGAGGATACTACCTCATGGGAAGTTACATGTGTTCAGAAATAGTCATTTTTCAAAATGGATCTACTAGGACAGTTCACGTGGGGAAATAATAGCATTATTACACTGCCAAAATAACTGGCTAGGTTTTAGGCATCCCAGTCAAACTGGGATACACTCAACCAAGCTGAACTTGGTTGGATTCCAACTGATGAAATCAAAATCCAAGGTACCTTGGATTTCTAATTAATCAGTTGGCATCCAACCAAGTTTAACTTGGTTGAGTGCATCTTGGTTTAACTGGATACCACCAACCTAGGCAATCGCATTGGCAGTGTTGAATTGGTATTTCAGCAAGATTCTGAATTTCTTAAGCATATGAGCAAATTTGAGAGTGATAACCCTTGATCATGTCCCTATGTGTAATTTGTTGGAATTCCACTCATTCCAAAAAACCTTCTTTCCTTTCTTTGACTCTAGTTTTATTTTATTTTTTGGTATCTTGAACTTGATAACATTGTAGTAGAAATCAGTAGCAGCAAGACTTGTAGATACATGCTAGTGACTTTGTTTCCATGCTTGTTATTCCCTATTATCCTGTCTAGTCTCATCTGAATATCTCATCATCGGTGCATTTCCTCAGCACTGGGCCGCTGCGCTTTTTTGCAAAAAAGCGGAGCGTAGCAGTCGCACTTTCTGCCTGAAAATGGTGTAGCGCTGCTACGCTGCGCTATGCAGCGTTACAGGCGTTTTTAGCCGGGTTTTCCGCTAAAAAACCGCCGTAACGCAGCGTAGCAACGGCTTTTGTAAGGCTGAGGCGCGTAGCGATAGCGCAAAACCCGCTAACAGCCAAAGAAAACCCGTTAGCTGTTAGCGGAATTACGCTACCGCTGTGGTTAGTGTAGCGGGCCCACCGCTTAAAAAATACTGAAACAGGAAATTTTCCTGTTTCAGTATTTTTTAACCATTAATTTATCTTTAGGGACTTCGAAAACTTACTCCCAAAAATTCGACGAACGACTCCCATGGGAGTCGTTGGTCAAATTTTGATTTTTTTTTTGGGAGTCGTCACAAAGATTTCATGAAAATTTAGCAAAAATTAAGCAAAGAAAAAAAATTATAACTTTTGAATGGCTGGTCCAAATGACCTAAAAATTTCAAATACAAAAATTAATGATGGCCCCTTGTACCCAGGTACCTGCCATGTAATTTCACTCAACTTAGACACCCGCACCCGGGTTCAAGTGGTGAGTACCCGCGGGTGTCTGCAACCAGACACTAGGAATGCGCTGCACTGCTGCTCCGGCACCACTGTCTCGGCAGCTTGCAAAAATGGTCTCAGTCGCTGAGACTGATGTTCCCAGCTTCTGAGACCGCAGGTATCAGTAGATAGGACCAAAGGTCTCCAAATCTGGGGGTCTTAGCTGCTGAGGATGTTGGTCTCAGCTGCTGAGATCGATGGTCCCGGCCTCAGAAGCTGGGACGATCGATCTCAGCAGCTGGGACGATCGATCTCAGAAGCTGGCCAACTGAGCAGAAGCTGAGAATTTTGGACTCAGCTTTTGGTTGGTCCAAATTCCAGCCGCTGAGACCGATGGTCCTGACTGCTGAGACCAATGGTCCTGGCTGCTGAGACCGATGGTCCTGGCTTCTGGAACCGATGGCCTCAGAAGCTGGGACCAATGGCCTCAGAAGCTGGGACCAATGGCCTCGGAAGCTGGGACCAATGGACTCCAAGCGGGTACCCGGGTATTGCTTGTTTTGGTACATAAGCTTGACACCCGCACCCGCACCCGGTATTTGCAGGCAGGTACCCACACAAGCCACAGGTACCCGCGGCCAAGCCTAACAAAAATAGAGCCCCCCATTATTCCTATGAAAAAAACTCAACCCCATTGCACCCGCAGAAACCATTTGCATGGTGTAGCCCAATTTCCAAGTTTCCTACTTTAACCAATACAAAGAGGATTATAACTTTGAAACAGAGAATCCAAATGGTCCAAAAATTTTACAGCAATTATTCATGAGATCATTGAATCTTTTGAAAGAATTGTGGCTCAATATCATTTCCCAAATGCCTTTGGGAATTTTTCTTTTTTTGCCACTTACATGGACAATAAAATTAAATTCCCAAAGGCTTTTGAAAAATGATGTGGAGCAGAAGTTTTTTCCAAAGCTTCAATGGTATCATGAATGATTACTGTAAAATTTCTGGACCCCTTGGATCATTCATTTTAAATCTGTAATCTTTTTTGTATTAATCAAAGTAGGAAATTTGGAAATTGGGCCACACCACACAAATGGTTTCTGTGCGTGCAACGGGGTTGAAATTTCATCAGAGGACTCATGGGGGGCTCTATTTGTGAATTTGAAGTTTTTAGGCCTTTTAAACCAGCAATTCAAAAGTTATAATTTTTTCTTTTGACTCAATTTTTGGTGAATTTTTGTGAAATTTTCGCGAGGACTCCCAAAAAAAAATCAAAATTTGACCAACGACTCCCATGGGAGTCGTTGGTCGAATTTTTGGGAGTCTTTTTTTGAAGTCCCTATCTTTATTCAATTCTCAACCACAAGTCTGTCCATTGTACTGAGTCTATATAAACCATAGCATAGTCAATGGGAATCAGCATTGGTTCTCCTCCTTTAAAATCTTGAGTCCATGCCATTAAAATAAGATCCTTTATTTGTGCTCCACTGAGTCCGATCAACTCTTCCTCTTTCCATCTCTACTGGCCTTAAACCTCATAAATTCTCTTATACTTTCCTATTCTTTAATGTTATATGCTTGGCTGATTATGAAACTTTATCTAAACCTGATTGAATAGTAAAACTAGAACTAAGAAGAAGAAAAAGTCAGGTGAGAACAAGGAGCAAAAACAGGAAGCATAACCTGATTAAATTTTGTGATCAACAACTGAGGAATAAGAAAAGATGGCAGCAACAAATTTTTGAGAGGAAAAAAGAAATTCAACAAGATTGATTTAGTTTGACACTTCAACAGATAAGTTTTGAGATTGATTAGAAAGAGTACAGAGAATAGAAAAAGAAGAAAGTAGTGGGAAAAGAAAAAGTGAAGAACGGAGGGCTTACTGTTGCAAATCTAGAATGCAAAATTTTAGATTCCAAACTTTATTTGGTGGCGAAGACTCTTCCAGATCGAGTTTTCACCACCTAATAAGATTTGGGATCTGTGATTTCAGATTCCAAATTGGGGAAGGGAAGTCCTCCAATCAACACTGGGAAGTTACGGAGCAGATAACACTAGCATAACAGTTTTGGTGTTGTTATTGTTACAATAACGGCACCAGCCAGGCTGTTACGTTTTTTGTTTTTATTTTTACTTTTTTTTGAACTGTTACACTATCTGCCTCAGAGTTTTGCGGATATCAAGCAGCTGTGAGGCCTTTTTTGGCCCATAATTACCTTGCAAAACGCGGATAACAATCCATGTTAGTTTCCTCTGTAACAAAGCATAAAAATGATTTTGTTATGCTACTCACAGGCTATAAAGCTCTTTTAACCAGATAACAATAAAATGTTTTCTGGTAACGCTGGGAAGTTAAATTACAAAAATACCTCCAGATATCTAATCTAATCTAAGTATAGTAAAGACACACTTTTGGAAAAACCAAGAGCATGGGTTCCCTCCCCCTTCATTTCCACTAAAAATCAAATCATGACCACAGGTCAAGCCCCCGCTGTGCATCATACACAGATGTGGGGGCTTGACCGGTGGCCATGACCTGCTTTTTGGGGGTTTGGCCTCCAGCGACTATCAACAGGTCTCTATTTATAGACCTCCAGTCTTATGCCTGGAACCTCAAACTCGGATCAATGGCTTGGTGCACCCAACGGTTGAGGAGGCAACCTTGCCAGTGGCTGGGTATACCCAGCCGTCGAGGTGGAGACCTCCTCAATGGTGCCGTTGAGTGGCTTGTTACACCCAGCCATTGTCGAGGTGGCAACCTCCTCAAAGGTTGGGTATACCCAGCGGTCGAGGAGGCAACCTCCTCAATGGATGGGTATACCCAGCGGTCAAGGATGGGTACACCCAGCCTTTCAACGCTGAAGCGGGTGTCAACCAGCTCATCGAGAGGCTTTGTCTCAATGAGAAGGTTCACACCGCTAACCGGGAGGATTCCTCTGATCAAGCAGGTTCAAACATCTCCTCATTGAGAGGCCAAGCAGGTGCCAGCCTGCTCATCGAGAGGAAACCTCTCGGCGAGCAGGTGCCAGCCTGCTCATCGAGAGGAAACCTCTCGGCAAGCAGGTGATAGCCTGCCTCATGAGAGGTTTCCTCGCGACAGGCAGGTTGTAAATTGCTCATCGGGAGGTTTCTTCTCGAAGATTAGGCCGTAACTGTGAATTGAAAATCTTAAGTAAATATGAAAAGAAGACTGAAATAAATGAAAGAGAGTAGTACCTTAAAGCAAGACAACAGGGAAGAAAAAGTATAACAAGAATCAACAAATGCAAGAGAAATAAGAAACAAAACTGAAAAAGAATAATTGTCAATATGAATGAAATAGGTCAAAGTGATGGAGTTCATCAAAAACCTACAACAAGGACAGACCAAAAGTCTTTATTGAAAGGATGATTGGAGAGTAGTCAATATAAGAAGGGAAGCACTCTGGTCAAGTCAGCGGAGGAAGATAGGAAGGGATGTGGTGTACAAGACAATTGATTATGCTGAGGGAGGGCACAATAATGAATGTTGAGTGGAGGAATAAAAGCTTAAAATGGAGAAGGTCTCAGCAAGAGATTGGGGGATTGAGCAAAGAAGGAATTTGCAGAGGAACAGGTGTAGGGACGTGCGGAGAAAGATCTGTAGAAGGGAATTTTGACTGATGATGACAGATGTTGTCAGCAATGAATTAACTCAAGGGCTTGAGCTTAGAAAGGAAAAAAGTTCATATATTAAAAGGAACCTGCTGTGGAGTGGTTTTGTCTTGACAATCAGGCTAGAACCTGCTCATCAAGAGGTTTCCTCTAGATGTGTGGCCTGGAAAACACTCATCAAGAGGTTTACTCTGGGCACTGCTAGCAGGAGGAAACCTCTTGATTAGCAAGTGTCACTAGGGGATGAGATGGGATGTGTGAATTCAACCCTTTACCTGTATTGCCTATGTTACCAAAAAAGCAAAAAAGATGAAATGATTAACTCCAAAACAATCTGTAAAGGGGAAGCTAACACAACATTGAAGAAACATGCAGTAAAATTCTTACCGTACATCTGATATAAAAATTTCCAAATTTAAAAAGTGGGTAAGATGGGTGTGAGATTTTAACAGGGCCCAATGATATGGTGAATTTGATGCAAATTTAGGAGGAGGCCTGGATGGTGGGCAAGTGAACCTGATGAGTAGAGGAAAGTCAAAGTGGTATGGTAGTGAGGATCAAGACATGAGCAGATACCAGGGTGATATCATCCTCCAGTGGGAACAAGCTCTTTGTCAATGATACCAAAGGCTGTCCTAAATATCAATGTGATGCTCACATGCAGTTATCATTGTCTGATACATGTCTTATCAGAGGGGGCATAAAATGTAAGGTTTCTTTGCAGGTAAACATGGACAAATAACAGGTGAGACATACAGTCATATCTTGTTGTGCTTTCCAATTCAGGTTGAAAATGTGGAGTTGGAGTTAAACCATTAGCAGAAATTGAATGTGATCATTGCGAGTCCTCTGATGGGTTAGCATGATGCTATTTCAGATGTTGAATTAGTACAAAAAAGATGAAAAAATAACAAAATAAGTGTAGTCATACAAAAATCAAAAAATCAAGGTTCTTCTGCCTACAATGTTTCAATCTCAGTCATCCAAGTGGGAGGCCACAGTGATTGAAAAATGAAGACCTCAAAACATAAAAGCAATGTATGGCCTGACTGTATCCACCAGGAAAGGGTAAAGAAAGATGTGTGTATTTTCAATGTGGCTTTGAAGTTGGATAAAATCAGAAGCCACAGCCATTGACAAAACAAATACAAGATGAGGGAGACATCCATGTTGCAGTCAACCTTCTTTGAATAATCAGCAACTGGAACAAGCTGAGAAGAAGGATGGGAGGTTGAGTTATGGCAAGGGCTGAATTTTTAGTCCTGGAAAATTTTGGACAATTGTTGAAGTGACCCAGGATGGCTTTAGATGAAATTTTTGTTTAAAGTTTAATGATTAGGAATAAGATGAAGTAAACAGTCAGTGTTGGCACTGGCCTGAAACAAGATTAGCTGTAGGTTTTGATAATTGACATCATATTATTACCTCAAGGTTAAAAACTAAGACAAGGGGGTGGCGTAGCTGCCTTGGACTCTAGTCATATAGTATGTAAATTCTCAGTTTTGCTCCAATGGATTGATGGTAATGGAGGATGTTCAATTGAGAGTTGATGTTTGAAGATTTGAAGATTTGAAGTTGTGGATGGAAATGTGAAACATTTGGAAGGAAATTAGTTGAATAGGTGAGTGCAAGGAATTATGGTTGATATTCCAGTTACTTACACTGCAAAAAAATCTGCTTCAACTGCCAGTAGTTGACATGCATCTTACTCTGATTTTACTCAACTCTTATTCAAACTTTACTCAAACTTTACTTGAGATGCACAGTGACTGTGTACCAAAGTAAGGTTTGATTTTTGAGTAAAATCAGAGCTACTGCATGTCAATTGCTGCCAGTTGAAGCAGATTTTTTGCAGTGTTATTAGTCAATCAATTACTCACTGAGGAGAGCATCTTTATTGGTTTGGCAAGTTAGCCTAGCTTCGGGATAACTGTTGCTACATGTAGCAAAAGTTAGACAAAAATCAATCTTTGCGCGAGGTTAGCCCGTGTGTAGCTAGACTCAATGTGGTTGAGCATTGGGGCTCAAGTCCTTAGCTCATGCGGACTTAGCCACTGAATAAGATGCTCTAAGTGGTGAAGTAATTTTATTTGCTAATTGATTGTTGTTCTGTATTTTGATCTCTGTTCTTGTCAGATTGAGTTGACATTAGTTATTGACCTAAGTCTGGTGGTTTTGTCTTGATCTTACTTACAATCTAGTTTTTTTGTGCTGTTTGTTATTGTTGTGATGATTTCCAATAACAGTTATAGTTTTTTTTATTTTAGAGCTAGTGCTGTTCTTGTCTGTGCCTGTGAATTAACTTTATTCATTTTGAGTAAAAATGGTTTTTGGATGAGTGTATTCAAGATACATACAACTCGCTGGAGTTTGCTCTTTTTAAAGAGTTAATTATTCATTTTGGATTGTAATTCCAACAAAAAGTAATTCTTAGGATAGATTTGTTTAAATCATCAAATAACAATCAGCACTGGGACGCTACAATACACTACACTATTTCCAAATATTGTGTAGTGTGGAGGCCCTTTTTTGCCACCAAATCTGCAGCATTAGAACGTTTTTAGTGGTTCTAGGGGCCGCTAAGCTGCACTACATCCCCCTGTAGCGGAGTTTTACCACTAACAAGGGCTGTAGCGCAGTGTATCAATACCCTTTTAGGGGTGCAAGCACTTAGCGATAGCAATGATGCAGCAAAAAGCTACGGTAAAAGATGTTAGCTGTTGGCTATTTTTGCTACACTACAATACACCACCCGCTACGGGTAGTGTAGCAACCCAGATTTGTCACAATCCTTATTGATTTCCAAAAATGAGAAGGCTTTTAATGAGGGTTCTGAGTCATCTCATCCTTCTTTGTCATTCCTTTTTGGTTTGGTAAATCCTTTTATGGTTTGGTAAATCTGTTTTGGTTGGGTAAATCCTTTTGTTAAATCCTTTTTGGTAAGTTAAATACTCTTTGGTTTACTCACAAGAGCTACATCTAATTTTCTCATGGCTATGAGACCCTCTTTGAGATTGTACAAAAATATCCAGCTCATCCAGCTCACCTAGCTCTGCATCTAGCCATACACCAGCTCAGTCAGCTCCGCCACCCATCTGGGGCAGCTTCACACCCAGCTCCCTCAGACTATTACCCATAATCCCTGATCCCCTTGCTCTCTAGCCCCAGGATGGGCCTTTGTGGGTAGTATTTGAACCCACAACCTCATGGATTTTGGTGTAGTTTTTGTTGCTCCACCACAATCAACTAGGCTAAATTTTGTGGCCTGGACTGCAGGTTTTTCAACCCCACCGTGGGGAAACTCAGATCTAGGCTGGGGGAGCCTGTTGAGCTGAGCTGGTAGAGCTGGAAGGACTCAGCTGGGAGGGATGGCAGAGCTGGCAGAGATGGATGGGCTGAGCTATGAGATGGATTATGACCACATGATCTAGATGAGCTGGATATTGGTGATGAGAACTGAGCTGGCAGAGCTGAGCTATCAAAGCTGGGAAGGCCTAGCTCCATATCTCTTCTATTATAAATGGAAGATGAGAACACAGCTTCTTCCATTTATAATGGAAGATTTTAGGTTCCACAGGTGAGTGTTTCAGTCTGCTGCTATTCAGAGCCAACCTGACTACAAGCACTAAGAATATATAAAAACATAAAAAACTATTAAAAAAGAAAACACTAATAAAAATCTTAGAATAAAGTAAAAGCACTAGTGCAAAGGTTATGAAAATGATAAACTCTTCAATCAAAATATTAAAGAGCATTATATAACATTCGTTTAACCTTTAATAAACAATTACAACATTTATTACACATGTTCATATGAGAGTAGTAGTAGTAAAAACACTTTTTAAACATCCCTTTATTCGTAAATTATTTATAACTTCTTTAAGCTTGGAAAAATATTGAATATTATTTTACATTATTTATTGTTGAGTAAATTAATCTATTACACTACACTTTAATTATGACTCCTTCAGGTAGTTTTTCAGTTCTCAACAGTCACTATTGTAGCAGTGATTACAACCACATCACATATGAATATTCTTAGTTCATATGGGTCCAGATAACTGTGAAAATACTCCAAACATGGCCGGTGAGAAGCCTCCCACATGCCTTACTAAATGACAATAAGCTTTGTTGCAACGGTGGATTGCTACGCTTCCCATAGTGCAGCGTAGCAATAATCGCTAACAGCTAATGGCTTTTGCCATAGCTGTTAGCGGTTCAAGCGCTATCGCTACACGCTGGCACCCCTAAAAGAGTGTTGCTACGCTGCACTACAGCCCTTGTTAGCCGTAAAAACCACCTGCAAAGGGCTGTAGCGCAGCATAGCAGCCCCTAGGACTGCTAACGTAACACTAATGCTACAGCACTGGTGGCAGAAAAAAAAAGTTGCTATGCTACACTATTTTTGGCAAATAGCGTAGCAACCCAGCACTGCTTGTGGCACATAAGCCCCTCCCCTGTTGGGCTTACAAGATGTCATTAGATGACACCAGCCCTGTCACAACATTATACATAGACCAGTCTCATTCCTTCCTTGGCTCAGCAGAGAACTGACTGCAGTATCTCTAAGCCAGGTAAGCCCTTTCCTCATTTTCTAGTGTCCTTCCTTTCCCTCTCCTGATACAGAGAGAACTGACTGCAGTCTCTCTGAGCCAGCCTTGCAATCCAAAGACCCCTCAGTTTGGTCCTAGAAGTCCTTCTTTGTGCCTGTGCCTCCACTCATTTGCTTTTAGTCACAGTGAAGGATTCAACCCTTAAACTACACTTTGAATTACTACAGTTCACACACATGGATAATGTCAAAAATAACTGTAATATTGATACAAGGAACTTGGTTGTGTATCAGAAGAACACTACCAAACATTCTGACAAGCATGGTAGGGTTGTACACGCACTGCCTTAGTTCAAAAGAATGTAGAGGTGAACCTAGAGCTGAAATACTGCTATCACACTGCTCCTGCAGCACTTCCTGACTCTCTGGAATACTATATAATGACTCCCTTCTCACCATGAAGGAAAAGTCAGCATTCTTACCCATTACAATTTACTATTACTTTATTTACCAGTCCTACATTAGTACTATTCATAAATAACAGTAAGCTGTCTTAATCACAGAATAGTCAATTTAAACCCAATGCTAGAACTCCAGCATTCTTCCACCCTTTTCTGAGCTCTCCAAATCCTGTTCTTATCATTCTCAAGCCTATAGGATCTTTAATAATAATAGTCCCATTGAGTCCATTATTCCGCTATCATTTCCTACTCTGTGTAGTCTCCACGCTGGCCAATGTGGGCCTTCTACTCTAACTGTAGCAGTAGCGTAGCGCAGCACATTGTAAGCTTGCTAGCAAGTAACAAGTTTTTCGTGGGCTGTTAGGGGAGTTTGCGCTAACGCTACGCGGCCCAGCCCCCAAAAAGAGTGTCATTGAATTTACACTGTGCTACAGCTGATTTCAGCTGAAAAACACGCTAAAAACTGCTATAACTAAGTATGGTGGCGCTAAAAAATCCGCTAACGCTACAGTGTTTTCAGGATAAAAAAAAAGGACCGCTACACTGCACTTTTTTCCAAAAAAGTGCAGCATAGCATGGCCTCCCAGTTCTGCAACAATGTTGGCCAATGTGGAATACAGGCCATTTCCTCCTGATGGTGGAAAAGATGTCAGCCAGTTTTTCATGGATCAGTAGGATCCACAATTCACTTTGGCCGCTGTGTACAACTCGGGGCCCAGCAAACCACCAATGATTGTTCTTCCGGACGCTCCAAAAGCCATCCAGGTTTTGATGGGCAGAGTCCGCCCGATGCTGTACAGTTCCTGGAAGGTTTTGGAAAGCCGGCCAGGAATCCCCCATTGGATGGTTCACACTTGTCCAAAGAGTGACTGTTGTATGCTTGGTCATAGGAGGGAGACTCAAAAATTTGCTGACCAGGCCAAAAATAAACCTACAAGGGTAACTTGAGCCAACAACCAGCACGCACACTGTTGCCTGGTGCATGGTTACATGACTCAACAACAAACACATTCCAAGAGCAAAGTTCTAGTTTCACCATAGTTAAATTACCAAAGTGAAAAGAATTGTGTGTTGTGGGAATTGGACCCACAACCTTCTCTCACTACGGAAATTTTTGTGTCTCAACACCCTGCTGCGACACCAAAATATCTGTCACTACATGGACATTTTGGTGTTGCAACACCAAAATGTCTTTAGTGTCTGGTACCACTGACACAGCCTGCAAGCAGGTGACAAAACTTTGACTTCGTTGCGCAGGTTTGGCCCACAGTGACTGTGCCTACTAGCGCAGTCACACATTGAAGTTTTTCAGTGCGACAAAATATGTATTTCGTCACCTCCTTGCGGGCTGTGTGAGCTAAAGACACAGTTGGTCTTACTGGTGATTTTAGGATACCATATTATATGGCTCAGCCATTCACATGGGACTGAATCACACATTCCAACAATCGTAACATAACTCTCAGAAGCTCATCCAATGGAGCAACACTACACAGCACTTTTTCGGAAAGAAGCACAGCGTAGCGGCCTTCTTTGCAGCCCAAAAACGCTGTAGGGTTAGCGGCTACCCTGCATTCCGCTGTGTTTGTTTGTTTTTAGCAGGATTCCTGCTAAAAAGTACTGTAACACAGCCCAACGGCTGCTTTATGGTAAAAGCGTCCATTGGGTGCTCTGGCATAAGCATCCATTGGGTGCTTTGGCAAAAGCAACCAATGGATGCCTTCTTGTAAAAGTGTCCAGTTGCTGCTAAGGTTGCAACCTGGAAAGTCCTCGACCCCACAGATTGGGCCTGAACCGGTCGAGTACTGGGTCAGGTCAGGTTGTGGCAGTGCTGTTTTGCAATACGGTAATCCGCGGGTAGTGGGTGGAGTACACAGAGCTCTGAACCAAGCTGTGTTGCTTGTGATTTTTTTTTAGTTTTTAATTATTGTCTTTCTACTCTCTTGCAGGAAACAAGTCAAGAAGAAAGGAACAGCTTTTTTTAATTTATGTACATAATGAGCAGGTTGAGTGGTTCAAGGGCAAAAAAAATCCTGGTATGCTTGTCACTTTTACCAATGAAGCAACCCGGCAACCCAACAGTTATGCCGGGTACATTGGGTACAGGTTGCGAATGAGACAGATCCTGCTCCAACAGACAGGGTTGCAACCTTAGTTGATGCTTTTGCCAAATGACCCAATAGTTTTAGACTCTGTGTGGCAAAAACATTCATCAGACACTATTGAAGTGTCCCAAGCATCCAAGGGACATGGGGAGGTTTGAGAAGCTTGCCTTGGGATGTAACCTGGTTGCCTTCGGGTGAAAAACTGCTGCCCAAACCCAAGCCGCCACACTATGCAGGTCAGCAAGGCAATTTCCTTGACCAAACCTGAACCCATTCAATAAATAGTTGGGCTTGGGTCAGGCGGGTTGACCCAGTTTTATGAGTGAGAAGATATTTAAAAAATCATTTATTTAACTTTGTTATATGTATCTATCTGCTCAGGGTGCGTACCATACAGCCTCCAAGGTTGTTTTTTCCAATGACTTTATTAAAAATTGATTTTGAGCAAAAATCTGTACCACAGCCCCAGGCGTCGGATTATGCTCGAATTTGAAAATCCTTTTGGGGGTTTTCCCGTTGTTTTCAGAAACAGGTCTCCCCATATTTCAAAACCAACGTTTGTTTACACAAAAGCGCAAAAAAAAACGGCAAAAACGGGTTTGAAAAACAGGCGCCCGCTGAGGTACGCACCCTGAGAACTACAATAGACCATTGGGTCTTGGGTCTGCCCAATTAACTGACGGCTGCCCAAACCCGACCCAAGACTGAAGAGAGTCGGGTCTAGAAATGCGAGAATCAGCTGAAAGGCTGCCTGAACCCGACCCAATTAGTGTTGGGTCACGGCTGGCCCGTGGGTTGACCTGGCCCAGTTGATCTCACCTCAGGCTTGTGTCACATTGTGATGGTTGAATCCTGTCAATCACTTACCCAGACATGCATAGTCTTGATGTACTACTACCCTGTCCTCATTGTAGCACATGATGATGTAAAAATACAGAAATGTCACGTAGTTCTTTTTTTTTAATGTATCTTAGCAGCCTGACTAACTTAGCAGTCGTGCGGGCTCTTTTTCACAAAATAAAAAAGCTGCAATGTAGCTCAAGCTAGATTTTATTGGCAAAGATTCATCACCTTCCGAAGAAGAATTTTTCAATCAAGGGAGCAAGCTTATAAAGAGATTTTTTTTTCTTTTTTTCTTTTTGTGAAGGGAGTCGAACCAAGAAACCGAGACATTTAAAACAAGGGCAGAAGATCACGGAATTTTACTAAGTGATTTGACAGAATTATTGAAGTTTGCAGTAGCTGCAGTAAACTGGATTTTCCAATCAACAAGCCAGCTCCTGTAGTAATTTTGATTTGATTGTTTGTTGGTTTCCAGCATGAAGGGTAAAAAATGGAGCAGGACGACCATCGAGGGAAATTCAAAGCGAGTGACGAGCCTACTAGATATTTTGGTGAGCTCGCGCCTTGCAGAAGCTCTGTCAGACGGATTGTAGGTTTGTAGGAGGTCTAATATGTCTGCAAGGTCACAGTCAACGTCTCCAGCTGAGTTCTCAAAAGATTCGAGTTGGTCGGAGCACATTTGGGTAAATAGCGGGAATTGCTTTTGATTCAATCCGCGGTTTGATAATTTGCGAAAAAGAAGCCTGGATAATTTGAATAGTGGTATTGCAGATTTGGCAAGCCGGATCACTGGGTCACAGAGAAGTTTGGCCTTGGCTCGTTGGTTGGGTGCTAATGTCTGGGTTCTTTGGTAAATTAGACTTGTAAGTTGACTCAGATGATCGTCGATACTAAGTATCTCAATTTCCCAGTCATCTTGTGAAACATCCAATTCCGATCCTTTCAACCATTTGATAATCGACTGGATGGAATCACGGGCAAGTAACGAGTGCTGGACCATGCATTCTCGAAGTGAATATACATCAACTCGCGATCTGAAGTTCCCCGTCAATAGCCCCATTTGTTGAATAAGCTCAGAGGCCTTTTGAAAAAGTAGACAAATTTCCCGCAATGTGTCGTTAAACCTGGATCTCATGAAGAAAAGCCTATAGGATTTGAATTCTTTGAGGTGGTGGTCATCTGATGGAAGTGTATAGAGAGCGTACGGATAGACGGCAGCAATGACACATTCGGTTTGTTCTACTGTGTGCTCAAGTTCGGATTGGATCTGTAAGATAAGTTCGAGTTTCGAGCCTGGTTCATTTTTTAAGTTGGATGGGTGAAGTGAGTGATTGTGAGAGGGCGGAGGTCTGGTGTAGTAACAGAGCCAAGAGATTTGATTGCAGCCAACATAACAGGCCTTTCTTCAACTTGATCTGCTCGTCAGAGTGAGTTTCCTGGGCAGATGTGCGGCCAGGGCGCTCTTGGTGATGTGGATGGTATTTGTATTTACAGATCAGGCTTTTGAACTTCTTGATAACAAGATCTAGAGGGAATGCGACGCGTGTTAGCCAAATCATTCAAGATATCTGAAATTTTGCATTCACAGTTTAGATAATTATGGGTCTGGAGGATCATACCTCCCTGTTGTCGGTGCTGTTGACGTTGGAATTTTTCAAGGTGTTTACTGTTTGGCTTGACCATTTTATGTTTGTTTCCGATGGCTCGACGGGTGTTCGTTCAAGACGCCAGAGGTGGTGAGTGTGATGAGAGGCATTATCTTTAGGGTATAAGTTAGGTTGGGTGAGCCAGGTGGGAATATGTCGCGTCAGCTAAAGAAAGGTAGAAAGGCAAAATAGAATAGTTTAGAAGAACAACTGCAAATTGATTGCATTGTTCCTGGAGGGACAAAGGGGAGAAGGGACTGGAGTCCACGGAACATCCGCAGCAGGGGGCACCTGCGGAGAGGGGCAGCGCGCAAACCTAATCGGTTGTGGTAATCCAGCTTCAGAGTTTCTCGGGTACCGGAACACTCAAAACGGAAATACCATCTTGGCTGCCCACACCCGCAGGGAAAATCGTCGGTAGGAAACTTTTTGCATCTACAAAATTGAAACTCACAACAGAACACTGGAACGCCTCAGAAAACACAACAACTAACCGACAAATGGACGAAGGTCATACCAGAAGAATGAAAGAAGCCTCAGCACCACCGTCAAGAGAACAACTTGACGCCGCAGCAGCCTTGCTCTTACAGAAGAGACAAGCAGTGGTCAAATCAAGGGCTTTGTGGCAGAAGCAAAACCAAGGAAACCCAGGCGGGACCGATGATAGGAACCGCGGAACGGAAGGGGAAACTGGAGATTCAAAACGAGAGGACGCCGAGCGAGGGAATGGAAGAACCCAGGAAAACGAAGGAAAAAGTGGGCTGCACCCATTGGAAGACATCCTAGGATCGCTGGAGTATGAATCAGGTAAGCTAGCAAGACACAATACTCCAATACTCCCTCCACCGGAGGTCGAGAACTCCCTTTTATGGTTGAGCATAACCCTAGGAATCTCCCCGGTTAGGGTCGAGCACTCCCTCCATCGAGAGGTCGAGGTAACTCCCTCTTGAGAGAGGTTGAGCATGATTCATGAAAGTCAAGCAGCAGGCACTGACTTTTGTCATCTCTCACTTGCAACTACAGCCCAGGGAGACCAAGCTGCATCAAAATCCCCCGCGACATCGAAAGACAACGACATAGGAAAGATTGAGTTCCTACTCAAAGAGGTGCAAGCAGCCCGCAGCTCAGGAAACGATGCAAGAGCAGAGACCTTCCTGAAACTTATAGACCAGGTGGGAAAAACACCCTCGACAGCCCCAATGAAAGAGGTCGAAGCTGAGAGAGACACCACCAACACGGGGAAGCAGAAGGAACCCGAGAGGGGTGAACTCAACGAAGGGAAGAAAAACGACATCTCCTTCATCGCCGGGCAAGTCCCGGAGCATACTCATTGCGGTCTACCCGCATTCTACGATAAGAACATGCAAGCTTTGAAGGGATCAATCCTGCTCACAATCTTTGATATGAGGTGGCAACAACAAGCAGCATCCTTCTCCTCGGTAAGGCATATGGGAGACAGAGGTAGCGCGGACGAGAGGAGATACAATGGCTACCCCGCTCCTGATGAGTGGAGCCAAATGTACATGGAACTTCCACAACTTCCAGCGGTCTCTAGATGAGATATATGGCTTTGAGACAGCGGCGAAATTGTTCTTGAAGCATAAGGTGATGGTCGACCGATTGATGGCAAAAAGCAGATTTTGTGTCAGCTTCAGATACGACATTGTGATTTGCTCAAACACTTTCCAAGTCAAAATTTTGGGACAAGGAGGAACAGCGGGGAGGGTCTTCCCTGATGTATCTATTTTTAGAGAAGATGTGGCACAAGATGCCTAAGAAGAGGCCAGGTTAAACGATGAATTGGGATACACCAACAACCCCTATGTACCCGGAGGACCGAAAGAAGATTTTGATCCATACACGGGGAAAGAGAGAGCCACCCCGGTGAGAAGGAGGATGGACGAGCCTCATGCGAGACAACCGCAAACTCAAAGGCGAGGCGGTTATCAGGGCTGGGAGCCGCACCGACAAGGCCGAGGTAGAGATATACGCCCGAGGGAAGACCGCCAACGAGATCAACCCCGCTACCCAGAGGAGATAACGAGGGAGAGAGGTCGCGGAGTGAGACCCCAGAGAGGAGGCTATAGGGAACCTTTACCCGACATGAAACACCCTCTGTAGGTATCATTTTACCAGACATCTGAGCATGATTAGCCAGAAAAATTTGTTAGAGCAGACGCTCACATAAGTATGAATTTGGTCTGAAAAAAAACAAAAAACATTGTGAGATGACAGGAACCACACGTTCCCAAGAACGGGGAATAGCTGGCCAGAAGGTGTCAAATGTGAGATGAACTTGTTAGAGTGGAGTAAAGCTCTGAACAATGCCGGCCTCGCAGAGAAGTACAGCGACGTCCTGTTAGGCTTTGAGAAAGGTTTTGATCAGGGAATCCCTACACACTCGATTCCAGGCATGAGGTGGTATATGCCCGAGAAACATAAATCCACCATACTCGCAAAGAAAGAAATATCTCAAAACTTAGAAAAAGAGGTAAGAGCTGGAAGAATATTTGGCCCCTTTAAGCATGAAGAAGTCGCGGCACATTTTCCTTTCTTCAGGACCAACCCACTCGGGACAGCGGTCAACTCAGACGGTTCGGTACGCCCCATCAATGACCTATCCCATCCGCATGGGGAATACGAGATCGCTTCTGTAAACTCTTTTGTCGATAAACACCAGTTTGATATGACCTGGGATGATTTCAAAGCAGTCTCAAGATTCTTCAAAAAACACCAAGAAACTGTGGAACTAGGCCTTTTTGACTGGGAAAAAGCATACAGACAAATTCCAACAGACCCAGCGCAATGGCCGTACCTTATGGTACAAAACTTTGAAGGAGGCATCTTAATAGACATGCAGATTACTTTCGGTGGCATGGCGGGCTGCGGTTCATTTGGCAGGCCGGCGGATGCCTGGAAAGAATTGATGATGTATGAATTTGACCTTGTACACGTGTTTTGATGGGTGGATGACAATTTGTTTGTCAAGACAAAAGAAGCGAGGACAAAGATGGAAGACATAGTGGAGCAATTGGCAACTTTAGGGGTGAAAACCAACACAAAGAAATACTGCCCCTTTTCCAAACAACAAAAATTTATTGGATTCATTTGGGATGGTGAAGAGAAAACAGTAACGCTACCTGAAGGGAAAAAAGAAGAGAGGATCTCTCAACTGGATCCATTCCTCAGGGACAACGAGTCATTTACCCTACACAACGCAGAGGTACTTTCCGGCAGGCTCAACCACGTTACCTATCTTCTCCCTCAGCTTAGATGCTACCTGCGTGGCTTGTATCGATGGCAAGCTGAATGGCATAACCCGGCAGCGAGGCGACCGGTCCCAACTTATGCGAAAGAAGACTTACTCGTGTGGAAGGCGGTCCTCGTCAATTTCGACAGGACGAAACTGATACCAGACCCCAACCCAATGGACGTAGTATGGGTAGGAGATTTGTCGACAATATTTGGCATAGGCGTGCTCTTAGGGAAACAATGGACCCAATTTCGCATCTCAGACCAAGCGAAGAAGAAAGGTATTGCTTTGCTGGAGACAGTGGCGGTGCACATCGGCCTCCTTATGCTACTCCAACTCTCGGTGACCCCAGGGAAGGAATTTATAGTGTGGACAGATAATGTTACGACACAACAGGCCATAAGCAGCCGGAGATCTAGAGACGGCACGGTGAATGAGGAATGGAAACTCATCCAAAGGATGCTCCTCAAAGAGAACATCAATATTCGCTCGTCAAGAGTAAAGTCTGGAGATAACAGAGAAGACTCCCTGTCCAGAGGATACCAAACAGGCCACAAAGAGACCGATTTCATGTCCCTAGAGTTACCTTTAGACCTAAAACACCTCTTAATACCAATTCTCCCAAAGGTGCAATGAATCCCCTTGAAATCCAATACATTTTGCTGGGTTTGGAAACCATGAAAGACATGAGTGGCACCCAATAATCCAGAACTCATGAGAGTTCAGCAAAAGGGAACCTTGGTGAGAGAGGGCCGGGCCCATTGGGCCCGACCCGTTACTGCCCTAGAGCAGGCAGGGCAGGGCGAGTTCCAGAGGAGACCCGACAGTCATCCAAAAAAAAAAAAAAAACAACGCCCGGAATGACTCGACCTAGCTCAATGAACCTGGGAAATATTGCCCACTTTTTGAAGGACGGCTCGAACAAGAAGGAGATCACCACAATCGAAGCGCACATTCTCGACGGTGGCAGTGGTCCACCTTGCTCAGTTACAACACAGTGATTAAATAACTCCAGAAGTACATGTCCACCACAGGGACACACCACTACCGATTACCAATTCGAGCGAACAGATATACGGTTTTGTGGTGTGGGCAGGCAAGAACCACAAGATAACTGCGGAATCGGTAAACTGCTATTTACATGTGGTTAAAGCCTGGCCCACGCTACACGACAAGCCTTAACCATACCAGACCAAGAAGCGAGTAAACCTCATGTTGAAGGCTTCCGGGAGACGAGACGCAATAATCCCAAAACGACCGGAAAAATGTCCAGTAAAACTGGAAGACCTATAGATCCTCGTGACCGCACTGGCAAAGAAAGGACCGGAGGGACCTGGCCATTGTAGCGTTTTGGGGCCTAGCCCGCATGGCAGAGTTGACGTACCGGACAACTTCTGGACCAATCCCTCCGGCAGGTGGCGTAGTGGCGTTGGATGTGAGGACATTTGATAAGGTCACCCTACTGGACCTTCACGAGGCCAAAACGGCAAAACCAGGGGAAATCCGAAACCTGAATTTACGGCCTATCCAACACTCCCTCTGCCCGGTGAGGAAAATACGACACCGCCTGGACACAGTTCATAACCCATCAGACTCGCTCTTCGGTTTTGATGGGGAAAGAGGACGAGTGAACCTTACGAAACGCAGGGTCAATGCGCTCCTCGGGGAGACTTGGCATGAACTGGGACGAGAAGGCCTCTCCGGCCACTCATTTCGAGTGGGAGGTGCACTTGGCGTGGATGTTGTGACCATTCAAAAGATAGGGCGATGGACATCTGACACATACAAAAGATATATAAAACCTCTGACATCGAACAATGTGGTATCTGCTTTGACAATTTTGGAACAGAGAAACTAGTAATATCAAGATTGCACCGTCACTTGAGAGGAAAACGTGATGCACGTGAGGTTTGGGTCGGCTCCAAGGCTCAGGCTCACGTGAGTACTGAGTTTTGGGTGGGGCGCCTCCCCTTTTGGGGGCTTGGAGATTTGCTCCGGGCTAGACCAATCACCACCGGCGGCATAGGCCCGAGGACAGTACCCTGGCAGTTTGAGGCCTGGACTGCCAACCCCCCCCCCAGGAAAGGTGATAAACCTCCTTTCTAGTAGAGCTGTTTAAATGCTCCCCCCATGCAAGAGAAGTGGACGCAAGGGGCCCGGGCCCCGAAGCCAAAACGGGTTCAAAATGGTGGCGCTCCCCGAAATATTTGAACCCCGGGTGAAACAAATGGCCAGATTGGTGTCACAGTTTTCTGGGCAGAGCAACTCATGAAACACAATGGACGAGCGCACACAACTTCGTAGGACGCAATTCAAAATCGGACTGAGCCGTCAAGAATCTGCACAAGAAAAGAGGAGACGAGAAGCGCTAGCGATTCAAAGAGCAGTCAGTAAATTTCCATCACTCCTTGCAACAATGTGGACCGTTCAACCAATCATTATATGTGACATAATTATATAATCAACAGCAACGTTCTAACACATTAGATTCGATTAGAGGTATCGAAGATCTATCCGATTTATTTCTAGCTGAAGACAGTGACTCGAACAAATCTGAAGGAAGATATGAAGATGCAGAAGAAGAAGAGGAAGGATTTACAAAGCATAGCCAAACGGGCGAACCATCCAAGAAGATCTCTAAACCGAATAAATACAGGAAGTTTCGTGACCGAACTATGCGGGCAGAATTTTTGGATTTATCTCACGGTTTGCCGGCTCACTTCGAACGCGATTGGATCCTGGTCGGCCCCGTACCTAAAGGCAAGCGGTGTCTTGCCTTGACTTTAAACCACCAGAACCGCTCTACTCTTCGCGGTCAGTCCTTGATCTCCTTCCACTTTTTTCTTTTTCTTTATGACCACTTGGAAGGGGAGAGAAAGAGAAAAACAAATAAACTTATTGATATCTTGGGATAAATTCATTCACCCCTTACATATAAACCCTCCAAGTTTGAATTTCTAACACCATCTAAAAAAACACATTCAAAAAGGGAAAATCAGTACCATTCTATTAAGTCGAAAAAATGCAGATCAGATCGGCGAGTTTATTACCAACCTACCACCAAACTCGATCCTTGATTGTATCTTTGATCTTCACAATCAAACCTTATGGATTCTGGATCTCCTTCAGTGGAAGGATCAAGCCATGGTTGATTGTGAAGCTAGTTTTCGGTCAGTTTTTTTTTCTGTCACTTACGTATTTTTTTGAAACTCTTCCCAAAAAGCTCGTTGGATTAAACGCACACGTACACTCCTTTTTTTTCGTCGATGGAATGAAATTAGATTTTGGTGGCGTGATGCCAAGATGTCAGAACTAGGCCCACAGCCATCAACGAGTCCAACAACTCTGACATGTTTAACGATCGTGACAAGTGCGAATTTTTCGAAGACACAAGTATGGGAACTAGCCGAGAAGATGAGTAGATGGCCAACGACGACGGTTGAAGTTTCAAGCCGATCTACCAATCCAGCTACAGCTACTCCAGGAAGATTGAATAGTAGTTATGAATCTGACGGCTTGCTCTTTTATCTCAAGTCTGCTACATATCAATCTGGCCAAAGTCTCTTGGCCGGTTGGGTTCCCTTACAAGTGCTTGAAGAACAATCAAATCGGTATGGGATCCCAAAACTCAAGTGGTATGTGACGGTTTATACTATCTATTCCTCGTGCAAAATTTCCATTGACAGTTTCTTTTTGGTCTGTTTTGCTTGAATATCCAAGGCTTTGTGAAAACGCTCAGAAGAATGAAGAAGAAGAAGATTCTGAAATGGTGCAGAGTTAAGGTTTTGTTGGTTTAATAATTGAGGACATAAGGAAGCATCGTTTTTGTCTCGTTTAGTCTTCTTACTTTTATTTTGTCACTCAAGCAATCTCATCTCAAGCAAGCAGAAAATGTGCTGCAACATTCACCGAGCAAGGCATCTATAAACATGCATGAGTGTTGATTGCAACATACTCGGACGCGCAGAAGCAAGATAGTAAAGAGTCCATTTTTCAAGATATTCTGAATCTAATTGAGATAATACAAATTGTGTCAGACTTCTCACTAGGTTGAGTGTATCCCAGTTAAACTGAGATGCACTCAACCAAGTTAAACTTGGTTGATTTCAACTGATGTAATATAAATCCAAGGTACCTTGGGTTAACATTAAATCACTTGCATTCAACCAAGATTAACTTGGTTGAGTGTAACCTAGTTTAACAAGGATAGCTTCAACCCAGCCAATTGTGCGGGCAGAAGACCCCGGCAAGCTCCTATATAGGTGGGTGTTGAAAACCCCGGTTTTTTGCCACAATTCATACCTTGGGGACCCTCATGGACCAGTGTTTTTTGGCTGGAAATTACCTGTTTCAAGGGTAGGCTTAGGCTAAAATCAGCCTAAACCTGAGGAAGCCCCCAAAGGATTTTGTGCATGGAGAATATTAGGAAGTTTTCACTGATTTTTCATACACAAAATGTCAGTTTCATGAGTACGCTTTGGCAAAAAATGACACATTCATACCTGTTTCAAGAGGCAAAACTGAATCTATCAGCAAAATGTGCCCAAACTATGCACTTTATCAAAATGTAAAATTAAGTTCTCAAGACACCAAAAAAAATTGGAAGAAAAAAGGACTCTGCATTCCCTGAAATCCAATGACCACACAAATCATTAAGTTGTGATTGGTGCCCAGTGTTCCCCTTGCAGCAACCCCTGCCTGGCAACAGTGCAAACAAGCTCCGAACCTCTCAGTTGTCAAGTACAAGAGCGCTGGAAGCTGCCTCCCCCTTAAATACCATGGTGGCTACTACAATAATTTCCTGCCAACAACTCATCCCCAAGCTGCAAGTGCATATTCCCTCCACATCAACTCCAATATCTTCATTTATACATAAATACAAACATGCAATAGTCCAAAACAAAATTGCTCATGAAAGAGCTACACTCCAGAATCCTCATCTCACTCTTCAGCTACATTAGTTGGGGTTGCTTCGTCTGACATCACCAGTAACGGTACACCCAGCAATATCGACTACATGGCATCTTAAAAAAACTTGCTTGACACTACTCTCCCCGCATATGTACCAATGACCAACCTTGTCAATGATTGACCGTCAGCTCAAAAAGGGAATGTGGCAGCTGCCACCATGATGAATGGTAACTGGGTGTTGGGCCTCCATCCTCCCATCATTTTCAAATGTGCTTCCAATTTCACTGTCTATCTCAGTGAGAAGAATAAGTACAATATGATCACTTGGGTCCCTCTCAAACCCCTTTCTGAAATATCGGTTGTCTTCAATACTCGATAAAGTGCTTGGTGGGAAGTGTTTGTTCAAATCATTGCAGATGAATGCAACAAAGACTACAATTACATGTGTAGAATGATCACCGACAGGACCCACAGCAGTCCGCCTACTATATCCTAAAAAACAAAAAATATCCCAAATCTAATCCTTTCAACATCTTCAATGATTCCTTGCTGCGCCAATCGTTGGACAAGAACCCAAGCTTGTGAGGACCATGAAGCGTATTGATGCTCGACAAAATGATCCTTCAAAGTCCAACAAGCAAGCCAAAATTTCTGGTCGCCAACCTGGTCCTATTAGCGATGATGATGTGAGCCTAATTTTCAGCCGGTGTCTCTAAAGTGACGTCTGGTTCATGTTAATCACTCTTATTTCAGAGGAAAAAAACCACGCCTCACACTTATAAAAGCAGAGGGGCTAGCACCTTGATTAATCAAGTGACAACAGCAATTACGCAGTGCCTGCTCTTCGTCTTATAAAAGACGGGTTATACAAATAATGTTTGCATAAACGGTAGTAAGAAGGTTGGATAGAAGGAAGTCGGAGAGTAGAGAGATAGAAGGGCTTTTGTGAGAGAGTTTAGGCGGATAATGGAAGAGAGTTGGTGGTGGAAAGGATGAAAAGAATTAGGACGAATCCCCAGTTACCTTATAGTAGAATTTCTACTAGCAGAGTAAGTTGTCAGGACTTAAGGTCCGATGATAATGATAGCGGGTGTGGGAGGATCAAGATAAGATCATCCTCCTTTTATCCTTGAATAATACATCTTGTGTTCTCAACCAGTGGGGTGAGATATTCCGCTTATGAAGATAATCTTCATAAGTGAAATAAAATATTTTTAAATATACTAATTTTAATAATAGAAAGTAGAAAATGATTTACCCAATAGGCTATTTAGCCTATTGGGTAAATAGTTTAAATCTTAATCTTCAAATGACAATAATAATTTAAATGAATTGTAATATGAAAAATGTACATTTGATAAAAAAGGACTCTGAGGATGGGGATTGAACTTGTGATGGTTAATGGTTATGTGGGTCTAGTTGCATGGTCTGGGTGACTACCAACTAGACCACAGTGATTTTATTGATTGCTGCCATGTGGGTTACCATAGTGGTAACCTCAGTGGCTGACACTAATTTTTATTAACATTCTCCATCACATTATTGCTGAAGAAAGTAACTGTTCATTTTTTTTTATCTACAATCCACAAGATCAGGAGGAATTGAGCGGTCCAGAGTTTGAGGACTTGAACATGCACTGAATCTATGCAAAATGTGGCATGAATACCAACTGTTAGAAATATCTTGTTTCTAACTTTCATTTCACAGTCTTGCATTTAGCTATATAAGATGCTTTTCTGCCTGAAATCAACCCCATTATCTTTGATCTTTAACCATCCAGAGTGTCCCTTCCTCCATCCTCCTGATCCTGTCTCCTTGCAGTCACAACGTACTCATGGCTACTCCGCCCTCCAACCCATAATCTCCAGCATCATCTATCACCTGCCACAACAAGTTGCTCCACCTACTTTACTTGTTTGTCGACCGTCTCATCTGAAGCAACATGTTTCTCAAGCTCAACCATTGTCAACCGTCTCATCCGGAGCAACCAACGTCTCCAGCTTATTCTTCTTTCTAACACCAATTACAATCACATCCACCCAGTCTTCCTGGACCCAACCAATGTCAATTGCTACATCCTGCTCACTCCAGGAAATGTTGATAAGTGTGTTGGAATTGATGGAGTATGTGCTTCATGCCCAACATGTGTGGCTGAGCTGTATCATTGTATCATCCAACAGTTCCGTGTAAGTCCAATGTGTGTTTAGCTCAGTGGTAAAAGAGCAGCTCTCATGAATGTAGAAGGTCGTGGGTATCCCACAACACACTATTCTTTTCACTTCATTGAACATTTACAAAGTGAGCCAAGGCACTAGTAAGTACATCTTTTCTGGTAAGCATGGACACCATGGGAAATATGGGGGATATGGCTGACCAATGACAGCAAAATTACAAAGGGGTCCTTTGTACTTTTGCTGTCACTGGTCAGCCATATGGGTCCTTTGTACTTTTGCTGTCACTGGTCAGCCATATGGGTCCTTTGTACTTTTGCTGTCACTGGTCAGCCATATGGGTCCTTTGTACTTTTGCTGTCACTGGTCAGCCATATCCCCCATATTTCCCATGGCCAGAGGTCTGAATCTGACCTTATTGTCTATGCACCCCAGGGGTCAGCTCAATTGCCCCACCAAACTTGATCAAATACCTGAGCCGCCAAAAAACCCCAAAAAAGTAAGGCAAAACCCAATGACACTAACATGCCACTGGGATCCCTACTTGAATTTGCCAAGTGGCTGACCCACCAGAGAGGAATTTACCGGTCTTCTAGCCCTCCCTCATCTAATCACGGCGACACATCCAGAAACCTGGCTGACTGCTTGGAATACATCATGATTGCACCCCACAAGCAAGAAGGGGTGTTGAACACCTTGCTTCACAACAATATAGAATGCTACCAAATGTTTAATCTGCTCAGCATTGATGAGCTTAAGTCTCTCGGATTCAATGTTGGTGTCATTACAAAGCTGTGAAGCAACGTTGGGCAATACAGATGCCATCTGGCTCAATCGGCCCAACACAATAGTCAATCTTAACTATCCCTCCCTTTTAGCTCTCTGCCTGTGATCTCTATACTACATGTATTTTCTTTTGTCTCTGAATCCCCTTGGTGTCCGGTCTGTTATCTCTATCTAACAGCTAGTCCGGTCATGATGATTGATATCTCACTTGTCTGCCCCCTGTTGTATCTTAATCTCTGCTGTGTTTGCTCTCAGCTCTGTTGTCTGCCGCCTGGTGTCTCTCAATTTCTTTTGTGTTCTCAGCTCTGCCGTCTCTGTCTTCAAACCATTCTGAAGTGTCATCTCCAATGTGTTAAATCAATAACAAGCTGTCCTTTCCAATTGGTTAAACCAATAAAAATAAGAATGTGTCCTGTCTAAATAAGATCAATTAGGATGCACCACCACCGAATGCTCACTCTCATACACAATTTATAAGTTCAAAATTATCATAAAAGACTTGTGAAATTATGACTGTAATTTCACATCATAGCATGATTTCATTAGATAGTAGCGTGTATGACATAACTCTTTTTTTATTTTTAGGAATCACAATCAGATTGCAAGACAACAGATAATTAAGTGAAAAATTTGAAATGAAGTGAAAAAATAAGACTGCTTAATTCTCAGAAGATACACAATTGTATCCGGAATGGCGGTATAGCTGTTGACATAAATTGGATAATACAACGTTGTGGGTGGTTTCACAGACAATTCAACAAGGATCATGGCCTTCAACTGAACCAACAATTGATTCTGGCCAAGGTTGCTTTTTACCTAGGAGAAGCATACTTCAATGGGGTTCAGCTTGGGGAAGTATGGAGGGAGATACACTAGTTTCACCCCAGCCTCACGGCAAAGCTTGGCAACTCTGTGTCCTTGGTGGATCTTGGCATTATCCATGACAAGTATAGAGTTAACAGCCAGGCATAGGTTCACCCATGGAAGCTGGTAGTTTTTTGTCAGCAGAGAAGTATCTCCAAAAGACCTTTTTGAAATGGGGCTTACAAGTTTCCATTTTAAAAAGTGTTCAAAGTCCCAACATTTGACTGTGAGCTTGGTAACAGTCACTGCTAATACCCCATAAGAGCTGATGGCAGGGATCAATCTGAATTGACAAGGGTTAGCCTCCCTTTGGTATCGGACTGTGGTTGTACCTCGGCGGGACAGGGAGAAAGTTTGGAGCAGAAAGCCAATGCTACTGTAAGGTGACATGCTGGTTAGAATCTTAACAGTCCAATCAAATGCCTCCTTGTGGCTACTTACCTGAGAACTCGGCTGGTAAATTCATCATGTTACTCATGTAACAATACTTACGGTGAGATTCTTGCGGATGTTGATAGTATCAGGATTGAGTGTGATACTGAGCTTCTCGACCAGATTCTTGTGTAACACACTCATGGAGAGGAGGGTATTGTTGGAATTGTAGAAGTGCTCACACATTTCATCGAGGAAGAGGCTGGGTTCCTGGCGGACTAGCTAAATCATGAAATCTTGGTCCTCGGCTGATAGCAGAGTCTGTCGGCTGCAAGCTCCAAACTCTTGTGAATTGCAAACAACACGTGCATCCATTGCTCAAAGGACTGCCTAGATACATTTGATCCCAGGGAGTTTCAGATGAAGATTTGGGAATGGCGCTGGAGGGACATACACACAGTGGCAACTTTAATTGAGGCTTCATATTTGCGGAAGACCATCTTGATAAGCGGCTGGATTCAGAGGGAGGCAATATGATGTCAGAGAGCTGTTTTTGAGTGAGGAAGATGGAATGGGATGAGAAGGAAAAATGAGAGGGAGGTTGAGACTTACTCCAATGTGTAGATATGCAGATGTCAGAGTAACTAGTGTGGGACATGAGGGAGATGGCCCAGGCCTGTTGGTGGGCAAAAACTCCTTCTTCAGACAAAACCCTCACCGGCTGCAGGATAAATGCATACTTGAGGATGAATCTAAAAAAAAGTATAATAAAAAAGCATCTTTGAAGAATATAAATTTCAAAAACAGCCCCACTAAAATAGGAAAAACTTTCAAACTTAACCAAGTCCCCTCCTGGGCGTGAAGCGCCCCCCTCCGTAGGAAGGGACTTATAAATTATCCGGGTTTTTCATATTTGGCAGGGAAATTGCCATTTCTCAAATAACTCTTACAATGGAGGACTTCCCGTTGCAAATCTAGAAGGTGAAATACTTAATTTGGTGTTGAAAATTCTTTCAGATCGAGTTTTCACCACCAAATAAGATTTAGAATCTAGAATTCCAAATTCTAAATTGGTCATGGGAAGTCCTCCAATGCTCAACCTCTTTGGGAATAGAAAACAGGGAATGAAACACCACGGGTGTTTTCTCAGCACCTGCTTGCAAGTGCCATCGCTGAACCATTTCATAGAGTTGGTTCGGACCCATCAAGATGTTGGTTCCAACTCAGTTGTAATACAATTGTATGTCTGTCACAAGGTGACCAGAATAATACCATATCTTTCTTGTAGAAATGTATCCCATACCAATCAAAGGTGGGTTGCTACGCTACACTATGCTACATGGCCACTAACTGTTAGCGTAGCGGTGATTTTTTTTCCCCAGGATTTGGTTAGCGTTAGTTGAAATCCCATACCGCTACACTAACAGGTAGCGTAGCAGGGATTTTTTTCACCAGAATTTCTGTAGCTTTAGTTGTGATCAATCTCACGCTATGCTAACAAGTAGCATAGCGTTTCCACTGCTAACTGGATTCTCTCATCTATGTAGCGTATTTGTTCCCCGCTAACAATTTTTTTCAAATTAGTAGCATAGCGGGCTTTCAATTACAATTTAGTGTAGCTGTTCTGGGACTAACATGGGATAACATGTCAAATAACATCAGTTACAAGTAAACTAACAACAAAACTAACGGTTCATCAATAATCACATTGATGGCAGCTGAGACATGTCAATTATTTATATTGGGAATTGAACATGTGTCCTGCATATCCTCAAAAGGTTAGCACAGTGCAGTGGTCCAGTAGACCTCATATGAAATTCCTTGACCACTACACCAATGCTACCCTGAGAATAGTCAGGGTAGCATTGAATGGAAGCTTTCCCAGCAGCAAAAAATAATAAATTCTACTGTAAATTTTTCTTGGTAATGGTTAAAAACCACCCACTACTCTCCTCAAAATCCAACACCCACACCCTGGAATGGATCAATTTTTTATTTCACCGTACTAACCTATGTCTTTATTTACTTTTCTTTTGACCCCCCTTTAGACCCTATTTTAATTATTTTCATCTTTACTACCCGAAACCTCACATCCCAGCACTGATCCCAAACCCAGCCACCACCGGACACTTTGTAAGCTACACTCCCTCATTCATTCATATGCTTGTCACTGACCACAAGCTACCGTTTTTTTATCATCCTAGCCTCCCAACCATCAATCCTACCCTCAAACCTATCCCACCAACCCAAAACAACCACCTCGCTACCCTTTCCTTCCAATCAACCATTGCTATCCTCCACCCTAGCTGCCTACCACGTAAGCTACCCTCCACCACTACATCAGCTACCCTTGTCTTACCCTGCCAGCCACTGACCATTGCTACCCTTGTCTTTGCCTGCAACCAACCATTCCTACCCTCCACCCAGCCGCCTACCAAACCCAAGCAACGCTACCCTCCACCCCTGCCACCAACCAACCATTGCTACCCTCCACCCTACCTGCCTACCAAAGCCAACCACCACCGTAAGCTACCCTTAGCCTGCCGACCACCAGCTACCCTCCCCCTTGCCTGACCGACCAGCCACCATAGCTACCCTCCTCCTAGCCTGCCACCAACCAACGCTACCCTCCCCCTTTCCTGAATGATCAACCAATGCTACCCTGCCACCAACCGGCCACGGCTACCCTGCCACCGACCATAGCTACCCTCCCCCTTGCCTAGCCCGACCAACCGACCACCACAGCTACCCTCCCCCTAGCCTGCCACCAACCGACCAACGCTACCCACAGACCGACCGAGCTACCCTGCCACCACCCACCGTAAGCTACCCTCCCCCTTTGCCTGGCCACCAAGCGACCGACCACTATAGCTACCCCCCCCCCCCCAAAGCAGCCAAGCTACCCAACCACCCCCCTTCCAGGATGGGCAAAGATAAATTCCAGTAGTGTTTTTTTTTTTTTTTTTAAAAACAATTTGCTGATTTCAACTCCTTCTTTCCTTCCTTGATAAATGTTATGCTGTGGGATGGTTTGATTGCTGGATCTTGAAAAATGTATGGTGGAATACCTGCCGAATCAGTCATAACAACTTATCAAGGAAAATGAGCAAGCAAAGGAGGAAGAAAGAAGTTCACCGATCTATACAGGAAAACCACTTGGGCCTCAACTTCTCCTCCTCTAAATCTATCTGCTGGCAAAGATTAGAGTATAAGCCACTCAATCTTTATCCATCTGTTCCACTTGACAACAACCTCAATCCTACACGTCATCCATTGCCTGAAGAAGTCACCACTGCTTTCAAGAGAGCCTATAATCATTTCTACTTGATGAGGTCTGGTAGGTGTGTCATCATGGATCCAGATGATAAGTACTCTGTCATAGCGGTTATGGATTTCACTCCATGGGATAAGTTAACCGAGAAGGACAAGGATGATCTCAACTTCTTATCTACTTTTCTTCTTCTACTTGCTCCTGGGGTGGTAAGATGTGGGCTATTGGTTGGAGGAAGTCACAGGATTTTCTTCATATTGTTGGGCGCTATATTAAAGCCTTTACTCCTGGCAAGATAGAAAAGTATGATAACCATTTCCAGCAATCTGATCATGTTGGGCAGCTCCTTGGTAGTTACTATAGAGATTTGGCTCATATTCCCTTTGGTCATAATCAATCCATCATGAAAAAATTCAACATTCCTTCGTTTTATTCTCTTTCCTATGAAGAAAAACCCTCTCCTACCACTGTTGCATCTCATATTACCTTCACTACCGGCCGTTTCTTTAATCCTCCTCACATAGATGATCAATACATTTCTCCTTTTGCCTTTGCCTTATTCCTTCCTATTTACTCCGCTACTGGCCAATTGGCTCCCCCTGATTCTGGCTTTGATATTCCTGGTGGTCATTTTGTTTTCCCTGATTATTCCACTGGGATCAACTTTGATTATCAACATGGTATTGTTAAGTTGCTTTGGCAAGCTAATAAGTATAAGCATTGTACTCTTCCCCATTCTGAATCCTCTACTTTCAGTCGTCTTGGCTTGTCTCTCCAGATTAATTTTTCTCTTGCTAATTCCTGTCAAAATTATCAAGTAGGCTATTATACTGATCCTTTAAATTACTTTGGTGATCAATTTTTCTATATGTTTCGTAGTTTAGGCAAAGGTAATTTGTTAGCAGCTTTGTTTTTCTTTAAGTATGCTTTCTTTTTCTTTTCTTTGTTATTTTGATGTTCTCTGTCGCATTTTTTTGTTTTCTGTCGATTTGTTTTTCATTTTATGCATGTCAAGTTTTACTTTCAATTGAATAGTCTTATATTTTCACTAAAAAATACCTTGTTTCATGAGCCCATATTTTTGGTGAAGTATTTTGTAAATGAAATCAAAACCACAAAATCCATTGTATTATGCAATAGTTTCGTAAGAAAAAAAATGCTTATCCTGAAGCAACAAATAAAGTACAAATGCTTATACATGAGTGGAATAGTATTTCAAAGAGGGGTGTAATAAGTGGGTGCTATGTGTCCAAGAGGGGTGTAGTGAGTGGGTGCTACATGTCCAATAGTTGTAGACTCTACACGTTACACTTTTGAAAAAACACCAAGTACTGTGACTACTCTCAATCAACCTTTAAATATTCCAGCCAACAAATCCGTTCAAGATCTCTTTTCCAAAATCCTTACAGTATCTCAATCAGTGTCTCAGATCCCTCAAGCCACCAAGAATGACTCAATTTATCTCCAATTCTGCAGCCCTCCAACTATTCCGGATGAAGAAGAAGATGAAGGAATGTGGTTTGTTGTCAATAAGAGAAGATGGATTCATTATTTGGTGTCGAAAACTTCAAACAAAACGTTCGAAGAGGCAAGTTTGGAATCAAAGTGATTATTGACTACTTGAAGAGAGCTTGGGAACACTCTTCTTGGACTGGTGATGAGCTTCTTGTTATCAAGCTTGAACACATTTTTGAATGCTTCAAAGGTGAGCATTTCTCTTTGCTAATTAATCTTTATCTTAATAGTCATCTGATGTTCACATACAGATGCCCAACCACATCTGGATAAATCGAAAATAACAACTCAATCAGCCTACACTCCAAGTATGAAATCCGCTTCCCAGTCTCAGTCAACTCAAGCTGGCCCATCAAACCTGGATGGGGGATTTTCTGATACCTCCGAAGGACAAATACACTGTTCAAAAAGAGTCACCACTCCTGTTAAGAAATCTGGGATGGTTCAGCCATCACCAGATTCCCGACGCTCGATCACCCAATTCTTCACAGCCACATCCCAAAAAGTTCTGGCCCATATATCAAAAATACGAAAAGACCTTTCCTCAGACTCGGAGCCAGAACCCTAGGCCAATTCACAATCAGCATCCAATATTTCTAAGAAAAAGGGCCTGTCCAATGAAAAGAGTCAATCGAAATTCTCCAAATAAACCCCTGTCAACTCCGAGGCACCAGATTCTCAGGCTGTTGACCTTGCTCAAGACTCGGATGAAGAGAATGCCAAGGCCAAAAACAAAAGCTGAAAGGTTAATCCAGAATTTGATGATGTTAAAGACTTCTTTTCTGATGCATTCCGAAAAAAGGATGATGTATGTGAAATCTTTTAGCCTTTTTATTGGAAGCAATGGCTGATTTGTCTTTTCAGCCAATTGATAAACCCGCATCAACCTACCATTGTGTGTGGTGTAAAAAGGAAGTCAGAGTTTCTGGAAGTGTTATTCTAATCTACGAACTCATCGGGATGGCTCACGTCAAGCTGGAAGGTTCTCGAATGGCTGCCCAAAGCGTAAGGAAGCTATTGCAGCTGGAGAAAAGCTACCTCTGACATCCTTGGAAGAAGGCAAGCTCAAGATTAGTAAAACCAGTGGAACAATATCCGATCATTTTTCTCAACTGGGAAAGTTTGATAACACAGTTTTCAATCAAATCATGACGCTCTGGCTTCTACGCCAAGCCATTCCTTGGAAACAAGTAGAAGACCCTTATCTCCGAGCAGCCTTCCACTACTGTGAACCAGGATCCCACTTGTTTAAACGGAGATGGGCAGCTGATTTGGCACAAGATGCATACTTGGAGTTACAAGAGGCTATGATAAATTGTGTGAAGGTGAGTAACCTGTTCTCATGAGTTTGTACATTGAATAACAATTCTAATTTAGCTATTAATATAAACAGGCATCAAATAGCAGTTTCAACCTCATACACGATGTATGGACAACCAAAGGAAACCTATTTGGATTTATTGGTGCTTCAGTATCGTTTATTGATAGTGATTGGAAGTACAATGTGCTCCATTTAGCCCTCAAGCTAGTCGCCTGGCAACATAAGGGTCAAATGTTGGCAGTAGCAATTGTGAACACATTGAAGAAACATGGGCTCCAAAATAAGATATGTATTATTTTCACCTTTTTATTAACAAACGCAACAAAGCTAATTTCTGGCTCTCTCCAATACATGCTTTGCCAGACTACTGATTCTGGTTCCAACAACACTACTTTAACTAAATACATGCACAAAGACTTGCATGATGGGGCCAATGAAAACGAGTCAGGATACTCTTGGAACAGCAAAAAGATGCACATCAAGTGTTTTTGTCACAAAATGGCATTGGTTGTTAATGCTGGATTGAATGAATTGTGACTCGATGCTCCACCACCCCCAAAGTTAAAGAAGGCTTTCCTTGGTTCTTTTCCTTATTCAAATCTCAACATGGAAGTGATCACTGAGGAGGATGAAGACAAAGAGAATTCTGGTGAAAACATGGTGGAAGATGACAAATCAGATCCTGAACCTGAACCTGACAAAGTTATCTTGGAAGGTTCAGATGATGATGTGGATTCCCAAGATGATGACGATGACGATTTCAGTCAAAGCTCAAGGACTAAAAATCAATCAGCAACCAATCACAACTTGGAAAATGAGTTGACCAAAATGGTGAGTTTTTTTTCTGCTTGTTTGGCTAAAATTAAACTAGTCCGCTGACCACCTTCATTTGCATAGCTGGATTTTGTGGTGAAAAAAATCACTGGCTCTTGTGTATGGCAACAAGAATTTGAACGGCGTTCAGCAGGGAAAAACTTGAAAAACCTGATTGCTGGAACATCAAATATCATAGCCAAAAGCGTGCCTTCAAGGCAAGAGAAGTAAGTGCTTTACTGTGTATTTATACAATACTTTTATTGACATCAGCATGGTAGGTTATCAATTCAATACTCAAAGATGAATATGAGAAATATGAAGAACAGATTGAACGTGCAAGGCGTGAAGAAAATCAAAAGAAGTTTGGTCACTTCAATGAGATTCAATTCAGAAAATGGGACTGGAGGCTGATCAACAAACTGAATCAGGAATTAAAGGTGAGATATTTCCTCAAATCATTTATCTTTGTAATCAATATGATGCTGAATTTCCTTTCAACCATCTCACTAAGATAATGGAGGGTGATGGTCCTACCGAATTATTTCCAACTCATCACGGATTTGAAGAAGAAGGAGGCAGGTGGGAGTCGAGGAAACACTTTTCATCCAATGTATTGTAAAATGATCACAAAGCTTGAGGGTTATCAAGACGAGGCATTGGAATGTGAAAAACTACTCATGGCAACAATGCTTCATACAACTTTCCAGTTGAAATTAATTCAGCACTGATGGCCAGAAAGAGCAGAGGAATCCAGAGCGTTACTTGAATCACATTTCAACAAATGGGAAGCAAGCTTGAAAAATGACAACAATGGTATCAAATTATTAGAAAACAATTCTAAGAAGACAGTCGAATCCAATATCATAATTGAAATATTCAATGCCCCACCACCTACGGATGAAAGCAAAGAGTTGGAAGTCTATATCAAGAACATGGACCGACTTCCACTACCGAGTGCAAAGGATGTAAATAGAATTCTGATATGGTGGAAGGTATGAAAGTTTTGGATTAATGAAATATTGTTCCAGTACTTACCAACTTGATGTTTCTTTACTTCCAGGACCATTCACAGACTTACCCAGTCCTCTCATCATTGGCCAGGGACTACTTGGCATGCTCTGCATCATCTTGTGCAGCAGAGCACACCTTTTCATCAGCTGCCGATGTCTGCTCTACTGGCAGAGGAAGCTTGAAACCATGTACAATTGAATAGTGTGTTAGTAGCCACATGTGGCTGAAAGAGGGTATTAAACCAAGTGGAAAGTTCTCCAAAGCACATGATGTTATCACTTTGTATACATATTTCTCTACAAAAAAAGCAATTGATAAAAAAAATAAGTAGCTCATTTCAAAAACAAATGTTTTCTTTTTCCATGTTGTAATTTTCAGTCGCATATTTTGTTTTCATTTGATCTGAATCCATTTCTTCACTATGCTAAATCAACAAATCCATCATCTTATCTAATATTGAGAGCAACTCCACCAGCTATGCTAACTTGTAGCGTAGTGGGTCAATAGATTATGCCAAAGTGTAGCATAAATTTTGGAGCTGCTAACACCGCTACACCACCGCTAACACAGATTGCTGATAGCGTTAGTTGCTTCTGCCTGACCCCAGCTAACGCTATGCTACCAACTAACCAAAAAAAATTCAAAAGTGTAGCGTAGCTTTTTCCACTACTAACACCGCTAACACAAATTTCAGGTAGCATTAGTTTTTTTTCCTGACCCCCAGCTAACGCTACGCTACCAACTAACAAATTTGTTTTTGAAAAAATGTTAGCGTTAGTTGGCTGGATGGTACCGCTAACGTTAGCGGTGTGTTAGCATAGCTTAAAAAGCTAACAATACGTGTAGTGTAGCTGACCCACTGTTGCCCCAATCCAATCATAATGTCTCCTTGATCCCCTCTTTTTGCCAAAGTTCAACCAGTTTTGATCATTAATGTAGTTTCTGACCTCTGTGTAAACCCATACCCTGTAGGCTGTGCAGAAACAATTTTTTTTATTTCATTATGTGTGGGTGCAGAAGTCAAAGGGAATTGTGCGAGGTCAAAGATGTTGATACTCCTTTTTTTCTTGGCCAACCCACAATTTTATTCCCAGTGTTTCAAAATTATGGGGATATTTTAACTGACAGAAACCTTCTGCCACATATTTATTTCCAAACTCATGAAAATTGGCCAGGTTTTGATAATAATGTCTCCCTCAAATTGATTTAAAACAAGTTCTTCTTTTTTTTTTTTTCTCTCTTTCAAAGTTTTATTTTTTCCTTTGTTTTTCTTTTTTTTTTCTCCAGACTTTGCCAGCTTGCCTCGGAGCATGACACACAAACGTGGCCGCGTACGTTTGTGTGTCGCTTACAGTGATTTTTTTTTTTTTTTTTTTTAGATTTCTGACTTTGCCAGCTCGCCTGGGACATGGGAGTATGACACACAAATGTACGCGTGAACGTTTGTGTGTCATGCTCCCGTGTCCCAGGCAAGCTGGCAAAGTCAGAAATCCAAAAAAAAAAAAAATCATTGTAAGCGACACACAAACGTACGCGGACATGTTTGTGTGTCATGCTCCGAGGCAAGCTGGCAAAGTCAAAAGAATAAAAAGAGGAACATGTGTTAAATCAATTTGAGGGAGACATTATTATCAAAATCCGGCCAATTTTCATTAGCTTGGCAATATCTATATGGCAGAATGTTGTATTACAGTCAGAAAATTTCCCCATAAGTTTGAATCACTGGGAATAAAATTGTGGGTCGGCCAAGAAAAAAAACAATGATAACATATGATCATTATAAATATCCCTTTTTTTTTGAAGTTTGGCATCAGATTAAATCTGCATCAAATTCTGCATTTGGAATTCATGCCTAGTGTGTTTGAAAAATGATGAATCCAAATTCTGAATCGAATTAATCCAGTTTTGCTTTTGAAAAGGATGTGTGTCCAGTGAGAGTTGGAACTCTAGGTGACTCAACAGCATGCACCCAAGTTCTGCATGACTTTTTCCCACCAAAGAGATTCCATTTTAAAAAATTTGCTTGGAGGAGCTATTGAGGATAGAGCAAAAAATTAAACAAATACCTTTCAATCTTCCAAAATTCACATGATAAGTAATAAAAATTCAATTGAACTATAATAACTTACATTTTCTTGGTAAATTATTAAAATTACATGATCAACTTTTCAGTCATTTTGTTTCAAAAACTTCCCACATCTTTATGCACACATCTTTTGAGACACAGCAACTGCTTAAAGTATGTCAAACAGGGACAAGGATAGCAAATTTCAATTCAACATTTCATCTGTCGAGATATGAATTGAAAGGAACACAAGAAATCAAACTTGGAGTATGTGCACCAAATTGATGTTGCCTTAATTAGTTCATTAGAGCAGGCTTTAATCTTTTTTGATTGTTTCCTGTGTAAATTCTCATGACTAAAGCCAATTATACAAGACCAGAGAAAGATTTTAGGGAAGATCTTGTCACAATTGCTGACACATACTTATATCATTATGATTACTACTGTGAGAACTTATGATGAAGATATTAAGAACAAAACCAACAGCCCTTGACCTGACAGGCTCAAGCTCAAGACAGCAAATATGGAAGTTCCCCCATATTTGAATTACCATCTTGAAAACATGTATTATTCCATCAGAAGAATGATCCATCATGCCAGTGATCTGATGTGTTTTGGAGTCATTCTTCAACTTCTAGCACATTGGAGAAAACCCAAGATGATGAAGCTGAATGTTAGGAAATTCAGAATGGATCAAGTCTGTGCATTGAAAAATAATTCATGTGAGTCTCCTTGGTGAGAAAAAAAATTGTTCTCATGAAACCTTGCAATGCTGAATTTCAGAAACATTGTTCATTTGTTATTTTCATGGATCTAAAAAAGAGTAAAATTCTCTTAAATAATACACCAGTTAATCTAATCCATGGTTGACTACTTGAAGCATGCACCAGAAGACCATACAAATCTATTTTTTCTTGCTGTTTCAAAGTGTCACAGGGTTGAAACCAATATTTATTGACATGTGCTTGTTTATTGTGAAGTTTATCTATTCATGTCACAAGTTATGAAGTCAGAAAAATGATTGATTGAGCTTATGCATGTTCATGACACAATAAATTCATCCAATATACAAATTTGGTTTTGATATATTCAAATGTATCCTGGAATTTTTGGAACATCTTATAACCCCATGATCAATTAAATCACATTATTGCATTGAAAAAATCTTTGTTTCTGCCAAGAAGTTGACATTGCTTTACATTGAGGTTTTACATGTGCTCTGGAAGAAGTTACACTACTTTATATGGTCAGGGTTGGGGTTGGTTTCAATTTGATATCAGACCATTTCCAACATGACTTCAGAAAGATTCAGCACCAATTCAGCATCCTTCCACAGCCAAAAATTACTATAACTTTGTATGACATGGGCACAACATCCTAAAGGGTTCTGAAAAAACCTGCTTGAGGGCACTTGCATGAAAGTGCTGAGCAAACTCCTGCGGTGAAAGGCCTATATCACGCCTTCATCCTCACCAAAATTGGTGATCATCCATCTGACAGTGACATTTTTGAAAACCTGGATAATTCATAAGTCCCCTCCCACGGAGGGGGGCGCTTCGCGCCCAGGAGGGGACTTAGGGCCTGTACCGTCTGTTTTCACGCGGATCAATTTTCAAAAAACTGTTTTTTTTTGTGTTTTTTCAATTTTTTGAAAAGAAATTGCCTCGAACAAGAACTAAAAACCGTACCACCCCCACAATCAAAATTGCAACTATCTTGATCACCATATCCTATTGTTTGCTGTTGCACACCACCATGGACCTAACCACAAAAATGATGATGTTCGCCACCCGGAATGCACTACTAGCCACCATTGCCTCCATCATTCTCCTCCTCCGAGACAATCTCTCCAACCCGCAACCGTACTACGGAGACGGCGGTCAAGAATTTTACGTCAGGTTTGTGCTTCACCTCGCCCGACCCGAGTTGTTCCGAGAAATTACTGGCATGGGGAAGGAAGTATTCCTCCGCCTTGCCAACGAATTAAGATCATCTGATTTGCTTGAAGATGGACGGAGCTGTTCTGTTGAAGAACAACTACTCATTTTTCTTGATATTTGTTGCCACAATATATGAATGCAACAGGTGGCCGTCAAATTCCGACGAGGCCTGTTTACCATTCATCGGTATGTTATCTGGCACATCTTGGAAGGGAGTCTCTACTAACTGACGAAAAATCACTTTCGCTTATAGACATTTCAATCGGGTCTTGGACGCTTTGTTTGCTTTGTACCCAGAATATGTCCAATTTAACCCCCAAACAATGCCACAACCTGACACCATCAGCTCCAACCCGAAGTACAAACCGTTCAGGAATTGTCTTGGGGCACTCAATGGTGTTTTTATTCCGGCTCACGTGCCAGCAGAACTTCAACAGCCATGGCAAAACCGAAAAGGGTTTCTAGCCCAGAATGTATTGGCTGCAGTGAACTTCGACATGGAGTTTGTTTTTGTATTGGCTGGGTGGAAGGGGAGTGCCCACAACACTCGAGTCTTCAACAACGCAAAGGACCAAGGGTTCATCATACCCGACAAGAAATACTTTCTTGCCAATGCTGGGTATGGACTGCAACAAGGTCTGATGACCCCCTTCCGCGGTGTTTGTTATCATCTTAAAGAGCAAGCACGTGCAGGTCTTTGCCCTGGAAATAAGAGCTTTACAACCTTGAGGAACGTAGTTGAGCGGATTTTTGGCTGTATGAAATGGAAGTTCAAGATTCTGACTGGCACTCCGGAAATCCCCCTGAAGAATCAGGTACGGCTGGTGTATGTACTCTGCCTCCTCTGGAACTATACACGCAAGTATGACAACGTCAATCACACAGCTGACTTAAGTGAGGAATACATTGCTCCCTACAAGCCGTCACCTTTGATGATGCTGTGGCTGAAGCTCGTCGCACTAGGATTTCATCCCATATGTGGTAGCAGTACCTATCTTACCTCATGAGTCAAACTTGAACCTTGAAAACATCCGAAAGTACAATTTAATACATATGATTGCAAGATGAAAAGGAGAACAACATTGAGGAAATGACAGATGAGATCGACATGAGTGAAAGATGAGATCGAGATGAGTAAACAGAGCCAAGATCAATATGAGTAAACAGAGCAATGGCTGAGGTATGTAGTAAAGCGATGAAATAAATCATAATTTGCACACATTAGCATTGATCTGCCAAAGTCATGTTGGACGGACAGATTAGTGGAACACTTACCATGTGTGCGTCTGATCAATGAAGCTGCTCCTCCAACCATAAGGCACATATAGCCTTAGTGGATGTATGTGCAAGCTTAACAAATGTTCTAGCTTTGTTCTGCGACTCTACAATGCCAACATATGCCACAAATGTGCGACCAGTGACATCGGCAAACATGTTTGTTAAGAGGTCAATGGCCTCATCACATATGTGATGTGCTGTGTTGGGGTTAGAGGAGGTTGTTGCTTCGGCATTCAAAGATGTTCCTTGGATTATCGCGTTCAGGATCTTGTCATTGGCTTTGTTTGCCGATTCGATTGTTCCAACCAGGCTGGAAAGGCTGGACTCAATAATTTCAACTTTGCTTCGATGCACACATTTGTCTTTGGGTTTGCCAGCCTCAGAATCTTGTTCATCCCCGGATGAAAGGAGTGTATCGGGGTTAATATCAATACTTTTCTTCTTCTTGGGTGCCAGTCGAGCTTCAGAGACCGATTCAGAGGCTGGGTTTGTAGTGGTGGTGATGAATGTACTGTATGGCCAGGGGACTGCATCCTCCACAAATTTACTGGTGGCATACGTCCCCACAAAGCAATTGTAGGCCAAGTCGTACAATGGGAAGGGTATGTCCCAAATTTTTTTGAACATACAGCTTGGGTGGGCAGCAAATAGCTTTGTCCAAGTGGCCTCAACAGTGTCAGGTAGGTGGTGTTCTATATCCCAACCAAACCCAGATAGGTCGCGGATGAACTTGTAGTCTGCAAACAGCTACCGGATGGCTGCTTTATGATTTTTAATCTGGATTACACTGAGGTTAAATCCAAATTTGGAGTTGAGGGCATTGGCCACGTTCTCCCAGCCAGTTCCCTTAAGGTTCCCGTTGTCGGTTTGTAAGCCTTTTGAGGCTTGTTCAGAGAGAAGTTTAAGGAGGGCTGCCTTCTGGTCGTGTGTCCAGATGTGGCTCTCTTGTTGCTCCTTTGATGGCTTCTGGATTCTGCTGGCCATGGTAGGGGTAACTTGAGGGGTTGAATTGGGGGGTACAGCAGAGTTGTTTGCCATTCTGTTGGGATGAAAGAGAGGGTCTAGAGTGGCCAGTTCTGTGTGTTGCATGAATGATGTCGAAAAATTGGATGGTGAAAATTGTGAAAACAGGGGGGGGGGGGGGGGGGGTGTTTTTGGAATTTTTGAAAATTTGAAGACAAGTTGAGTTTTTCATTGCTCATTTTTAGCGCTATGGTACAGGTTTCTGTCCAAAAACAGTTTTTCAAAAATGTAAATTTGAGCTTGCGGGAAAAATTGATTTTTCTCGATGTATGGTACAGGCCCTTAGTTAACCACAAAACTGTGGAGCCTGGGAGATGACGCGCAAGTCCCTCTGGGGAGGCGAATCTCCGAGCTCCCCCATGGGACTTGGTGTGAAGCTTGCGGGAAAATGACCACTCATCCTGTGGATGTTCTGTATTGGGTGGATGTGTCCTTCGGGGAGCCCGTCAATTTGCAGTGTTCTTCCAAAAATTTTCCCATCTTCCTTTAACTCATGCAACATATTCCCACTTGGTTCACCCGCACGAGATTATACCCAAGGATAGTGTCTCTGATCACACTCACCACCTCTGGCGTCTTGTACGAACACCCGTGAAGCCATCGGAAACAAACATAAAATGGTTGAGCCAAACAGTAAACGCCTCAAAAAATTCCAATGTCAACAGCACCAACAACAGGGAGGTATGATCCTCCAGACCCATAATTATCTAAACCATGAATGCAAAATTTCAGATATTTTGAATTATTTGGCTAACACGCGTCGCATTCCCTCTAGATCTTGTTATCAAGAAGTTCAAAAGCCTGATCTGTAAATACGAATACCGTCCACATCACCAAGAGCGCCCTGGCCGCACATCTGCCCAGGAAACTCACTCTGACGAGCAGATCAAGTTGAAGAAAGGCCTGTTATGTTGGCTGCTATCAAATCTCTTGCCTCTGTTACTACACCAGACCTCCGCCTCTCACAATCACTCACTTCACCCATCCAACTTAAGAAATGAACCAGGCTCGAAACTTGAACTTATCTTACAGATCCAATCCGAACTTGAGCACTCAGTAGAACAAACCAAATGTGTCATTGCTGCCGTATATCCTTACGCTCTTTATACACTTCTATTGGATGACCACCACCTCAAAGAATTCAAATCCTATAGGCTTTTCTTCATGAGATCCAGGTTTAACGACACATTGCGGGAAATTTGTCAACTTTTTCAAAAGGCCTCTGAGCTTATTCAACAAATGGGGCTATCGACGGGGAACTTCAGATCGCAAGTTGATGTATATTCACTTTGAGAATGCGTGGTCCAGCACTCGTTACTTGCCCGTGATTCCATCCAGTCAATTATCAAATGGTTAAAAGGATTGGAATCGGATGTTTCACAAGATGACTGGGAAATTGAGATACTTAGTATCAACGATCATCTGAGTCAACTTACGAGTCTAATTGACCAAAGAACCCAGACATTAGCACCCAACCAACAAGCCAAGGCCAAACTTCTCCATGACCCAGTGATCTGGCTTGCCAAATCTGCAATACCACTATTCAAATTATCCAGGCTTCTTTTTCGCAAATTATCAAACCGCAGATTGAATCAAAAGCAATTCCCGCTATTTACCCAAATGTGCTCCGACCAACTCAAATCTTTCGAGAACTCAGCTGGAGACGTTGACTGTGACCTTGCAGACATATTAGACCTCCTACAAACCTACGATCCGTCTGACAGAGCTTCTGCAAGGCGCGAGATCACCGAAATATCTAGTAGGCTCGTCACTTGCTTTGAATTTCCCTTGATGGTTGTCCTGCTCTATTTTTTACCCCTCATCCCGGAAACCAGCAAACATTCCAATCAACATTACTACAGGAGTTGGCTCGTTGATTGGAAAATTCAGTTTACTGCAGCTACTGCAAACTTCAATAACTCAGTCCAATCCCTAAGTGACATTCCGTGATCTTCCGCCTTTATTTCAAATGTCTCGGCTTCATAGTTTGACTCCCTTCACAAAAAGAAAAAAAATGAAAAAAAATGAAAAAAAAATGAAAAAAAAATGAAAAAAAAATGAAAAAAAATGAAAAAAAAATGAAAAAAAAATGAAAAAAAAATGAAAAAAAATGAAAAAAAAATGAAAAAAAAATGAAAAAAAATGAAAAAAAAATGAAAAAAAAATGAAAAAAAAATGAAAAAAAATGAAAAAAAAATGAAAAAAAAATGAAAAAAAAATGAAAAAAAAATGAAAAAAAAATGAAAAAAAAATGAAAAAAAAATGAAAAAAAAATGAAAAAAAAATGAAAAAAAATGAAAAAAAAATGAAAAAAAAATGAAAAAAAAATGAAAAAAAATGAAAAAAAATGAAAAAAAAATGAAAAAAAATGAAAAAAAAAAATGAAAAAAAATGAAAAAAAAATGAAAAAATAAATGAAAAAATAAATGAAAAAATAAATGAAAAAATAAATGAAAAAATAAATGAAAAAATAAATGAAAAAATAAATGAAAAAATAAATGAAAAAATAAATGAAAAAATAAATGAAAAAATAAATGAAAAAATAAATGAAAAAATAAATGAAAAAATAAATGAAAAAATAAATGAAAAAATAAATGAAAAAATAAATGAAAAAATAAATGAAAAAATAAATGAAAAAATAAATGAAAAAATAAATGAAAAAATAAATGAAAAATAAATGAAAAAATAAATGAAAAAATAAATGAAAAAATAAATGAAAAAATAAATGAAAAAATAAATGAAAAAATAAATGAAAAAATAAATGAAAAAATAAATGAAAAAATAAATGAAAAAATAAATGAAAAAAAATAAAAAAAAAATAAAAAAAAATAAAAAAAAATGAAAAAAAACTCTTCCTAAGCTTGCTACCTTGTATCAAAAATTTTTCTGCAGAAGGTGATGGATTTTCGCGAATAAATTCCAGCTTGGATTACTGTTCTGCTTTTTAATTTTGTGAAAAAGAGCTGGCACGACTGCTAAGGAAGCCAGGCTGTTGAAGATATTCTACACAAATAAATACATCAAGACTCCAGAGTGGATACGACTGTGTATAGATAAGTGATGGAATTAGAGCATCTCCACCGGAGTTGCTAAACCCAATTTAGCAACCCAGAAGCCCAAACCGCCACCCACCCGAGGTGCTACCTTGAGTGCCATCCAAAGTTGCTATAGGGGTGCCACATCTGGCACCCCTATAGCAACCCAAAAAATGTGAAACTCATGTGTGAAATCCGGTCACCCACCCCCGAAGATCATCACCCACACCTCTCAGACCGAGTGGGGGAGAGATGTTCCACAAAAATAGCTCTGAGTCCCCATTTAGCAACTAGCACTGGCTAGTTGCTGGAGGTTCGAGTGCTGCCCTCTCACCTTGGTTGCTAAATGGAGGTTATAGCACCTCAAATTTAGCAACAGCAGTGGAGATGCTCTCAGGAAGTAACACAAACCTGAGGTGAGAAAAAGTACCTCAGCCGTCAGCAGTAGACACACAAAAGTACAAAGGTGCCTTTGTACTTTTGCATGTCTACTGCTGATGGTTGAAGCAGTTTTTCTTGGAGTGTTTGTTGCCAAAGTGTACTGAGAATGCTTTGAACGGCCAATCCCCATGCTGTCACTCCTCTATGTTGTTAGTCACTCAATATTGATGCTTTTCAATTACGTTTTACCTTACATACTTTATAACTACCCCTTATCAGAGACATCAACCCTTATTTATCTTATAACCACCCTTGGTTCATGCCCTGGTTGAGTCATAGCACAATATAGGCGCTTCAACCCACTGGGCTATTCTCAAAGTTCACTTATCTAACCCCTCTTACCAACTTACAACCCGCCCTTAAGGGGAACTCAGTTCAATTCCTCATAGAAGTGCTTACTCTCACACCTCTTCACTTCATCACATCACTCATAATACTCACTCTAAATCATCACCAACACTCTTCATCAACAAAAAATCACTTCATCACTCCTATGTTTTGGGCAGTGTGTGGGTGTCTTTCGAAATAAATGAACTCATACACCCCATCAAGTATCTTCTTTTCTGCAGTGGCATTCAAATACATCTTTGTTAAATTGAAGGCTTTGATATTTGACAATTTTTTTCTCTTTGACCTTTGAAAAAAAGAAGTGAATATTTTAGTTGGCCTGGTGTAGCAATCTTGATGATATACAAGAATTTATTACTTGATTATGTATAACCCAAGGCATCCAAAGGGTTTGGGACTAGAACAACAGGGGTTTCAGCCTTCAAAAAAAGCTTTAATCTTGGCCACACAAGTCTTCAAAAACCCAGTTCCAGCCAGCACAAATGTGGGATTCTTCTGGACTAGATTGACAACTGCTTCTACCGGTGTAGGCTTTGGGTATTAACTTTCTTTCTCATATCTCTTGTTTTAAAGTGCCTTGGGATCCATGTATTGGAATTCTGTTCTGGCCTTTTCCTTTTCTTTTCATACATAGTACTTTTTCATTGAATCATCTCTTAATCTTCACTGGAAAGCATGTTAGAACTAATGATTCACACCATGTAGTCATTGAACCTTGAGTAGTAGTCATATTCATGTCATACTAGTCTTCATGTGAATTCTCAGCAATAGTATTCCTTTTTTATTCATTATTCCTTTTTCTTATTCAATTTCTTAACCACAACTTTATCCTCTTGTACTTAGTCTATTTAAGAGTAGCAGAGTCATAGGAATAAAATCATTGGTTCGCCTCTCCATTCAATCTTGAGTACTGTGCCACAATAAGTTCTTTATTCTGTCCCATTAGAGTCCGGTCAAAATTATCCCTTCCTCATTTCTCAATCTTTAAAATCATAAAATTCTCTCACCATGTCCAACATGTTACTGTTGCAGAATTTGAGCTGGAAGGTTCAATTTCAAGAAGTTTTCGATTGGTCCAAGTTGCAATCCTGAAAGGGGTTATTGCAAGTGCTGCAAAAAAGTAGGCATTCAGATTGAGTCAGAGACATTTCTTTTTAACTTGCTTAGAAGCCTTGATTAGACTTGGATTATGAATATGCGTGGAATTATTGTGAAAACTGTGGTTTTTATTGAAAGCAGAAGCAAGATTAGAGAGAAATTGAATCAGAACAATAAGGAAATGAAAGGCTGAGAAAAGAAGATTAGAGATTTACCACACAAGAGCTTATAAGAAAGAAGAAGTACACCACAAGAGGAAGCTGTAATTTTTTGACAGGAGACACAGGAAGAAGAGCTAAGAAAGGAAAGGATAAATGAAAAAAAAAGATAACGCAATGAGTGCTTGAATTGATTTTTTGAGAACTTTTGTAGTCTCACCAAATTGGGATTGGCCAGTTGAGTTTGACTTTGAGGAGCTTTATGACCAGGAAAGTAAAGGGAAATAGGGAAGGAGAAAGTAAACAGGAACAGAAGATGAGGAGATAGGGAGCAGAGTTTTATAGTATTTATTAGATGATGTAGTCAATAGGAAGTTTAAGTGAAGTGACTTAGTTGATTGGGTGAAGATAAACAGTGATTGAAGAAAATTTGAGCAAAGGGAATACATATTCAAGAGTACAGATTAAAAGCAGAAGAGAAGGACTGGGAAGGAAGTGAGATAAGTTTGAGAAAGGATTCTGAGAGTGAGTCTAAGAGGAGTGGTAAAAGGAAATGAGGTTTTCTACATAAGATTAGTTTTCTTAAGGAGCAAGCTTGTCAAGGGGACTAGAGGGGGTTGTGTTGAGATACCCATACTGTAGATCTCATTATGCTTGTAGCCAGTAAATGCTTCTACTAAGCCGCTTATCATTCTACTTCTTTTACTGGTTCCTTCTCTTCTCCTCTTCCTTACTGAAATCTATTATCACTTTCCATGAATCAAGTTCACCTTGTGAGTTCCAGTGAGTTACCTTAGCAACAGTCCCTGGTCCCCCCCAACAGGTTGCACATTCAGCAAAAGTTTTACAGGAGTGTCACAGCTGGAAGTGGAGAAATTAAAGAATAATTTGTGGCAATAAGAGAGAATGTAAGAAACAAGATCCCAGAGAGCCATTACAGCAATAAAGCTCAGATATCTAACACACATGAAAAAATGCAGACAAAACATTATGTCTAAGGACCACTTATTAAATTTAGTCTTCCTTATGGCATAGGAAGAAGCTGCCACAGGCCACAAGCTATATCTGTTATGTGGGCACTACCAGAAAAAGTCAGGAAACTGCTGCACTACCAGAAAAAGTCAGGAAACTGCTGCACTACCAGAAAAAGTCAGGAAACTGCTGCACTACCAGAAAAAGTCAGGAAACTGCCCACAGTTGACATGCAATGACTTCAGTCATACTATGCCTGTTAATTAGGGCCCGTACCATGGCAGGCACCTGTTTTTGAAAACAGTTTCTGCCATTTTTTTTTGCGCTTTTTTGAAAACTAAAACTGTTTTCAAAAACAGGGGGAGACCTGTTTTCAAAAACAGGGGGAGACCTGTTTTCAAAAACCATGGGAAATTTGGTGAAAATAATTTCCAAAGTTGAGCAAAATCCCACACAAGTGGTACAGGTTTTCACTTGAAAACGATTTTCAATAAGAATCTTGGGAAAACCCAACCTCGGACGCTCTATGGTATGTGCCCTTAGTTTTGACTTCATGTTTCCATATTACACTCAATTCAGGTATGTCATTACATTTCCCAGAATTCCCCTATATGCACCCAGTGTGCATGCTCCTTTATACTAGCTCAACCAAGGCAAACCTCCATGACTCAGTCATGGAGGGCTTGGTACCGTTTGATGGACTACCCTTATGACTTGTTCACGGATGCACAAAAACCTCCATGACTTGCTCACAGAGGTAGAAAACTACCCCCTTGGGGTTGTAGATGTGGCTTGCAACCATCATGGCAGAAAGACCAAGAGAATTGGTCATGGAGAAAGACCTTGACTGGGAAATGGTCTTGTAGGAAGCCCATGGAGGCTGCATGACCAAGTCATTGAGGTAGCGAGCTACCTCCATGGCCAACTTGCTACCCCCATGAATCAGTCATGGAGGTTAGCTCACTACCTCCATAACCAAGTCATGGGGGTAGCTCAGTACCTCCAGGATGGAGTTAGTGAGCTACCCCCATGACTTGGCCATGGAGGTAGTGAGCTACCCCCATGACTTGGTCATGGAGGTAGTGAGCTACCCCCAGGACTTGGTCACGGAGGTAATGAGCTACCCAATGACTATGGCATGGACTTAGTGAGCTATATCCATGACCAAGTCATGGGGGTAGTGAGCTCCCAGCATGATTTGGTCATGGAGATAGATTGCTACCTCCATGACAAAGTTACCCCCATTGGCGGTTCCTGGGGGTAGCTGCAAGCTTCTGTGACTGAGGGGGTAGCAAGCTACCTTCATGACTCAGTCATGGGGGCACAAAGCAAACTGAAATAAAGGCCATCAAGGTAGAACCATGATGCCGTTGCCATTGTACTTTTCTGTGTACATACATACCTCACTGGCTCTAGTGAACTTTGTGCAATAAGACAGAGTTGAGGTGGTTCAAAGATCAGTGGCTTGAGCATTATTGCAAGTGCATAGGGCACCACTCAATTGATCCACCACAGCACCATGAAAAATTATGTGTTGCTTGCTGCACAAGCAACATGCTGAGTTACAAAGGCCCCTTTGTACTTTGGGGTGTCGCTTGTATAGCAAGAGACACACCAGTGTTCATGGTGCAGGAGTAAGGCTAGTGCTTAAACTGGAGTATGGTTGGAGCTTCTTGCATGTCAATTGTTGTCATTTGCCTGTCTTTTTGTGGTATTGGGGAATAATGTTGTTCTTCCAAGGGCATGATTCCCCTAATTGCGTAGCAGAGTCTTCCAACCGAGACGGATGCTCTTACAATGCTTTAACTGTTAGATTGAAAGTGAAAAATAGCTGCTTCACACCCAGGCCAAGGCTTGAGAGTTGGGGTTTAAAACCTTCCTTACCAGCAGCATGATTGGACAAATTCTGAATGCGTTTTTGTTTCAGGTTCCATGAGTTTGCTTCATCGATTCATAATGGTTCAGATGAGCTTGGATTCAGAAACTGACAACGAGAAACTAAAACAATCCAAATAAGAACAAGGTGATCCTTCCATAATATTGTACACACAATAAGCCAGTAATCCTCAAAACAAAATCCAGATTCCCAATCATACCACTCAATCAACAATCACAACTAAGATAAGTCCTGTCAAGATCGAATCGAAGAGTTCAAGACAAAATAACAACCTTCGATGATAAATTTCAGTTTAATGAATTGAGTACCGTATCAAAACTACGACACTTCCATCTGACCACTGGACTTTCGATCACTCCACGACTTTGAATAATCTTGAGTTCAGAACGACGAGCTTTGGCAGCTGTCGGAGAAAGGGTGCAGTCCGAAGGGATCTCGATGGGGGCCATGACACCCGTACGGTCCATGACGCCTTGGGTGGAAGCCAGTGCCAATTCAGCAGCCTGAGATAAATCGACGGCTTCTGCGGACATCAATCGGCCAAGAAGGATACTCGCAAAAAGATCGCCAACCCCATCGAATCGGCTGTTTCTCTTGGGAAAGATAATCATCCAGCGTTCTCCTTTTTGGCTGCTACCCGCACAAATCATCACGTTCCCATCAGAGTCTGGCGAAGGTATATCATCCAAATGAGCCACGAGAGATCTGGAGATTGAGATCGAGGTGATCACGACGTGTTTGAGGCCATGGATCTCATGAAAAGCTCCGAGACAATCACGGATTTCAGAAATCGTCTTGGTCGGGTGACTAGTCAAGATCTGTGCCTCAAATTCATTCGGCGTTGCAATCGTTGCTAGTTTTAGAAGCTCTTTGTACTTAGGCGGTACCTGTTCAGAAACGTATAACTTTCCATCATCCTGTGATGGCCAGTTTTCGCATGATCAGTAATTGAGAAACAAGACGGCGATTCGCTTATATCTTTCCTATGACATAACTCACCCCCATGACCGGATCCACAAGATAGGTCACATTAGGATTCTTCGCTTTGATTTTTTTGATCGAGTAAATAAGCGCATCGATGCCTTCCGGCCCTGGGGTAAATCCTGAGAAGAAGAAAAAAGCGTTTGAAACAATTTTTTTGATGAACTTGACCATTACTACAAGTAGCTGACAAGCCATAAACTCACCCGTAATAAGGGCATCGTATGTTAGAAGCCCATTACTGTCTAACCCATCGATGCAACTAATGAGATGTTCTACAGGTGTCTTGCTGCCTCCATGATGTCCGTAGCCTGAGTGTGTCAGAAATAAAGCATGAGCGCCCGCCAGACGATCGACAACAAGAAAACGATGACCGACCCAGATGATTGGAGAATTGAACGGTGTTTAAAGCATCAACGTCCCAACCGAGCAGTTGTAGAGGAAATGTGGCCGATTTGTTTCCTAGGGATACGGACATCGATCAAGTCCAAAGATCAAAGATCGAGTCGAGTCGAGTGAGAAGCGAAGAAGGATTAGCCATGTGCTGTCGACGTTCGGGACAGGAAGACTTTGGTAGTCTGACCTACATAGCCAGATACGACATGGGACTGGATGCTCAGAACCCGAGGCATACTTCAAACACAGCGCTATTTGACCGAGTGTGTTAACCAGTCTAAAAAATAGAAAACCCGGACGAAAACTGGGGACGATCAACAGAAGTTTCTGGTTAGTATCCTTGCAGTCCTGCTATAAAGTATAAGAGCCCATAAACCTTGCTGATGATTATCAAAGCACACCCATTTGTCAATCATCACTTGATCATTTCAACAATCAATCTCAGCCATACACAATTCTCCTTCCATTCCCCTCCTATCAAATCCTGAAAGCCTAGGCCAAATGGTAATATTGTCGGTCAACACAAATTAAGTGCAAGAGAGAAAATTTCTCCTATGGGTCTTGTCAAGTTGGGATTGATAGGAGACTCTTATTTCCCTTATTTCTCATCAGTACATATTATACTTCTTGTTTCTGATTTTTTTTCTTGGTACATAAATGGCATGTTAGTCCCAGAAATTCAGTGTAGTGTAGCTTGGGCTGAGCTACGCTAACTGATAGCCAAAATCTTATTAGTGCAAAAAAATATGTTTTTGGCTAGTATAGCGGTGAGAATTTTAAACTACACTACACATTTTTTTTCAGACATAACAACCGCTATGCTAGCAGTTGGCTGAGTGGTATTACACTTCACCTAACACTACATGAAATCTGTTAAAAAGAATCACCACTAAACTAATGATTATTGCCCATTTAGAATAGTTTAGCATAGTGCCTCACCATTGATGTGATGTCTGTCACACGGAGTCTTGTACAAGAGACGTGTGGGCACTATTGAAGGAAGAAAAGGAAAGGATATAGTTCAAATAGGGAACTGAATGTTCAAAGGTTGTCTTTTTTTGAAGAAGACTTACTAGGCTCAGAGGGACTTAAAGTAAGAACTGAAAGGTTTTACAATGGCAAGGCTCAAAGAAGGCGGAATCAACTTATGCTGGAAACTATAATCTTATCTTGATAAGGAAAAATGGAAAGCATAGAATTAGACAGCTTCTATAGGAAATACAACTAGTACTACAAAGGTATGACATGGGTTCAAACAAGAGATGAGATCATAGGGTCAAAGCAGAAGAAGTGAGAGAAGGAGGTCATAGCTTCTGAGTTCAGGCAACCAGGGCAAGTCCATGACTGAAGGACCAAGTATTTGCAAGTGTGGTGGGTGCAAAGAAGATTGAATTGAATTTCGAAGTTTGAGGACTGTATGAGTCAAAATTTGAAGGTTTGAAGAGGAAATGTGCTAATCCGGAAAAGGAAGTTTAAGCACATGAGGAAGTAATGCCAAACAGGGAAGACCGGTAAGAGGGTTATTGGTCTTGCATTTGTTGACATAACTGGAAAGCAATGTGCTTTTGAATAATTGAAGTTTTGAAAGTCAGAGCACTGAAGATTGCTGAGGGTGCATATACATACAATATGATATGCAACCCAAGGACAACCAAAATCATGAAAGTTGCTAAGGTTATGAAGTGGGGTAGAAAAGCAACCTTAGTAAATGCAAGGAAGATCCAACTGCAAGATCCTTAGTGCTGAGTCTGCCGTATGACAATGTCAGTGTTCTACCTTGCTTTGGCTTTAACCCCAGTTTGACTGCTGCCATTTCCAACCCCTCAACAATCCTCCTAAATTTGCTCTGAATGCCATGTTAGAAGCTTCACCAGCCTAAGCTGTGCCTTACACCCACAGACTGTGTCACTCAACTCTCTCAGTATCCATTGAGCCTTTGCCAACTCCCCTTATCCAGATTCAAAGTTGGTCTCTCTTATTAAAGAACCTAAGACTATTTATTATTGAAAGACAAAAAAAAACAGAACTGAAACAAGAATAAGGTTAGATGAGAATGAAAAAATAACAGAAAATGAGAAATGAGATATAAAGAAAAGCATACCCCGAAGTAGTTAAATAACTAGAAGACAACTGAGTTTTAAAGAAGATTTAGGACAAAGATGAGAGGGCACAGGAATTTTTAAAGAAAAAAAAATGAACAAGATAGTTGTTTTGAAGTTGAGACGTTTGGTTAGTTTGATTCTCACCAAGTTGGACTTTACGAGGTTTTGGTGGAGGACAATTTTGAGTTTGATTTTAGGAAAGAAATAAATAAGAAGGAACAATATTTATGAAGTTGTAGTGGAGTTGATGGATGAGAGGGAAGAGTGGAGTCAATTAATGTGGGAAAAAGTGGAGTTGATTGATGTGAGGGAAGAGCAGAGTGGAAAGTGGAGGAAAGTGAGGAAGAGTTGATGAAGTCAACCGTGAGCTTTGAAGATTAGGTTTCGGGATGATGATTAGGGTTTGATCATATAACCCGCAGCAAGTGAAAGGACGTCTTGATGAAGTCCCTCGAGGTTCACAGATTTGGATTAGAGAGAGAGTACACCGAGTTTCAACACTCATTGCTTTTCCAATTAGCCCAATGCTCTGTGCAACCCTCTGCAATTTGCCAGTCCCTGTGCTTTCCACCATAAGAAAAATTTCTTCTGCTGATTTTCTCTGTGTTTTCAATATGCAAAAGCACTAGCTTTTTTGTGTGCATTGATTTTTTTGCTTTTCCATCCAAAGAAATAAAAAAGCCTCTGTTGCACCAAAAATCACACTGCCAAGCAGTAATTATCCTCAGCCAATGGATACAGTCAGTACGTATTGGCCACTGAGCATTCCTCCTTGGCCAATGGGTATGGTATAAGTTCTTTTTTCAATAAAAGATGGTCATAAAATGGGTTAGAATCAGAAGCTGGGTCAGGTTGATGTTGGGTATAGATGAAAACAATGAAAGTTAAAGTCAGAAGGAAGAAATTCTGCCAAGGTAATTATAGGACCTTGGTTAAAAGACTCCCAGGACCTGCACAACGTCCAGTTTGGGAGGCGCAACTCCATCCAGGGAGAGGAATTGGGAGTTGTCGACCCAAAATGATAGATAAAAAAAATAATTAATTTTTGGGAGTCACAACTCGAAAAGCAAGCTGAGGATTGGGAGTCGCGCCTCAAAAAAAAAGAAAAATGCCAGCCGGGGGAGTTGTCCCCCTAAACCCGCTTGGATATTCAGGAGTTGATGGAAAAAGTTCGACTGCAGGAGTCGTGTTGAACTTTTTCCATCGAAAGCCAAATTCTAACCGACCAACTGCCCTCAACCACGTCACACCCATCCAGAACCCCCAAAATGTCCTCCAACACCACCAGCCAGCCACCAGAAACCCTAGACCCCATCCTCCATCAGACTACACAAGAAATCCTAAAAAAAAAAAATGAAAATCTCGAAAAAATGAAAATGAAGAAGAACAAAAACAAAAAGAAGATAAAGAAGAGAGTGAAGCTGAGAATAACCAAGAAGAGAAAGAAGAAGAGTCTGAAGATGATCAGAAGAATATAATAGAAGCTTGTGTGAATATACTAGAAGAAAATGAACAAAACAAAGAAAAAAATCATGATAATCAAGAAAAGAAAGAAAATAATCAAAAAATCTCTGAGAAAGAAGAATCCAACCATGAAGAAAATCAAGATATTCCTGCTACTCCAGATGGAATCTACACTGATCCTGAAGAAATGAAGACATCAATTAAGGAACTCGCGATACTCCGCGGCTACGCTATCCAAGTCTAATAAAGTGACTGTTTGACAAAAAGAAAGTGTGTGGGTTCCACTGGACCTCACTGAAGTTTGAATTATTTTGAAATTGGCCTCTCACCCGACTGATGTTTCAAACCACCAGCAAGAGTTCGGAGGACCCCGGCGACTGCGCTATGACAGCCGCAAGCGGTTAAACGAGTGTCAACCCGGACGCAATACCCTAACCCGAAGGCCATCAGGGGCAAAGCATGGGGAAAAATCACATCGAGGATGGGACTCCTTATATTACCCACGGCATGCTCGTGTAGGTTCTCCTTCCCTACTCGCCTACAGACGAAAAAACTGCTTACCTCTTCTGAAACTTGTGTCAGCCCCCATCTCAGCATTCGCCTCAATTCGACAAACTACATCATTACATTCGACGCATTGGTCAATCTCGATAGCTCCTGTTGCTTCCACCCACATTCGTTCGCGTCGAATGTGGCCTCCCCCTCAATCTCCAGCACTCAACATCAGTACGATAAACCCTTTCGCCCAATTCTTCTGTTCGTTTTGTCATTGTCGCGATCACACTATCTGATTAACTACGGCTGTACGAAGTAGGGATACCACAGGGCAAATTGCGACTCGTTGGTTGAAACTGCGCCAGAATAAACTCGGACTGCCGCGGTGGGGTGGAATAGCACGGCGTGTAGGAATCAGATCAATTGATTGTATACCGTTGCCTCGGCAATGGCATAATCATCAATCACAAAACACGCCGACCCTGTCAACGTCATGTGCGGTTAATTGAATTCTCCGTTGTTCGGTGGGAACTCGACACATTTGTGGCTAACAGGAAACCCCTTGGCATTATTGGGCATGTGATTGGCCAATCACTGATGACTTTCTTGGACACAGTTATACCAGCATCATTTTCTATGATCACTGCTTTCTCTTTTGCTTCGGCCTGGTGCTTGGGGAATATGTTTCGATTATAAAAACTACACTTCAGCGTTGCCATTGCCGGCTCCATGTTCATGAACACAAATACAATCCCCATCGCTTTAATCCAAAGTCTATCCCTGTGCCTTGACAATTTAAAGACCATTCCTGGTGGTCTACTCCCTTCTGGGATTGTTATTACAATGGTCTTATGGAGTCAAACTCTTACAGCCCGCGGATCAAACTGACGTCGACAGAAACGAGTTCAGGAAAAATTACTCGACCTAAATATGATATCTGACGAAACATTCAAAGAGCGGAGGAAATCCTTCAATGATATTACGATTTTCTCAGATGAATCATCAGGACCCCAGCCTATATACGAAAATCAAACTGGGGAAGCAAGCGCAAGGCTGTCCCCGCCAGCACCAGAAAAAGTCGTGTCTCCCGTCCCTTGAAGGGATAGGCAATCGCCAACTATAGGCGATTGCCCAAAGGGCAAATGAAAGAATTTGCAGCCAAGGTAATAAACAGTGGAGGTTGTTTTTGGCTTGGGCTACGGTTGGTTCGGGTCGACTTTTTTGACCCGAACCCGACCCACTTTCATCCTGACGGGTCCATAACTCACAACGTGCAGGTTAACTTAAGACATGAAAGATCATGACAAAGCCCTGAAACGAGGATGATTGTTGATATTAGACATGTACATCAAAGAGGAATCTGAAGCTAGACCCGCAGGCATGTGGCGGCACAGCTGCCCTGGGCTCTAGTTGTTGTTAAAAGAAGTGTCCTTGGCAAAAGCATCACCTTCAAATGTGACAGGTGAGCTTTATTTCTGCTTTTTTTTTTTTTTTTTTGCCTTTTAAGTTCTAGTTCTTTCAAGATACTGATCATGATTTTTCCTTTCTGTTTTATAACTGCTCTGCCCTTTTAAAATTTCCCAGGTATGTATTTTTTATCCTATTTTTCCGCTTTTTTCATTCTTTTTTTCTCTTTAATTGATTTCCAGATACTGATTTTGTTTTTTTTTGCGCTTTTTTTTTGTTTATATTGTTTTATTTCAATCTTTTCCGCTTTTTTCCTCCTTTTTTTCTCTTTAATTGCGCTTTTTTCCTTCTTTTTTTACTTTCCTGACCTTGTTTTTATCTTTCTTTGACTTCTAGGGGTGGGACACCTGCACGAAACCAACACAAAGGAAGCACACGGCCTCCTCCAAACGTCACAAGACTCATCAATTGCCCTTTCGCCGCCTCCGCTCATTTCCAGAAGAAGCTCAACCACTGGAAATTCAAGGTCACAATCACCACCACTCTCGAGATTCCTCAGCCCACACCGTCAACCAAAAGCTCACCGACAATCTTTACACGGAAATGAAAAGACTTGGAAAAGCTGGACTCAGACCCTCAGCAATCCTTGAAGCTTTATAGAAGACCCACCCCGACGAAAATATCTTAGCCACTGTCACCACAATTTACACAGCCAGAAAGAAAGCTCAACAAGAAATGCTCCAAGGAATCAGTCCCATCCTTCATCTCAATCAAACTCTGGCAAACTCAGATTTCACAACTGCTACAAAAGTGGATCAAGACGGAAAACTCAAAGCTCTTTTTTTCTGTCACTCCCGCTCTGTCAAACTCCTCTCCCACTATCACTACATCCTTCTTCTTGATTGCACGTAAGAGACAAACAAATACAAGATGCCACTTCTTCACATTACCGGAATTACTGGCTACAGCAAGACTTTCTGTTTTCTGGCCGAAGAAACTGAGGCATACTATCAATGGGCACTCAAATCTCTTCTCACTATCTTCAACACCAACAAAATTCCACATCCAGAAGTCTTTGTCACCAATCGGGAACTAGCTCTCATGAATTCTCTGTCGACGTTCTTTCCCAACTCCTCTCACATGCTTTGCACTTGGCATACTCAGAAGAACCTGGTCACCAATGCGGCGAAAACCATCAAGGACAAGTCTAAAGAAAAGGAAATGATCAGATACTAGAATAATTTGATACGGCTCCCCATTGAATCCGAATTCCGCTCTTCCTTTGAAAGATTTGCTTCTGAATACGGCCCCGCCTTTCAAGAATACGTCACGACAACTTGGCTTCCTCTTGCAGAAAAATATTCGAACGCATGGACTAAATAAATTACACACTTTGGACACTGGACGACCTCTAGAATTGAATCAGCACATTCTTTCATCAAAACCCATCTCTTAGACCCTCATTACTCCTTTACTTCAGTCATCAAAATGATCATGAATGCCCTTGAAGCGCAGTCCCACGAAATCTCCGCCCAATATCATCAGCAGAAGATCAACAGCCTCAAGAGTTTACCGCGGATGTTTGAAAATTTTCACGGAAAAATCACTCATTTTGTGCTCCGCCAGGCTCAGAAAAACTTTACTGAAGTCTCAAAGATCAAGAGGGGTGAATTCCGCTGCCATGGTAACCATTTTATCAGAACTGGAATACCTTGTAAGCACCGCCTCCAAGAGCTTATTTGGCAGGGTAAATTTTTGGAACCCTCTGAATTCCATCCTCAGTGGCACATCAAGGTGAGCGCTCTTTATTTTTATTTTTTTATCCTTCTTTTCCTATTTTTTTCTCCTTCTTTCCGCTTTTTCTGTTCATTTTTGGGTGTGGGGATGGGAGTCGCCGCTCCAAATGCGACCAGGTATGTGTTTTCGGCGGGAGTCGGTGCTCCAATTTGTTCAGTTTGGATCTTTTGTGGGGAGTTGCAGTCGAATTCAAATTTCTAGATGGGAGTGGCTGCTCCAATCCCAACAAAAAAAAATCCATAGGGAGTCACCTCCCCAAAATCCGTAGGGAGTTGCCTTGAATTCGAATTCCTGGATGGGAGTTGCCTCTCCAAAACAACAAAAATAAAAAAATCGTAAGGAGTTGCCAGGAGTTGCAGCTCCAAAAGCTATTTTTTTTCCGCAGGGAGTCGCCAAATCACCACACCCTAAAGTCCTCACTTCTCATCCCCCATCCATTAATTTCCTTGCTGACATCATTTTTTTACCTCATTCAGAATTACAGACCCATGGATGTACCAACTGAATCTGACATGCAGGATCAAATTGAACAAATCAAGACCCGCCTTCTGGAGATGAACCCTACCCAACAAGCCATCCAACTTCAAGCAACTTCTTGAATCTTGGAAGGATCTGGAAGTGTGGTCAACATCTCACTCCCAAAGTAAAAGGAAGACCCACTGGCGCCAAAAATAAACCCAAGGCCGCAGATAATTCCAGATCAACCAAAAGAGCCTCATCTGCCTTCGAATTTGTCGAGAAAAAGAGGAAAAGAGAAGACAAAGAAGAAGAAAAGAACAAAAAGAAGAAGCCAACTGAAGAAAAACCCAAGACTAGGACCCAGCTTCGAAGAAAGGCCACAGAAAAAGAAAAAAAAGAAGAATCTCCAAAACCAGTCCCCAAGAAAAAAATCCGCCCAATCAAAGCAGTCAAATCAGTCAAAAAAGACAAAAATCCTCTGGCTGATAACCAGCACTTCATCACTTTTCTCCAGGATATTATTAAACCTTTCGTTTCCAAGGCTTGTAATGTTGATGCTGATAGACATTGTGGTTTTGGAGTGGCGGCTTATTGTCATGGACGTGGTCAAAACCAATTTTTCTAAATTCAAAATGAACTCTATGAAGATGTCAAAAAACGGGCTAAATGGTATCAAGAAAAATCTTATATCAAGAATGTGAAGGCAGTCTTAAACAGAATCAAGGTTTAATCAAGAAAGCCTTGCTCTAAATCTCACTGGATGTCCATGCCAACAACAGGTGATCTTTTTGCTAATGCCTTCCAAACCCCAGCCTTTTTTTGGTCTACTTCCTTTTCCCAAACCTTTGTCCCTCCAAACAATAATCCTCCCATTTTCATTGCTTTTCTCTCCACTCTTAGTCACTTTATTGCTATTGAGCTCAAAGATCCCATTCTTTTTCCTGCCCCCCAAGTCCTCAGGCAATGGCAGATCAGTGCTGTGTCTGAAACTTTGGCTTGGGAGGAAAAATATTCTAGTTGCTTCCAGTTAGCTGAAAAGCTTAAATCTGAGGCTGGTGCAAGTAAAAATAGAAATTATTGAACCCTACATTGTTTTCTTTTCTTCTCTTAAATTATCTGTTTTATCTTGCTTAAATTAAATTACTGTCTTCCATGTCTTGATTTGAATTTCTCTTTTAGAATTCAAATAAGATTTGATATTGTTTGTGGTTTATTAATTTTGTGATCATTTCAGGTTGGTTGATTAAATGGTGCCATTATTTCTAGTAATATTGCATCAATTCCTCCATGGTGTGAAATTTTGAGACATCTGCAGGGTTTCAGTGAGAAGTTATGGCGGATTTGGGCATAGGTTTTGAGATTACGGTAGGAAAAAAAAACTTGTGGGTGAAATCCTCTAAAAAATTTATAGAATTAAGATAATGGCACAAATACAACCTGTTAAAATTTGGGCCCAATTGCTCTTGTTTTGGCATGGGTTTTGAGATTACAGCAGGAAAAAAAAAAAAAACTTATGGATGAAATTATCTAAAAAATTCATAGAATTACAATCATGGCACAAATACAATCTACTCAAATTTTTGGCCCGATTGCTCTTGTAGAACATGAGCTGTGAATTTATTTTATTTCTGGTCTTTTTGCGATTTTTTGGATTGGAGTTGCGACTCCCAAACTGGACGTCGCGCGGGTCCCGGGAGTCGCAACTCCAATTCCCGGGAGTCGTTTAACCAAGGCCCTAGTTATACCCTGCTCACTGGAATGTTGAAGAAAAAAAGATTGAGTGTAGTAATCAACCAGGTAGCAAAAAATCTGGCTCATAACCTGTGGTGAAAATCTAATTAAACTTGATTTTTAGTTCAATTTAGTTTTAGCGGTTGTGCAAGTATCATCATCTGTAACCTAGTAGGTTAAGTTAAAACACTTTAGAGTGGTTCTGCTTCACATTTACAGCCACCCACACATCTTACTGAGAAACCAGCCTAGTATGTCCCTGGCCAAATTTTACTCTTTAGTATTGGAGGACTTCCCGCAGGATTTACAGCCCCTGTAAATTCCAGATTACAGGTCTAAAATCAAATTTACACGGGGCTTGTAGATTGTGCCCCCATAGAGATAACTTTGTAATCTGATTTTTCTAGAGTTGTACCAGCCCAAAAGACACAACACAACTATCCTGGTGAGTCTGTTCATAAAATCATACCTTCTAACTTGCTTCTGGCTGACTTTTCCTCCCTAAGAATAATAAATGGAAGGCTTCCATGGTCCACGATTACACTATCCTCCGTGGCGGCGTAATGAAAACGACAACGATGATGCAGCCATCGCCATCATTTCCCTGGCTGTCCTTGGACAACCCGGTCAAATCAGGCAGCTTCGGACGTATCTAACTCGGCTAGATCTCGCCGGCACCCCAGTTGCTGACAGTGGATGGGCGCGACTAAGACGAGCCGAATCAAACCGTGCGTACATGACAACCATGGGTGTCGATGTGGCCACCTTCAATCGACTTCTCCTTCCTTTTGAAGAACGCTGGGACAGCGAGACGTCAACCCTCATGGAGAGCCAAGGCCGTACGGTCGATCTCTTGACGCTGGCGGGGTTCTTGGCCTAGTTTTTCATTGGCTTGCTTCAACCATGGCCGCCTATTCTCTGCAGCTGATCTTTTTGATCACACCATCGGTCTGTTCTCGTTATCTCGACAGGTGTCAGCCACTGAGGTTAACACCAAGTTTGCCCACATGGCTGCCGCTTCAACAATCTCATTAGCCTAGTCAGCAGTCCGCCAAGCTCTGAAACTAGACCACAATAACTCAAGACTCCATTGAGTTCAATGCCCAGTCTCACTAAGAAATTACTAATTATCATTTACAAAAAACTCATTGTAATTATTATTTTTAATTCCTGAAAATAATCTACTTGTAGTATGATTATTATCAAGAAAATTATACTACACTATTTACCCGATAGGCTAAATAGCCTATTGGGTAAATCCCTTTTGATTCACAAAAAGGTCCTTTAACGTGTGCTTTATTCCTTCCGTGATCTCCTGCACGGATAGAATTGTCTCACCCCAACGGGTGAGACACAGTACTCAAATCACTAGGATAAAAGGGAAGGATCTTTCTTGATCCTTCCCCCATCCGTGATTTATTAAATATTACTTCCTGACAATCTTACACTCAAATAGCCAAAAGCTAAAAGTAGGTAACTGGGGACAAAATCCGAATCAACTCTACTCTCAACTTCCCACAATTATCCTTGATCTCCTCTCTTCCCTGCAACTTTCTAAATCCTCCAAACTCAACTTCCATCCTTCTCCGACCAGGTTGACTCTTCCGATAGAGTCTAACCTTTAGATAGTAATTGCTTCGGCCAGATCTATCTCCGTCTGAACAAGACGAAGAGCCGGCACAGTTCTTCCAAGAACTCGCTGTCACTCAACTTAACCCGTTGAGACGCTAGCCCCTCCACCTTCTTGGTGTCGAGGTGTGGTTTTATTCCTCCTTAACAGGAGTGACTGTTATCAACCGGTTGTCACATTAGAGACGCCGGCTGACAACCGGGGACTCCAACAGTTCCTTTGCACCCTCAAGTCTCTTCAAATCGCTCAAATTACCTGGCCCAAACGTGAAGATCGAACCAAATACTACAGCTCCTTGATCGAGAGGAAGTACCCCCGATTAAAAAAATGTTTTGGATTTGTCGATGGACTCAATTTGCCTGTGTTTTCGGCTGAGGATGATGAGTAAGATTATCCAATCATTATGTTGAGCTATTTGATTGTTATACTGACAACACTGCAGCCTCCAGAATGCGTATTACAACGGCTGGACCTGCTCGCACTATTGCAGCAGTATCCTCACCTTTGCGCCGGATGGAACACTAATGCATTCAATACTTAATGCACCGGGATCGTGGCACGACTCCAACATTGCCGAACGACTATATTCAAAGCTTTTGAATGAAACCCCTGCAGGGTATCGAATCATCAGCGACACAGCCTTCCCAAGGAAGACCGAGCGACTCCAGCAACGGATATTGGAACCAACCAAGCGCGGCGAGCGGCTACCTGATAGCCCTTGCTCATATGCACGCTTGAAGGTGCTGAATGAGCAGCTTGTGTGTGCTAGGCAAGCCGGGGAGTGGGGGATGAGGTCGATTCAAAGGACGTTTGGACGTTTAAAGTTGCCCATGCCGGCAACCGACCATCAATTCAGGACTGATGTCTTGCAGGTGGTCGTCCGATGCAGAGAAATTGGCATCAATCAAACTCAAACGGTATATGGCGCTACCGACGATGAAATCCTGTGCAAAGAGTTTCATAAGATGCTCATTGCCGACATCGAAAGGTCCTGTTGCATCAATCGATAGTATCAAGGCTGGATGTAAACACCTGATCTTTCCTCAAATGTTATACAAGCAATGACACGATGTCTTTATTTTTTATTCATTTTTTTTTTATCGGATTGCAAATAAACACAAGAGATACAAAAAAAGTGAACGAGCTTTTTTTTTTCGGATTGCAAACAATCACAAGAGATAAAAAAAAAGAGAACTAGAGGAATTTTTCTTTTTAAAAAATGAGTGTAATTAGGAAGCAGAATCAAGAGAAAACAAAAAGAGAAAAGGACTTGGAGTCGGGAGGAAACAAGATGGAAAAACCCGCCCGATAACTCATTGACTGGGGCCGGGAAATCCACCGTTTGCAAAGTTGGGCTCAGAGCAGTCAGTCGAAGGTTGTCCAAACTGACTCCCACCAACATTGCCAGGAGGCGGCGGATTGGGGAACACCCCCAAATTTGGGCCAGAAGGCGTCGCAAATTGGGGGTACACCGGCTGAGAATTGAATAGGGGGAGGCCACTCATGTCCAACTTGAGCTGCAGGAAGTCGATTTTTGATAGCAGGCGCTGATTTTCAAGCGTTTTCAAGGTCAGTTCGTGATTGAGGCGCAAGACTTCTTCAGAGAGGCGGATTTTTTCAGCATTAATTCCGTCTCGGAATTTTTGGTTTTCTTGTTCGAGTCGATCGATTTTCTTGGTTGCTTCAGCTAAGCGCTGTGAATAAAAATATGACATGCGGTCATCTTGATCGCGGGTGTTCCTTTCATCCTTGTCAAAGTACAGGGCAAGAGATTGTTCAAGTCCTCCACGGGCCGGCCTCCCCACATTAGATCGACGGCTAGAGTTAGCAGCAGGATAAGGCGAAAAATGATGTGGATGAACCACCCCTGTAAGCGGTACCGGGGTCACGAGTAGAAGCTTCACTTTGAGAAGCGGAAGGGTGATTGTCTATCTGGGATAAGTTGTTTTCTGGCGGGCGGGTTGAATGATTCTGAGCCTCGGATTCTACCTGCTCCCTTGGACGATTTTGACTCTGAGATTGGGAGACATCACCGGTGTCTGATTGGTTTTCATCAAAATTCTCAATGTCATTGCCAGAGTCTGGCATGGAACCAATCGGAGCTCCAACTCCATTTCTGTCATTATTTTGAATGGTTAGTGTGACTAATGTGACCACAAACTGCAAGAGAGAATGGAGAAACTTACAATTCATTGTCACTCTCATCCTCTGTAGCTAATAATTGGGTACGATTATCGATCTCGTTTGGCATCTTGTATGTACTGGGGACAGTGCGGGTCGCCGGTCGGCTTGGTGGTAGCCGCTAGCGCTCGGAACTTCAGTTTGAGCGGCTCGATTGTTTTTTTTGGCGTATGCATTGTATATATCTTGGACGCGGTTCCATTGCTGGGCACCTATGGGGTATACCTGGTCCACGGCATCAACAAGAGCGATTCAGTCCTGAGCCGAATACCCCTGAGATCCTCGAGCTCGTCCATGTCGACGTGGTTGAGATAAAGGAGGGTTTGAGGCTTGTGTTTGGCTCGGATTTGTGGAGCTTGCGTCTTGCGTTGATTGAGGTGCTGTGGTCAAGCTCTTCGGTGGCATTTTGATGTGGTTTATGAGAGAAGCGGGGTAATTGTATGGCAACCTACGTTCGCCGGGTGGATGTGGTTGAAGAGAAAAAGTGCCTGTGATTTGGTATTTGAGTTTAGATGGTCTAATCTAGAAATACAGGGGCTGTAAATCCTGCGGGAAGTCCTCCATTACTCAACTTTTTAATGGCTTGGTTTGCTCACAAGTTGTGTGGGCATGAACTTGCATCTTGATCAAAGCAAAATGCAAAAGGGCTTGGATGGCCTAGTGTTGACCATCACCCACAGAAGCTTGATCCTCCAACAACATAGTATAATTGCAGCTTCAAAGAGAGCAACAAGTCCAATGGTTGAATCCAGGAAAGTACAACCCCTGGCCCCTCCTACCCCTTTCCCACCAGGCAACTACACTCTATGTCAGGGCGGGTCACTTATGTAACTACACCTGACTAAGATAAAGGTAAAGAAGGATGAAAAAGGAGAAAAATTTAAAGTTAAATAAAGCTTATGCAGCTAAGACTATACTGTGTCAATCCTGGAAAGGAGAATGGAACAAGATTTACTCTAACTCTACTGCTGTCATGGGAGGAGTTTTAGCCACTCCTTGGATGGAGGGTCCTAGCAGTGTACTACTCTGCTGAACTCCAACAGGTCTAATAGGCAAGGAGGGTGATAGGAAGAATGGAGTGAATAGAACATAAGGACTTACTGATTCCTAAGGTTGATCAGGTAAGATAAACAGGAGTCATTTGGGAGTTTCAGAGGTTGATGAGGAACATATTGAGTTTTTCAGTGCAAAGGCCTTAATCATTGTAAGAACAACAATATTGTTGGGCTTAGCCTTGGTACTTCTCTTTTTCTCTGACAATCCTTCCATTCCTCTAGCACTTGACTTGGATTTATCTTCCATAGCTATTTGTCATCTGTCACTAATCTAGTGTCTAGTGACAGCCTTGGATATGTATGACTTTCTCATGGTAGCCTGCCAGATCTCATGTGCCACTCATGACTCAATTGTGTAACCTGCTTTCTACTTTGGGGGGCTTATTGTCTTTGTCTGCTCCCGCGCTGTCTGGGCTAAGGGGGCTGCATTCTTTGCAAAGCTTTTATTAGTTGATCACTTAAAAAGCTCTCCACCTCCTTCATCTTTCAACACCCACAGCCCAAATGGAAACCAGCCTGAAACATGGCTACAAATACAAACCACACTCGTCACCAAAAGTAGAAAAGTAGATGATCCTGTGTACTCACAGAACTTAGAGCCACTTCCTAAGTACTGGAAAAACAAATGTTACAAACTAAGAAATTGTGGTATTATAAGTCATTCAATTCATAGTGTGCAATGCTCATAGCAAAATCACCCTTTAAAGAAAGAAAAAGATCTAATCATGAAGCTACTTTCTTCATAACTGACCACTACTAGTGACCAATGATCTGAGTAGCTATTGGGATCTTGTATAACACATGTTGTCTGCTCAAACAAATCTGTCCATTGTCAAAGCTAGCCCTATGGCAATCAACGGGTTTAAATCAGCCATCGGGCTGAATTTCGCTCGGCCAATTACACAAAATCCTTCGCAACCGAAGCAGCAATCAGCCAAGCTTGAGTCAGCCAATGGGCGGATCAACCAAGTTCGAAAACGGTTGAGTAAAACCTCTGGAAGCAATAGCTTACGACTTCTGTTGACCATTTAGCTTTCAAGACAATCCAGCATCAGCCAGCTCAAGCATCTTACAGCTCTATCCCGGTCCCATCTGGCTCAGGCTTACATCTGGCCATATCTCAGCCTGAGCATTATGGGGCTCTTGACCACCCGAATGGTAGCGGTTGTATGTACCTGTGCTTACATAAAGATTAGTGCCGATAACTTGCTATAGGAGAGCTTGTGTAGCTTGGAAGCGTCGGTGCTTTCAGGGCTCAGGTTGGTGGTCAAAAGGTTCTCTGTAAGCAACCTCGGGTCGTCGATCAGTTGTGCCGACGCGGTTCGGCCGTTCGGGCAGCGAGTGTCTTTATGCTATCGTCAATTATTATTATTTGAATGATTTTACATGAGGTTCTTCTGTGCACTGCTCTTGCCAAGCACCAAATACACAACCATGTAGCCACCTACGGGCTTGGATCCCTTGGCCAGTGACTGGAGTTTTGATGAAGGATTCAGGCTGTGTGTGGTGATGCTGGTGCCTGCGGAGTGTCTGCAGTGAAGATTGAGGGTTTTCTTTATGGATATACAGAAGACTCGGTGGATCGATGCCGCTGGAGCACGTGATCTCATCGAGCGCAGCCTGCCAGCAATAAGCTTGATAAGCCGTCCATTCGATCAGTCGTGGATCAGTAAGCCCGGCTAATTTGAACCAAGCTCTTCCTCTTCAGCCGAATCTTCAGACAATAAAAACAAAGTCGGTTTACCGGTCAACCCGCCCAAGGAAAGAAGCCCCACTACAAAGCTCCCTCCCATCTTCCATCCTCTACGAACTTCCTCGGCTCAGTTTCATCTCATCCTCCGTCTTCCGTTACTTGAATGGAATTTGTTTCGAAACACTTGTAAAACGTATCCTTGTAAATTCTCCTTATCTCCTCCACCACCAGCCTGGGATTCTGGGACCCAGAGTCATCCAGTCGTGTAGCAAGTCAACCCAATTGTACCCAACTGTTTTTTATCTTTCAGCAGTCCTTCTCCGAAAACCTGTTTGTAGAGAGTTCCCTTTTCCTCTGATGCACCCTTTGTTATCGCCTTGATGATCACTCCTACTCGCACTCAATCCAAGCCATCCTCGATCTTCGACGCTCCCAAGTCTACCGCCATTTCCCTCCCTGCAACCGCCGCCGGTCATCATTATATCAAGCGCTCCACCATCTGCTCAAATCCTGATTTCCATATTCCGCCACTCCCTCATCAACACTCAGCCTGTATGGTCAAGACCCACAGTATCAGTGATACTAGCACTGCCAGTCATATCACCATCATCTCCGTCGACTCTCGCCCTTCCTCCCCTCAATCTTCTGACTACTCTCACCCAATCCGTCCCGATCATGCCCTTTCGCTCGCCAATCCTACCACTGAGTTTGGCCAGCCTTCCATAATCAGCTTGCCTCCACCAATCGCCACCCCGCAAACCGGCTCGCAACCACCATCCCAACCAATCCGCAAGAAGATCCCCGACCAAAAACTCACTCTTCCTCCCACGAATCCGACTCTCAATCTACCATCACCTCAAATCCAATTGGAAAATGCGATGCAGGCTGAAGTAGTCGATGGATTTGGTAAAGCTGTCAAATTGGAAGAGCTCATCGACCGGGACTTCAAAACTCTTGTTATTTTTATCAGACATTTCCGGTCAGTAGCCCATCCTCTCATGTTTGCCAAAGCGCCTTGTTCCTCCTGCTAACCTTGATTTGTTGACGTCCACCTTTATCTACACGCTCCAGATCCGGCTATTCTCAAAGGTACATTAAAAGAATCTCAAAGATAGCCAATGGTGAGACGTCCTTAGACGAAAGACGGTGGAGAAAGTACGAAAACCAAAGTATCAGGGGCACTGCTTCGACGGTCTCCGTGGGCACAGGTGCTCAGTCAAACAAGGCCGAAGAAGTACACTCTCAAGAGAATTGGATCACTGCTAATGGTGTTAAAATCATCGTGATTGGAAATGGAAATTACCAATTGATCGAAAGTTACCGAGGTTAGTTTTCATATGATTCTTACTCGATTCTCATCAGCATTCAGTGGTAACGGAAACCAATGACAATAAACACGATTTTTTACAGCCATTTTGCACTGCCCGTTCCCTATCTACACTGACTTGTCGAAAGATCAAAAAGTGTACAAGCTATTGGGGATGAAGAAGGTCAAGGATATCAAGCTCCAACGAGCAGAATACCAAAACTTCGATCACCAGCAACAGCTGATCACCAATTACCGCGTCCGACCCCTCGATCAGAATGCTAAGCTGGCCCCGGCCGGCATGAAGGATCACAGCGAACCTCTAGTTTGCAATCAGGAATCTAAGATAGCCTTCCTATCCAAAGTACTTTACGTGAGCATTTAGGTTTTTCGTTTGTATATCTTGAAAGAAAGAATATTGGCAGTTTCATCCAGTTAACGTTTATTTATCTTCTGCTATGAAATGGTTCAACAGAATGCATGGAGGATGCCTTGGAAATGGTCAGGAGATCCCCAACAACTCGGTGAGTAAGAAGAGCACTCCTGTTCCGATCATGAGAAAATGGGCTTTGGCTGATGTTCCTTTTGTGGGACATGTGTTCACAACACAGGAGGAGAGCTAGTCTTCGAACCGATCAGAGAGGAAAAACGCATCAAACGAAAGCCGATCAAGTATAAACTTCCCAGTGATCTTTCCGAAAAATCAACCTCGAGCCGTTCGACCTCTTCCTCTACATCCACCTCGGCCTACTCTTCTCCCGATCAAGAAGCAATCGCCTCACAAAACCCCAACCAGCACTTCAGAAGGCCAAGTTGCTCGATCAAAACCAACCACAGCGGCATTCTCAGTAGGTCTAAAACCTCTCGATCGGTCAAAGACACGGTCAAGGAAATCCAAGTCCAATGCAAATTCATACATCGAATGACGTGAGTAATTTATACATTAGTACAGCTCTGTCTTGCTATTTCACCCGATACATTTATTTTGATCATGTCGCTGATTGATTTACTTGCTGGATCCAGAAACTATCAAGATCACTTTTCCATTGATGAATTGATGATGATATCAGGCATTCGATTAACTTCCTTGATCCAAAGATTCTAATGTCCACAATTTTTCTTTCTACGTAGTCAGTTTGCTTCATGCCAAGATATCTTTCTTGATCGTTATAGGATACTGTATCGTCTCTTTTTTTTATAAATGACCACGGCCTCAGTTACGGATTGCAATAACAACATGTAATAGATAGTCCCAATTTGAATACACATCATCCTATTATCCTTCATTTTCTTGCACCCAGGAAACATTTTCGAGATAGGGTCTCATTTTGTGAGGCACAATTAACTGGTCGAGGTTTGCCTTGATTGGGCCGGTATATGACTCAGCCCACTTAACACTCGAGGATTGGCCCAGCGTCCGACACAGCTGATACATATTTTCGCAGGAGACGCCGCCATGAAAAAGGATGCGTCGCTTGCTATACAAGCGACATGTTGAGGTTCAAAGGCCGCTTTGTACTTTGGGGTGTCGCTTGTATAGCAAGAGACACACCAGTGTTCATGGTGCGCTTTGGTTTCCGGCCCCTGAGAGTTGGGCTGACAGCTGAGGAAAAGAAGACAAAAATAACAACAAAGTTGGACAAGTTTCAGAGACAGTGGAGGACTTCCCGTAGGATCTACAGCCCCTGCAGATTCCTCCTGTAATTAAGCTAAATTATTGTAGGGAAGATTAGATTTAGCCTTGTAATTAAGACTTTGCAGCCCCTGAAGATGGCCATGGGAAGTCCTCCAGTTCAACGGCCAAGAAAAAAACAATAGACATGGTCAGGGGAAGGTGTTACCTGAAGGAATTGGGACAGCTGGATGGGCAAATTAAAAATGAAAATGGCTTGGGGGTGGCGGCGTCTCTTTTCAGCTGCGCCGTAGTGGCTTGCGTGCACAGCACACTAGCTTATATAAGCATATTGCCCGTCAGCTGAGACGCCGATCGAGCGGATACCCGGCGGGACAACTCACTCAACCACGCCCACGGTAAACAGACAAAATGGCAGGGCGCAACAGACTATTCGGTTCGTATCTTGCTCATCTGCTTGGGAATGTTCTTCAGGGCTGATTGACTGTTCGGGCTTGTTGCAGGCACACTGTCTTCTCTCATCTCGGCAACCACGGAATCTCCAATTCTTACTCGCCCATCACATCTCCTTCGACACTCTCACTCGCCATCGTCTTCTTCCTCCTCCTCCTCTGCTGCCTCATCCGTCCGAACCAACTCGACCTTAGCCATCCGACCGACACTCAAAACAGGACTCAAGCAAGCATCCCGAGGCACAAGAGGGTTACCCAAGATACCTAGCTCAGATGCATTAGGGATGTTGAAATCGGAGGAGAACCATTACCTGGTGACGTTTCTGGTCGGAAAGAAGTACAGATTGATGGTCGATGATCAAGTAACGGTGCCACACATTAAAGATCTCAAGGTTGGCGACTTGATTGAACTGACACGAATAACTGAAGTAGGAACACGAAACTTCACACTACGTGCGATCGGAAATGGTACCGTAGGACATGCCAAGAAAGAAACCAATTCACCCTCCTCTCACAAAACTTTACACAAAAAGTCGAAGAAAATCGGAGTGGAAATCAACGACCTTATCAGTCGTGCGAGAACTGTTTGCTTCAAACCGGAAATCCCGCATTATCTTGATCACGATCTCGTCCATGCTTCTGCTATCGTCGTCGAACATACTCGTGGTAAAATGAGCACTGTGATCAAAAAGAAGCGAAGGAAAGGTTACCGTAAAACTATCAAGAACAAACCGTACTAGTTGCGTTTTTTTTTTCTTCTTGTTTTAATTCTTTTTAATACTCGAGTTCTTCTTGAAACTGACCTTTAACAAACCCACCTTTCCTGAACTTTCTTTTGGCATGTAGCACTAAGATTCGTCTCTGTGAGATCAAAATCCCAACCACCCAAACCGACTCCAGTCAAGCCCAGATGTTAAACATGCCAACGGATACAAGCGCGAGTCAACAATCTACTATCTCTGTCTGAATCGATACCAAATATCTTCCCATAGTTGTCATCTAGACTTCCTCCATCATCCAGCCCTTCTCTTTTCTGTTAGAACTTTTTCTTTTTATTTCAATAAAAACAAACTTTTTTTTTCGATCTCCTCTCGAATAAATATTTTTCTTCTCTTCTCTTTTTCAAAATCTATTATTCCTATACCACTTCTTTTTTCCTCTGCGTCCTCTTGTTTGTGTTTTCTATAGGTGCACTCCTTGAGATCACTTGAAATGAAGAAGAAAAGTACCAAAGAAAAGAAAAGAGAAAAAACCTCTTGTTCTAATGTGAATCAGAAACCATTAAGGATTGAGAGGAGTCCCGAAAGGCAAAGCACCCATATATCTCGAATCTGTATCTCTCTTCAAGCCTGTTAATTATGCTATACAAAAACACAATAGGAATTGAACAAACAAACAAAAAATCGGTTCATTCAGAGTATTCAGGCGTCATCGACACACTACTTGACATGTGGTTGCTTCTTAGACGGCACGACAAGATTGAGGATGATGTGATAAGTGAATAAAAGACGGAAGACAAAATCTCCAGGCAAGATGAAGAAACTGGGATTCAAGCTTGAGTGCCCAACCATTCTTGCTCCTCTTCGTATTCGATCTCCATACGAGGTTTCCTTTTTTTCTTTGATGATGATTTGTTATCTTGGGCGCTGGTTGGTTTGAGTTTCTTCTGGGCGGATGCGTTTGGTGGCTGACCGGCCTTTCGCTTGGATGATGTTCCTTTGTCGATGTTAAGATCGAGCCCTTCTGCGTCATCTTCTTTGCTGCTCGCCTCACTCTCTCCGTCGTCCGCTTCTTCCTCGTCATCGTCCGTACCCAGCTGGAAGAATTGAGGAGTTATTAGGATCAGCATAATGGTAGTGGGAAAGTTTTATAGAGTTGAATGATCTCCTACCCCGTCCCAGTCTTCCATATCCTCCAGGTCACTCTCCTCCAAATCGCTCACGAATTCGCGCTCCTCTTCCTCGTCTTCTTCGTCACTATCTTCATCAGTTTCTTCGTCCTCTAGTTCTAACTCGTTCTCTTGCTCGAGTTCCTTTCGTTTCTCTCCTTCCAAGACTGATCTCCAGACGTCTTCATTAACATTTAACGGAGCATCACCATACGTTTTCGATTTCAGTCTCCCAATCAACTCCTTTTCTAGTGTTTTCGTTAATCGTGCTGCTGATAATGCTTTCGCTTCTCGGGCCCGTTCACGTCTTTCAGTTTTTGGCTTGATCGCTACCAATTGAGGACTAGGAATTTCATCGAATAATAGGCGTTAGGAATATATACATAGATGTAGAGAAAGGGGTTGCGAGTCATTAAGTGATCGAACAAAAAAGGAATCCACAAACAGTTCTTTATTCTTCAGTCTTCGGATTTTTATCAGATATTGAGTAATCTTTGTTAGTCGTTGTTTACATCGATGAATCATGTAACCGGGCCAGTAAATCAAAGAACTATCAATCTGTATCATCCCCCAAAAACACACACGATGTGGGATGAGATTAGTTTCCTTGAAGGACTATCGGGTAGTGTAAATTTTATGGGGTTTTTTTTTGGATTGATTGACTCAACTTGTTCAAGTGCCTTGACATAGTTAGTAGACAGTCTTGTTTTCTCCCATAGGTTAGCTGGCGAATGAGCACGTTCGACCGTTTTTTGAAACAGGTAAACGATCCCTAAAACACAAAAAAAAAGGTGTAATCAGATCAAAATGAAGAGAAAGTTAAATGTTCATCACAAGATAAAGTGAGAGAAAGAGATGTTTTAGATATCGAAGAAACTTGCCACCTATTTCTCTGACAGTTGCATATCGAGAATTAGCTAATGGACAACTTGCTTTGTTACAAAGGCCAGTCGCATTAAATTCATTTTTGCAGAAATTTTGTCCGACTGCCTTGTTGTGTGAATGGCCACCTCCTGGCGCTGCTTTTATCTTGTAAGAACAAAATTGATGGTTTCTATTTATTTCATTTTTATTTCGATCGGTGATATTCAAAAATCGTTTCGTCTCGTCAGCAGGTGTTTGTTTCTTGATAGGTTAATTGGCTTTTTTTTCGTTTGACTCACATTATTGACCATACGACATCGTCTGACTGCATGTTTAGTTTGTCGAGCGAGAATGGCGGTCTGTGCTGAGAGTTGGGTGGTAGCTGGAGAAGGGGCAGAAGCCAAAATGACCAGCCAGCTCAAATTGCATATGCAAAAGCAGAACAGCTTGATCTGGGCGACCAGCGCCAGCAAGAAGGAACTCAATCTGCTCAAGTTTTTAGATGGAAAAGAACCATAGGCTTACCCATCTTTCCATGTTCATCCATAGAATCCACACTAAAGCCATCCACCCCTGACTTGCTGGTGGCATCCTGTTTTTGCACAAAATAGCTATTTCAAATCTGAATATTGTCCAGGATTTTTCTAAATAAGCAAATTTGCATCCTGAACCTTCAACAGAAAATGGAATCTGAGTATGTTGGGGAGTTGCTGAAGTTGTTGTTGAATAGCCACAAGTCTCCTTTGAGTTGGTTTTTTTCAATCACCATTATTCTGTTGACAGATCCTCCCCACTTCATTTGAGACAGAACCAAGTGGATGACATACGTATTCAATAATAAGGTTTTCCTTGTCATCTAGAAAGATCTAGAAAATGGAGAATCATGCAATCCATTGTAGTGTGTAGGAAAAATACACAAAAGTCCAAGTGTTATGAAAATTGGAGTGGGGTACAGGCAATGGCTAGAGATGGTCCCATTGACAAAACACATGGTTAAGGCTTTTGTTGGGTCACTCATTTTGGCAAGTCCACTGCATATATCCAGTTAGGGACATTTGTGAGACACCTTGTGAGATATCCTTCAGGGTCTAAGAGAATCTCCAGCGGCCTTGCTGAACTGGGGCCTGTATTCCCAATTTAGCAAATTTCACCGGGAAGTGTGGTCCAACGGACTTGCCAACCTATTTGCCAAACCCATCCAGGGTCATCAAAACTTGCCAAAACATAAGCTGGTGGGTAAGTCTGCCTCAAACCCAACAAAAGAACCAACTTGTTGCCATTCTGTGCCCACCACCCCATTGTCCTGGCAAAAAGCTCCATCCACAAATCCCTTCCTCCATCTCAGAGTCAAACCATTGCAAGATGTCCAATTCCTCTGCCCAGCTCTGCCCCCAAAAACACAATAGATCTCATGCTCATGTACCCAATTCACATTAATCCAAGATCTGCCCTCCAAGAAACACCAACTGTAAAAGATACAACAAAAAAAAGAAAAAGACAAACCCCCCAAAAAATAAAAATCAGGGAGATTCACAAGAAACAAAGCCAAAGAATTCAATTCTTGATTCATTGTAGTGTATAGGAAAAAAGTTGAGGTGGTTCTGTGACAAGTGAAGTGGGGCTCAGGCAACAGACAGGGCTGGTACTGTCAGCAAACCACTTGGTTGAGGCTTTTGTTGGGTCACCAACTTTGGCACATCTGCTGCAAACCAGCTAGAGACATGTGTGTGATAGGTTGTGAAATGTGATTTAGGTCAACAGCCCAGGGTCTGAGCAATCCTGGAGCGGTTGGAGATGATCTAGGACATAAACATCACATGCCACTATGTGTATGTCAGGAAGACCACCCATGGTTTTTTTTATTTCTGCTTGACTTATGGCATTCAAAATTGAAACATAAAATCAAGGTTCAAGGTTTACCCAGCAAAAACTCAAATAAAGTTTTATGGTTTCTGACAGCTCCCTGCTGGAATTTTATTGTGTAAGAAGCGTTTATGATTTTAAGATTGAATTTTGAATACCATAGCTGCAAGAACATGCTATATTTACACAACCATTGTATATAAATACAGCCTTGTCTTAGCTTTCTTTCTATTATTTTCATTCAAAATAGATTGGAGGACTTCCCGTGGCCATCTACAGGGGCTGTAAAGTCTAAATTACAGGGCTAAATCCAATCTTCCCTGCCAAAATCTAGCCTTACAGGCTAAAATTAAGAATCTACAGGGTCTGTAGATCCTACGGAAAGTCCTCCATTCTTTATTCACTTGAATCACTACATGAGCAATCCCAGAGCTATTGAAGATGCTCTTGTGTCCTAGATTTTGTCCATCCTATTGGTAGTCTCAAAGCCTCCAACAAAACAAGACCAACTTGATTCAACTATCTCATCAGTTAAAATTCTGTGTATGCATACAGACGTTGAGACCTCAGAAGCTAAATTTTTTCAGACATTTGACCATAATTTATCTTTGTATGTACTGCATAGATGGACTGACCGGGCCTTTTGAGCAAGAAGCCCAAGGGGCTCTCAGGCCCGCCCAGACTGCAAACCCACCACACTGCACACCAAGTACTTCGAAGGAATAGTAAGAACAAGATGCCTGCACTAAGATATTCAGAAGATACGGAATTGTGAGTGAGCTGATTTATCCTCAATTCTTGCTTGCTTGAGGCTGACCTTCATCTTTCGAATGTCTAATCCTGCTTTTTTAGTAACGATGCCTTGAGGTTAATATTCATCTTGCCCTCTCGTTTGATATCCTATCGATGGCTTCTTGAAGATCGGAATATGTGTATTGATAACCCAAAATTACAAACACAGGGCCCGAGGTATCTTACCAGCATTGCCGGCCGAGCCCGAGTCTCCCGAAGCCGATTTAGCACCAGAACCTAGTCCACAAGAGTTGATAGGCGAGTTGGATTCACAGAGGGAGATTGATGACCTGGAGATAGATCAAGACATACCAGCCCATCTAATCGACTCATGGAAATCGAGTCGACTGGCCGAACTCCGCCACGCCTCTCAAATCACTAATGCTCGTACATCCGGCCTCAGACCTATCGGGAAAGATGACTATGTCCGTGAAGTTAATCAAGCTAGTGAGGTCGATCTCGATCCCGGTTCGACTCTTGTTAGTAGAGGCACTGGTGTCGTCGTTTGTCTTTGGAATAAGTTTGTGTATTCTTTCACCCATTTATCACTCCCAGTCCAGCCTCCACATTCCCTCTGACAGATCATATGATATCCAAATAAACAACAAAATTCTTATGGCAGTTCTTCGGCCTCAAGACACATCCTGGCGTTACTTGAGCAACTATCGAATCAGTACCCATCCACTCGATTTCTGTCGATTCCCGGAGGCTCGTGTATTGCCAATTATCCAGATGAGAACCAGCCAACGTTGATCTGTTATCGGGCGGGAAGGTGTTTGCGACAATACGTGGGAATCGGCTCGTCCTCTTCTCAGATCTCTAAGACTAACGGTCGACTGAGCGCTGGAATCTCGACTACCTTGGATGATCTCGAGGTTGAATTACTTTCCCTAGGCGCCCTCGATCGTTCTTTAAAAGTTAACTCCTCCTCCTCCAATCTTGACCCTTCTGATGATCCTTTCGATCGACCCTTTAGCTCTAAGCTCAAGAAAAATATTAGAGTCTCTTCTCATAATGATAGTGACTCTGAACTGGATATTTAAACATGTAATTCAATCTCCTGTTATGAAGTTCTCAATGGCTGTATAGCTGGTAACCTAATAAAATCTTTAACTGTAAAATCACTTGGTTGTTACGACCCAAAAAACACACACACAGAACGAGACAGAAAAATAATTAAATCTGTACAAACTGGCTTCAACAGGTTGAGCTCATGGCCTTTTCTGGCCAGGTGGTGCAATGGGTCTACATCGACTAATTGGTAGCCTAATTACTTGGCAGATAGTCTGGTCATTCCCATGATACATGCTGGTCCATCCATTTCTCTCACCTGCAAGCCATCATGGCCAATGGGTTAGTCACCTGAGCAAGCAGTCCTATGTTGCAGCAAAATTTCTGTCAACAAAATTAATTCCAGGATCTTGGATACAATCACATCCCCATCAATGACTCGCACCAGCAATGATTGGGTATAGGATGATCATCAAGGACATTCCTTGCCAGAATACATCCAGAGTATAAAAATTTCAGGATTCCCCCCTCATATTCTTCAATTTAAAAGGGGTGTTGGAATCATAACTCTCAGGAAACTTGATCAATCAATTGAAATGTTTAATGGTACCAGATTAATTGTTGAGCATTTCTCTCTTTCAGTTTTTTTTTTTTTTGCAAAAGTGGCTTCAGGAAGAAGAATTGGAGATTTGGTTGCCTTACCTCACATACCTTTCATATCTAATCCTGAAGAGTCCAGACTTCCTTTCAAGTCAATATAGGTATTTGAGATATTTAATACTCAAGGAAGGGGTCTGATGGAAATTGAGAGCTGACCGGATCAAGGAGCTGGGTGAATTTAAGCTTGAGATATTTTGGCTCAAACTTGATGATTGATTTCTTCTAAGTTCTGGAAGTGAGTCAGATTGAATAGACTGCTATAAGAAAGGTACAAGCTGTGGTTGAGTTGAACAAACAGTTATAAGCATATGCCAATAATAAACTGACATATGGAAGGCATCATTGTAACAGAACAATGGAATGATAAAGGGCATTGTAGATGAACAATGGAAGAAACTGGCATTACCAAATGTAATGGATAAGTAAGTGAGCATCATTACATTCTGATGGAAGAGAATGGCATCACAATTGTGATGGAAAGAAAGATTGGAAAAAAAGGATGAAGATGTGAGTGGAAGAGAGTGAGAAATTCTGACAGTATTGTGCTTATTGATTCTGTATTCAGTCATTGCCAACTTTTTGTGGCTATTTCACAGAGCAATTTGAGTCTTCCTACAAATGCTTTAATTCCACAATCTGAAAATGGCTCCCCTTCATACCAGAATTTTAACATTGTTTTCTTTTTCTATTCAATGATTAGTAGTATTTGCCCCCCCTCCCCCAAGAAAAAAAAACACCCACTCAAGATTTATTTCCCCTTAAATCCCCAAATTTGGTGGCAATGCCCTGGTCACCAATAAGTAGATCATATAAGACTTTAATTAGATGCACATAAATACTTACAAAAATTATCATCATTCTTAAGTACTAAAGAGGTATGAGGCAGGAGTGAATTTGGGGGTGTTCAGAATCAAGTTTTCTGTTAGTTGGTGAGGTCGAGTACTTCTGAAAAGTCAGAAGCAATGGGAACACTCTTGAAATCGAAAACTACAATGGGCTGGAGATCTGGTTTTACAAGGACCAGCCCCCTGTAAATCCAAGGGAAGTCCTCCACTGAAAAATAAATTGTCACAATCTAACAAATTGTATGTAGAAATTGTGATATGTGTGCAATGCGAAAGGCAAAATTACATTTTTTTTAACATGTCACCCGGGGGGCGGGGGCGGACTCCCCGGGGAGCCCTCCAAACCAAGCAGAAAAAAATAAAAATAAAAATAAATAAAAAAATAAAAACAAAAACAAAAACAAACGATGGAACAACAAAACGACGAACGACTCGAATCACTCTACTCTAAAATCAACTCGATCAAAAACGTATGTTGACTTGGAAAACGGACTGTATCTCAGACAGAGCCAAACTGACCATTTCCTATACTCCACATATGCACAGGTGACCATCGATATTCACTCTGACTCACAGTCACAAAACCGACTACTAAACCAAACTGTAAGAACGATTTCCAGCACTCTCTTTTTTAAAAAAAAGACAGTATGCGAAAACTAAGGTTCCCCACCACACAAAAAAAAGGGAGAACAATTTGATTCATTTACTTCGCAATTATCAGACTCGGCAAACCGGTTCAGTAGGACCATTCAAGCCGGCTCATCTCAACGCAAGGTGATTGTTTACGCGGTCGGATCAGTCGTCGTTCTCTTTTTCTTCTTCCGTCTGTTTCGATAACCAGCTCGTCACTCTTCTGTGGGCCGATTTCTCTAAGCTCGTTCAAAATTCTGGCCGCTTTCGAATCCAATCCACCTTTCCGAAACTCTCGCGCTTCTTGTTCCCCAGCCAAATCTCGGTCCACTCATCTCTCCCATGTCGACTCTCCTATCTTTCACTCTCTCGGAGTCGTTCGCCTTATCCTCATATCATCTCCCGACCAACCATACTACTAATCACTCCCCAATCGCCCACCCCTTGTTCTCTCTCTCTGAATCGGTTTGTATTTTCGTGTGTATGTTCTCCCATTTCCCTCATTCTTAGATCATTCTGACCTTTCTCCGTGTGATTCACATGGCCAATTGAGCCCAGCGAGCTAGGAGTATACTCGATTTCACTGACTCCCAAAAATCTCGTTGTTTCCAAAATCGAATTATTGTTGTTTTGTATATACTAAATAAACTGTATTGCTTTGCTGGTATCAGTAGACAAGAATTAGACAAGTTGCACTACATTCAAGTAATTTAAAGGAATCTATGTTTACATCCAAGTTTTTTTTTAAAAAATCAGGATTTTTTCTTAGGGAAGTTTCCTATCGCATCAGAGGGAAGATCTGATTGAATAGCAGCAGTTTTAGAGAGATAAGGAGTAGATTTTTTAGGAATGATACCATTGAGTACAGCATGCTGATGTTTTTCAAAATCATGAGCCAACATAGCGAAAGCGATTCTATTAGAGAAAGAGAAAAGAATGCCAACGATCGGTATCTTCTCTAAAACTGCCGCACAAAATCCTATCAATCTTAACCAATTCTCTCGTTCGACCATAAACGTTGATCGTTGTAGTTCGCTCATCTTCTTCGCTGCAAAATACGGTTCTAGTAATCGTTCTGATAGCGTTATTGAAATGAGGAATGATCCAACTATCGTGTTAAGGAATGGTACAAAGTTGAGTGGTAGTAGGATCACTAGAGAATTTTTTGTTTAACCCGACATCAATTCACATATATCAATCAGCCTTCTTTCGTTATTGAACATAAATGAGTTGACGATAAAAAAAAGACGAACGGACCTTTGAGGATAAGTAATCTAAAGATAGGACCAGTGATAGTTTTGTACCACTTCCATTTAGAGATTCTACGTTGAGCTGCATCGATCGGTGGATGGTCCCATTCTTCAACATAATCGATCCAAAAATCTAACGATTTATTCCGACTTTCGATCGTAAATTGATACAGTTTATTTCGGATTTTTTTCAATTTACGGAGTAAGAAAAATTCCAAGATAAGATTAATTTGACTGAATACTAAATTGATAGTAGTCAAGTTAAGTAAAGAGAATCGATGATGTTCTTGATGATTGTTATCTGCATTGGACCCCGACGACTTGTTGTTGCTCCGGTAGAAGTAGAAGTATTTGACCCATATCTTGGTGAATGGGTACGATATTAGGAAGTAGACGACCGATAGTATGACTAGACGTTTGATGATCGTAGAGAACTCGACTGCAATCGCTCGTTGGATCTTTCTATCGTTCGCTAGTCTATAGATCCCTACGACCAAATAGCTCGGTGGAAATCTCAGTAATTCTTGGGGCATCGCGTCCCAATATGATTTGTACGTTCTTTCAAGTTTTCTCTAAAATGTCTTCTGAATAAAGCAAAGAAAGGAGTTGACTGTTTAGTTTGTTGGGGTTGTTGTTGTTTTTGTCTTGTATCAAGCGAAATAAAAGCAAATCAAACATTACCTTAAATTTTCCAACCAGCCTATACAACGACAAAAACAGGACAAGAAGAAGCCCCACTGACTCGGCCAGGTCTCTATTTTTCGGTGAAAGTTAAAGCCGTCACAAGAAAGATTGCAGTTTTTGCGACAGTTAAACTGGGTTGGATTCCGACCTATGGAATAAGTCCAAGGTCTTGGATTTATATTTCATTGGTTAAGATGAAATCAAGGTTGAATGGTGTGAGTCTATCCCAGTTAAACCCAGCAAATAATGCTGGCAGTGTTAATGGCAGGGAATAATCTCAATGAAGTCAATGCTTCTCTGGCAGCAGAAATCAGTTTGGACTCATGACTTTGAGTGCAATCCTCAATATGTTGCACAATTGCTTACAGATGTCAAAAAAAAAGATTGAGAGGTCCATCCAAAAGCAAGATGAAATCCAACATGCTATTTAGGTCTCATGGGTGGCCTATATTCCATTGTACTGGTACACCACATCTCTGACCATTGTGGTCATTTCTTTTGGGGCTTAGTTAATTGACTCCCAGGAATTGGAGTTCCAACTCCCAAATGGAGCTGACGTCCTGGAGACCACCTTTAGACGTCTGGCCCCGGTCCCCACGACCCAAAATTGACCCTGGTGAGTTTTGGGAGTTGGAAATCAAATTCCACTATCCAGTTTGGGAGTCAGAAATCAAATTTTACAAAAATCACCAAAAATCATTGGAAATTCATAACTTCCACATTGGGTGCCCCATGCCCACAAAAATTTGACAGTGGGCAGATTAACCTCTTCAAAGGATATGATGAGCTGAATGGTGGTACCCCACACCAGGAAAGGGGTGTGCAACTGCAGGTCTAATTTGGTGGATTTCATACAAAGGAAAGCTACCAAAACATTAGAATACAGTTAACAGTGCCTCCGGCATAGTTAACAGTGTCTCCAGCACATTTAATAGTGCCTCCTGCACAGTTAACAGTGTCTCAGCCACAGTGAATAGTGCCTCCAGAACAGTTAACAGTGTCTCTGCCACAGTAGATAGTGCCTGCAGCACAATTAAAAGTGTCTCTGCCACAGTTAATAGTGCCTCTGGCACAGTCAACAGTGTCTCTGTCACAGTTAATGGTGCCTCCGGCACAGTTATCAGTGTCTCCGACACAGTGAATGGTGCCTCCAGCACAGCTATGGGTGTCTCCAACACAGTGAATGGTGCCTCCAGCACAGCTATGGGTGTCTCCAACACAGTTAATGGTGCCTCCAGCACAGTTAACAGTGTCTCTGATACAGTTAATGGTGCCTCCGGCACATTTAACAGTGTCTCTGATACAGTTAATGGTGCCTCCGGCACATTTAACAGTGTCTTCCACGCAGTTGATGGTGCCTCCGGCACAGTTAAAAGTGTCTCCGACACAGTTCATGGTGCCCCCAGCACAGTTAACAGTGTCTCCAACACGGTTAATGGTGCCCCCGGCACAGTTAACAGTGTCTCCAACACGGTTAATGGTGCCCCCGGCACAGTTAACAGTGTCTCCAAGACACGGTTAATGGTGCCCCCCGGCACAGTTAACAGTGTCTCCAAGACACGGTTAATGGTGCCCCCCGGCACAGTTAACAGTGTCTCCAAGACACGGTTAATGGTGCCCTCCGGCACAGTTAACAGTGTCTCCAAGACACGGTTAATGGTGCCCTCCGGCACAGTTAACAGTGTCTCCAAGACACGGTTAATGGTGCCCTCCGGCACAGTTAACAGTGTCTCCAAGACACGGTTAATGGTGCCCTCCGGCACAGTTAACAGTGTCTCCAAGACACGGTTAATGGTGCCCTCCGGCACAGTTAACAGTGTCTCCAAGACACGGTTAATGGTGCCCTCCGGCACAGTTAACAGTGTCTCCAAGACACGGTTAATGGTGCCCTCCGGCACAGTTAACAGTGTCTCCAAGACACGGTTAATGGTGCCCCCTGGCACAGTTAACAGTGTCTCCAACACGGTTAAACTGTGCCGGAGACACTTTTAACTGTGTTCCAATGTTTTGGTAGCTTTCCTTTGTAGGAAATCTGCCAAATTAGACCTGCAGTTGCACACCCCTTTCCTGGTGTGAGCTACCGCCATGCAGCTCACCATGTCCTTTGAAGAGGTTAATCTGCCCACTGTCAAATTTTTGTGGGCATGGGGCACCCAATGTGGAAGTTATGAATTTCCAATGATTTTTGGTGATTTTTGTAAAATTTGATTTCTGACTCCCAAACTGGATAGTGGAATTTGATTTCCAACTCCCAAAACTCACTGGGGTCAATTTTGGGTTGTGGGGACCGGGGCCAGATGTCTAAAGGTGGTCCCCAGGACGCCGGCTCCATTTGGGAGTCAGAACCCCAATTCATGGGAGTCAATTAACTTTTCTTTTTTGAATGATATTATTAATTGTGCATCTGACTCAGACAAGGCGGGTGTGCCCCTTGAGGTTTTCTCACAAACAAAAGGCCGGGCTCCTGTTGGCAGGCCAACTCCTAGTGACAAGTGTCCCATACAAGCACACTACCCACAGATATAATGTGGTAGCCCACATGGTGCAGGAAGAGTTGCTTAACCAATTCTCCTTTGAGTATTTTCTGGAAAGCATCCTAGTCAGTTTCATTCTTAATTTTCCTTCATGTTGCCTAGCTTTTTTTTTTTTGGTACTCAGGTCCCATGTATGAATCCATTCCCATCATTGTGATGGTCAAACCAGCAATCCATAAAAATGGTTGGAGAGCAGAAATTGTCAAGGCCCAGGGTTGTTTGTTGCTATATTTACCAGCATACTTATTGGACTTCAACCCAATTGAGAAGTTTTTTTTTTTCTATAAGCTGGAATTAAAGTGATATGAAAACTTCTGACCAGTGGCGAGGATGATTATGAGTTGATTGATGAGTTCATAGCAGACAAGTGGTGCAGATACAAGTTTTGAAACATGCAATTTTTGAGACTAGGGTCAAGAGTCAAGAAATGCAGGTGGAATGGTAGTGCAGATAGGTCTTTAGACAAGGGCCAAGGTAAGCAGTTACACAGACAGGAGCAGGAAGACACAAAGCTACCAGATACAAAAGGTAGCAAAGAGAAAAAATTAATACCAAGATCAAGATCAAGGAAAAATATTCCTAAGCCCCTTGTGGTTTAAAATGTTTAACATGGTGTTTGAATTTCAATGACTAGAGACCAGGATTCAAGCAAGGCCTTGTTGATCCCTGCCTCAAGCAATATATTTTTTATCCCTGCCTCAAGCAAGGCCTTTTTGATCCCTGCCTGTACCAGCTTTTTTCCTTCAAAAGTGGCCAAGGCAGAGTAATGATTGATTCCCAAGTCACTCAATCCCTTGTCCACCTTGGGGTTGCTCCCATTGATGTGAACAAAGGCAAGTTAATTGTCCAGACTGAATATCTTGTCTGTTGAGCTTGTAGGGATGAGAGTACTCAGTTGGTGTGGTTGGAAGCATGTGGGATCCTGGGGTGTAGAGCTGTCCCTGTCAGCATGGCAGGTATTGTTTTTAATCTTGCAGGTGGAACCAGAGAAATGGGGTTATACATACATTTTTGGCTGGACCATGGTATTGGAAGAGGTGGGACCAAGTGGATAACCCATAATTGGATGGTATGGAAATAATACATCCCATTGGGATGTATACCAGATTTTCTGCTGGTGCTGTGATTGGGTTTGTGTTTGTGTCCCTCCAGAACTGTAGCCAAGTATGCAGGTGTAGAAAGTTAAACATAGATTATTGGGCTTGGTAAACCATCAAACAGTGTTCCCCTCCATCTTGAAAGACCTGCTTAAAATTAGTGCTCATGTGTTGATTGGGTGTTGAACTGGGAATATCATGCTCTGTTTGAAAAGGAGATGCTGGGGATTGAGGCAGTTCATGAACCATAATGTATGGGGTTTGGTTCTGTTCAAAACCTAGTCATCACAAAGTTGCTTGTAAATCACACAACATGAACTTACCATTGCAAGGGAACACAAAGAGACCCAATACTTTGTGAGCACCAAAAGCTTTCAAGTATTCTTTGGTTTAATTCACATGAGTAGCTTGGGCAATCCAGAAAGACACTTGCAAGGTGAGAAAAACACCAGAGACACAGTTGAGCTGAGTAGTATGACACAAGGGAGGGAGCAGATAAGTAAATTCACCTAAGTGATTCAAGGATTTTGAGGAAGAAAAGAAGGAGAAAACAACCAGTATTAATACTAGATACAGTGAAACCTAATACAATGACAATCTAAGTTGAGCCCTCAATTCCCATCTCACTTGACCTCTTCATAAGACCTTCAAACCGTTAGGTGATGCGCTGTAGCAGGTGCCATAGCATGACACAAGGCTCATGGGCTGCCTGGATTAATCAGATGTTGTTTATGACTGCGGCCAAATTAGCTGGTCAGGATCTTGCTCGGGATCGTTATTTGGGACTACTTTTGGAGATGCAGGTGGACAAGTAAACTAGTTAAATCAAAACAAGGAGAGGCACAATTATGGATTACAAAGGTGTTTGGTACAAGCATAATTAACAGTAACTGCAAGAATAATACTATTGGCAGAGCTGGAACAGGAGATGATTGAAAGAAGGAAGATTAGTGGGTACAGCCAAGATTAAGATCCTGGAACACCTGGTCAAGATAGAAGAAAAAATATGTGCTGGTACCTAACTTATCACAAGTCCCTCCTGGTGGGAGGCTGACACTTTTTGTATGCGGGCTCAGCCTGCACCTCCCGCAGGGAGGGACTTGCAGCCAATGTTAAGAATTTGGCTTGAGCAGAAAGTTCCATTTGGCTGTGGCCTTTTTTGATTTTTTAATAGCAACACCTACAGACCTTCCCAAGATCTGCCCCACCGTTTTACAATTTTCAAGAAGGCTCTCTTGATTTTAGCCTATTCATAATTTTGTGTTCACCTCCATGCAATTTTGAATTATTTTTTTGAAAATTCAATTTTGCAAAATTTGATCCACCAGGATCTACCAGGAGATACCAGGCATTCACACAGTCACTTTTGGGACTGGAGTGAGCAAATTTTGGAGTGCAGAGAAGCCAAGGAGCTCAAAACTTGCGCAGAGAATGCAGCTTCGCTTCTGTCTATCTGTTTTTATTACAAATCAGATTGAGGGATTTTAGGCCTGAAAATTGTTTCTGCTCCCACAAGCAGGCATGGCTTTAGGTGTGAGCCTCTCCTACAGAGAGTCCTTCCAACGGGGGGAACCCCGGAGTTTGAGGGGCTTTGTTAAGCTAGGCTGGTACAGCAAAAGATAATGGGAGCAGAGATATTGATAATCCAACAGATGTGTCTGCTAAATCCTGTTTGGCATGCGCTTATTATGACTTTGATTTTATGTGGCTTTGAATATCATTCATTTCCAATGCGATAAATGCAGAGACTGCATGGCTGGTTGTTGTGCTTTTAGTTTCAAGAAGGGTTTATGTGATGTTTGAAAAGATGAGTATTCAGCACCAAGCCAACAGTCATGATTGGGCTGCTCAAAAATGGGGAGCTCTTATATTTTCTGCTGACAATTTTGAGAGTTATGCATTTCTAAATTTTGTTACTAGATATCTTTACTGATTTTTTGAATTTAAAAAAAAAAAGGATAAAATGGTCATCAGAGGCGAGTGAAGTCGTCATGATTGAAGGGGTCCGATTAGTCCTTGAGGATCAATCGATATTGCGTCCAATGAGCCGTTCGGCGACTTTGATCATATCGCCCACTACGCCCATGGCTGTCACCTCGGCTCCCGCTCCGGAGCCTTGGACAATCAGTGGGCTAGAGGAGTATCGCTTGGAATGGAAGGAGATGATGTTGTCCGAGCCTTTCATCGTAGCAAACGGATGGCTGAAAGGGTATCTATTGTCGAATGATGTCCCACCAGTTTTAGGATTTATAACTTCATCATTAAAAACGCGTTCTTTTTACCAAGGTGAAAGTGTTTCAATTTGACTAACCTCTCCAGTCCGGCCTGTACGACTGGTTTGTTCGGGTCGCTCAAATCGATCACTCCGACGTATCTCATCACTTGGCCCACGGCAAAGGCTTCATCTCTGAATTTTCCGTATTGGGCGTCAAATCGAGGAAGCATCTTCATGAACTCAGTTGGATCAGTGACTTGGACGAGAGGATCGGGGATCAAGGTGCGAGTGGGAAGCGATTGGAATCCTAAGGGTAGACTGATTGGAGAGGTGATATTCCGAGCCAAGATACACAGTTTTCGGGCGACGTCAGATCCGTTGAGGTCGTCTGCTGGGTTGGGCTCGGTGTAGCCTTTCTCTTTGGCCACCGAGACGACCTCGGAAAAGCTGGTTGTGGTTGGAGTGGTCTGGCTGAATTGGTTGAAGATGTAGCTCATCGTCCCACTGAAAATACCTTCGATCTTCGTCAATTGGTCTCCGGTCACGACCAGCTCACGCAGAGTGCTGATGATGGGTAATCCAGCCCCGACGGTGGCCTCCTTGAAAACCAAGTTTCCATTTTCTTGAACAGTTTTCTCGATCGCAGAGTTAAGTGCCTCGGACCCAGAGAATGCCTTTTTATTAGGCGTGACGAGGTGGGTGCGATGACTGGCAAGGATGCGAGGATAGGCATCGGCAAACGGTTGACTGGAGGTGCAGTCAACTACCAGTAACGGCCGAGGCAGCTTTGAGGGATCAGCCAGATAGCTCACGACTTCTTCAATCCCTCCCGAGTAGACACTTGATCCTGATTGGTCATTCTTGAGTTGATTGATCAGCTCTGGCGCTGTCTTATCAGCCAAGCTTTCTGTCACCTCCAGATGTCGACGCGATGTGTGAAGAGAACAGATCTTGAAGCACGAGCGTAGCCGGGCAGACATCAACTGATGAACAACTTGTTCGCCAACCAAGCCAACGCCAACTGCATCAAGTCACAGAGTCCAACTGTCAGTTTTTTCAAGGAATTCGTCCATCATCTCTTCACTACGACCTGAAACAAAACGCAGCGGGACTTACCAATGGCTACATGAATCGGTAGTTTTGCGGCCATCACGAACGTAAAGGGATTTCTCAGCAAGCCGGCACGCGAGAATTCGGCCGATCGGGCAAAGCTTGGCGGGCCGTGTGCGCCCCGCGCCCGAAGCGCACTCAAAACTTCCACTGCCATGCCGCAAGCTAGGATTTCAACCCAAACCATAGTCTGGATGAGTTATAGTGCACTGAAACAGGAGGAATTTCTCCTATGCGTAAGGCATTTTTGGCATCCAGCTTTTTTTTTCATCGAGAATTTCCTGTCCACCCCAAATCAAGACCTGGCAGATCTGGATTCCAGAGCTGAAATTGCTATAAACTCTAACACCTTTAGGCCCCATTTGGCAGTCATAAAAATTCGAGCAATATTGAACATTTAATTCAATACAAACTGTTGGCACAAATATAACAAAATTGGTATAGAAGGAAAGAGTGCTACCTGCTTCATCATTCATGAAATCACAATGGGCATGTGAGGCTGCCATTAGCATCTCAATGTTAACATGACACTTGAAACAGATATAAAGGGTAATATTGCCATTATGGTACTAGAAATGTCCCAATACATGGATTCTTATCTTGTCAATGATGGAGCAGGTAGCCTTCTTTCAATCTACACCAATTTTGTTACAATTGTATGGACAGTGTGATTTTTTTAGATGTTCAATATCACACCAATCTTTATGACTGTGCCAAACAGGGCCCCACAAATCTTCCAATTTTGAGCATGAGTATTTATCATTCCTCTTATGGTTCAACAAAGCATGGAGGTCAATCAATCCATTAACGTGTGATTTGTTTTCGAACCGGATAAGTCTAGCAGCCGATTTTCTACGCAGTTTAATTCTTCTAACTAATACCAACAACACACTGTTAGTCGAGATAGGAAATGTATACAAAGATAAAAGAGGGAGAAATGAAGTTCAATCCTTAGTGTGACCGTGCATGACCTGTTCGAAGGCCTCGCCTATATAACCCAGCATGTCACTGGATTGCATCGATCGGCCGAACTTTTGGTAGGCCAGCTTAGAGCAAGTCCTTGTGATTTCTGATCCAAGCACGGCGGCAATGATCCAGGCTTCTTCGGGAGAAACCAGCTGGTCATGAGACTTGGGATTTGAGTCAAGTGGTTGTCTGTCAAAGTATAGCTTGGTCCAAGCGCACTAATTCCGACGCGAATAGAAGAACCAAATTGAAGCCGTAAATAAGTGATTGGTTCCCAAGAAGAGATAGGAGAAATAAAAAGAGAGAGAGACACTGCCTCGTACCCAAGTTCCTACTAAACCGCTCAAGATATCTCCCTGGCCACCACAGCGTTTGGGAGAGCCTTGGCAGCCCACTTTGGCCACATCCGAACCCTCTCGAGCGACCATATCCGTCGAGCCTTTTTGCAGAATCGTGCATCCGCTCAATGCTTTCGACAGTTCCAAGGCCTGCAATCCCTCATCATCTTTCTCGCGTGGCTCGATTGAGCAGGCCTTCAACAATCTCTGAAATTCCATGTGATTTGGCGTGAGAATCGCATTCGGATATCCGCGTAGAATGTCGCTGGGTGATCAGAAATGTGATCAGCTGGGATTTTCGACTTTCGAGTAGATGATCAGAATCAACCGACGGTTTGTTTTGTAATAACCATAAAGCATCTGCATCAAGTACCAAATGGATATTCTTTTTGATCGCTGTCCTCAGTGTCCATTCAGCCCAATCTTGCATTTCGGTATCCCTGCCCAGACCAGGGCCTACGACGAGGACATGAAGACGATCCATGAGCTGTTCGAACTGATTCTGGTGGATTGCATATGTCTCAGGATCGGTGGATGGACTCAAGTAGCTGTGGACCATGAGGTCGGGAGAATATGTCTTGATGACCATCGATGCGCTTGGTTCACAAATCACGTGCGAAAGATCCGATCCCTGTCCGTCCATCGGCATGCCAAATAAGCGTGCCTTGAGTGAGTGAGAAACCATCGAGAAATGGTCTGTAAGGACAAAGAAGAGAGAACACTCAACCAATCTTAGAGATGCATATCCAGCGTAGAACGGCGCTCCAGTATAGCTGGCGTCCGGGAAGTCACGACCACGAATTAAAGATGGCGATCGATCGAGGTTCGAGCAATAAGGGGATCGACAGGAGGATGAGGGGGGGACTCACTCCTTAGAGCCACCAACGATACCGATTCGACCTTGAGGCGGGAAACAAGAGAGGCAGACGAAACAGTGAGACAGACACTAATGATGTAGGAGAATCGGGAAGGTGGACTGACCGGCTTGACCCTTGTGCAGGGATCCATCGAGGGGCGGGATGAACTGGAATGCCTTCCGAAGTAGCGGGCGGTGGTGATGGAGCGTGGGCTGGAAGGTTGTCTTCATCGAACCAGCCATTGTCACAGCAAAACCCAGCTGGAGATTATTTTATTTTGCTCTTGGCCTTGCCCACTACATAATCTACTTCATCACACTATTCTCAAGAAAACTGTCATCAGATCAAAAGATTACACCAAACAAGCACATCAACTCAAAAACAAACAATGCTTAATGTTGCTACTTGCTACATATTTACATGCTTCCAGTGATCTACAGTGAAAATAAAGATGGAATATTCATTTTGATCATGTCAGATCTGACTTCAAAGGGGTTTTTTCCTCTCCTTCCTGCCTGAAAACCTCTACAAAATCCACCTTGTTTATGCATCATTATCGCTATGTATGGCTGAGACTGACTCGGGATTTTTTTCGAGTCCCAAGACACTGTTACCATTCAATTCGACAATCTGGACTACGATGACGAAATAAGTTTTGAGTGTGGAACGAGAAGTGCATTCGTATCTGATCGGTTGGCCATCCCAGAGCTTGTCTAACCTGAATATGTACAATCCAAAAGGGGTGAACAAACTCATTAAGCAACACTTCCCGTTTTTAGGTAGGTTGTGAGATGATCACTGGTTTGTTACCTGAATGATAACTTGACGATCGGTATCTGTAGTCTGAGAGTAGAATAGTCCACAAATCCATTGACAAACTCGATGTTGATCTGTAGGTGAAAAACCATCTCAATCAATGAGCTGACGATCCGTCATGGAATAGGCAACAGCTTAGCTTGGAGAGCTTAATCAGAACAAAGGAAACTCACAAAATCCTAAGTACCAAAAATACCGATAGGCAACAGTCATGTCAGGCTAAGTTGTGAATCAAAATATTACGATGTGAGATGGGTCGACTGATCGATAGCTCACCCTAGGACCTAAGATCAAAGCCTGCCGATTTTCAGCCACCGATAAGAATTGTCGTCTTTCACGCTTCGATGTGATAGTTGCTAGATCCCCAACAATGCTACTGCAATCCTCAACAGGTCGAGTGCCCTGCCAATCTGGTAATGGTGAATCATCAGATTCTAATTGTCTAAAATAAATAAACAGATAGATATATCTTGGTCAGCATTCTCTTCACCTGCCCATTAATTATTCATAAGAGATCGGGACAAGAGGGAAATCACTCACTCGGTTTTGACGTGGTTCATGGTCGCCAGAAGTGGTGACCTGATTTGTACAGAGAGAATCTATAGTTAAAATCCAGTATTCTGAGAGCTGAGAGGGACAGTTCTAGGAACTTACCAAGCCCAAGGTTTATCACTATAAATGTCATGCTACAAAGTCAGGTTTGAGTCAAATTTCGGGAACAGTTTGATGAGGGTATGTAGTGTGGTTATAATGGTGAAGATTTTGTTTGGGTATTTACCTCTAAGGATGGATCGATGTAAGAGATTGCCTTCAAAGCTACAGAAGTCCCGTAAGGCAGTCGATCACGAATCGGCCTATCGAAGCTATTGCCCCACATGCAATCATCAGCACTGATTGGCTGAAGAAATCGACCTGAATTAATGGATAAGAGGCATCAAAATTTATCAGTTCAATGGACACCAATTTTATATATATATGAAAAACTACATAAGACGAATCGACCGATTGATGAAGCTGAGCGAGACTTGCTGACCTTGGATTTGTATACTGCACGTCATGTCACTCCACTCTTGGAAATATTTGTTTTCAGTATCTTTGGAAAGACAGCCATCGGCCCCAATGAAGTTTTTGATTCTGGAATTGTGTGGTTGGATAGATGGAACGATTTGCTACTGATATCAATATGTGTGTGTAGAAGAAATGGTAAAGGAGATGTATTGAGAGGGGCTGAAGAATAAAATCAAAAACTCTTCCCGAAACTTCTCTCTTACCGCACAGTCAAGGCACCTGCAAAATAGTTAATTGATGAGCGGTCAACGAGTGAAGACAGGCAGAGATAAAGAAAAAGTCAAGCTGCTGGTTATGTACCTTGGAATCGGTCGGTATCGATTCTGAACGGGTAGGTCTTGTCGGCATTGACGTTGACCGGAGAGAGTTCCTGAGCCGACGGGCCGGCCAAGACATGGAACTTTGGGCAGGGATGATCCAGCGCCATTCAAGTGCTGGTCACAACTTATCGGAACAAAAAAAGGAAAAAATCTCAGAAGGAATAAAACTTGCTGTTGTTGTTCGTGAACCTGAGAGTAGTCGGCTGGGCAAACGCAGTCTTTAAATAAACAAATTGTTGGCTGCCACTCCGATACATATACGGACTCAGTCTTTCAGGGACAAAGTTTATGAATGAACAAAGCCATTCATTCCAAACCACCTTACGACCGACGACCCTTACCAGTTTCCTGAAGGCCATCATCAGTTAATTAGCTGAGAAAAAGAATTCGACAACGACTTGCAAGCTCACTCATCCAACCTGTCGGCAATTGCCAAGTTCTGGAGGACATCACTGCTAATATAAACAAGTAGACTGGCTTAATGTTGGTTGTCAAAGATTTAATGCTCGATCGCACGACCTAATCAGCAAAAATTGGCCATCATCTGTTCATGAAAGATTACGTCGGCTTGCACGAGCTATGAAGGGTTCAATGATATCACCGCCCTCGTGGATACATGAAAGGATCATCATTCTTCTGAAATCTCTACATATTACATGGACTCTTGAGCCTTAGCTCATAATACAAATGTATCTATGCCAAAAACAAATTCTCACGTCTGAGCCAATCCTTTGGCCTTAAAGATCAGATAAGACATCAAGGACTTGAGATTTATCGAATTGCCCTTCTTGAATTGTTTCTTCCATAAGCAAATTGGATTTTGATTTTTTTTTCTAACGATCAGATCAATTTTTCTGGTGCCATGTACCAAACCAAAAAAAAAAAAACTTGGATGAGCTTCCCCCCCCCCCCCCCCCAAGGTGCTTCACCAAATTCTACCATTTTGTATTTAAAATTGACATTCTCAACTCAAATTGTTGTCAGTTTGCTTCAATACTGTGAGGAGAAATCTGAACTCAACAGAGTGGAATTCAGATATCATAGTTCAACTGTGAGATCCTAAGCTATTATAGAAGAATTTTTTCTTTGGTTGTAGCTGATTTTAGTTTCCCTGGAGTATTTGATGAACCCTGTGCAATGATGAACCAATGATTTTCAATGGATGCAAATTTAAACCAAACCAATTTCTCAAATGGTAGAAGGCAAGCCCATTTCTGCCATTATAATTTTGGTTTAAATGTGGGCCAACACCATCAATTCCTGATAGCAATAAAACTATGATGAACTGAGCTCAGAAGGGAAATAGAAAGGATAAAAAGAGGACAAAAATGATTGCTGGACCAATTCGGGTGTGGAAAAAGAAGGAAAGAACTGATGAGGTTTAATTACTTGGGCTGGGCTCTTTCTTTATAGACTAGATACAAGTGGTCAAAAATTGGTTGTTATGAATATGTGTAATGAAAAGAAAAAAATGTTTTCACAAATACTGGAAAATTGTTAAGAAAATAGAGTGATCCCAGAGATGAAGTGTGCATGCACAAAAAGATAAGATGCTTGAAATGTGAGAATTCATGTACCTGCACACCAGGGCTCAATGACTACAAGGATCAATGTGAAAAGATTCATAACATTAAAGACTTAGAATCTCCACCAGGTCATAACATTAAGGACTTAGAATCTCCACCAGGGGTACTAAATCCAGGTGCTATCCCTAATTTAGCACCCCAACTCAACCGGAGGCGCCAAATTGATCTCAAATTTAAAAAAGTGCCCTTGGGAGCTATAGAGTTACCAGATGTAGCATTGATATAGCACCTGTGTTCAAACCTTTCAGCACAATTTTTTATAAACCTTAACCGCCTTTCACATCACTCCCACCAAGCAACAGTGGGTAGTTACTATACAGTTATCGGCAACATAACGGTACTGTAACAAATTTTGGGCCAACATTGTTACCAATACTATAATGGTAACGTGTTGTGCGCTATGTTATCAAGTGCGGCAAAAATGTGATTTTTGCCGCCGTTACGATATCTGCTTGGGAGCAGCAGATAGCGAGTAAGATAAGGTGCAAAAAAAGACAAATTGAGGCTCAAATGGGGCTTTGAGTGACTAATATCGCGTTATTCTATCGATAACATGTTACTTTGACCGTAACGGCCTCAAAAAATGCGGCATGTTATGGTATGCCTGAGGGAATGAATACCTGCGTTACCAGTAACGGTAACAGTTCCCCGCAGTAACTGGGATAGTTATGATACCAAAATACGTCAGATATCGTATTGTATTGTAACTACACACCATTGAACCAAGTCCGCCATCTGCGAACCGCATGGGCTGCTAAACTAGCACCCCGCAGTGGATTCATCACTCATTTTCGGTTGCTAAAGGCGCAGTGAAGTCGTCAAACTCTGATATCTAGCAACCGACCACACCTCCTGCGGTGGAGATGGTCTAGGAGCATCTCCACCCAAGGTGCTACCCTGGGTTGCTATCCAACTTTTAGCAACCCGGACCAAAAATCAGTGCCCACCTGGGGTGCTATTATAGCTACAAAGCTAAAAATCAACATCAGGTTGCCAGATCTAGCAAGTTGGAAACCCTTCAGCACCCGCTACGCTACCCTTAGCAGGTAGTGTAGCAAAAAATTCTAACAGCTAACAGTTTCTACTGTAGCTGTTAGCCATACCATTGCTATTGCTACATGCTTGCACCCCTAAAAGGGCGTCGCTACGCTGCGCTACAGCCTGCCAGAATTCTGGCTTAACCTTCCACTCACATCTCTCCTGTATTTCCAAGTGGCCTGTTCCTGTCCTGTCTGACCAAGTGGTCATTCATTTTCCTGTCACCTGTCACCTGTTCAGCTTAGCTGTCCAGTACCCTGTCACCTGTTCTCCTGTTCTGTTGTGCCTAGGCCCCCTTTGGATCTTGCAAGGGGGCTCTCTAGTTGTCACTACTTATAGTGCTCTTTCTCATTTGAAATAAACCACCAAGTCTGAGCATTTCATCACAAGAACCACCTTTGGTTCTTTGCTCCTTGATCCAATCCTTGCCCCCTCAAGATTTCCCTCTCCATTGCATTGTCCCCCTGAGCTGGAATCCTGACACAGCCCTTGTTAGCGATAAAAACCTGCTACAAAGGGCTGTAGCGCAGCGTAGCGGCCCCTAGGACCGCTAACAAAGCGCTGCTATTTTTGGCAAATAGCATAGCAACCCAGCGCTGGCACCTGTGACAGCTTGTGACACAAAGCCCTCCCGGGACAGAAACCATCTTTTCTGGTTAATCATTCCTGAAACCTCACATCTCTTTGGTTTTTGGTCCGATTATGGCAACCACGGCTAGGTACCAGTCCACCTCAGGTTGCTATTGCAAAAAACCCAGGAGCTGTATCCGGGCTTTAGCATCCCAATTATAGCTCCTTCGGTGGAGATGCTTTAACAGACTGTGATGGGGAGATAACTCAAATTGTAGATACTACTGATTTTACACAGTCCAATAAAATATCAACAATTAATTTTAGAAAAATAATCAACATGTGAATTTGGGAGTGAGTAGGAAAAGGGATCAGAATTCAACAAATATTCATCGCAAAAAAAGCCAACATATGATGATGGGAATGGATCACCAAACTTCAAAACAATCTAGTTGTTACAATAGTGGAACAGCAGTGTGACAATGATGGGCCTTCCAACCTGATTTGAATGAATTGAAAAAAGATGATTTCAAGAAGAAAAACATGACAAAAAGAGCATTTAGTAATTCATGAATCTTTTTCTTGCAAGATTGGGAAAATGAAAACAACAACAACATGAAATAATGCCTTTCACATATATACTGATTCTAGTTTCATTCCATTTGAGTACATAATTTGCACCATGAATGGAGGACTTCCCGTCACAAAATTATTTTGCAAAATTCAAGATCCTAAACTTCATTTGGTGGCAAAGACTCTTCCAGATTGAGTTTTCGCCACCAAATAATATGTGGGATCTGGGATTTCAGATTCTAAATTGGCGAGGGGAAGTCCTCCGAGTCCAATTATAAAGCTCCGGTTGAAAACCTGGTGAAGCTTGAGTTAAGATTATCTTGGTATCACATATTGACTGACCAAATCTAGACATTCACATCATCCAAAACTGAATCACAGGTAAAAAATCTCCTTTCAACAAATCTTCATTCCTCACTGCTTGTCTCTTAAAAATTAATAACCAATTGGAATCATCACCTGAAAGCTTTCACTCTGATTGATCTTACACCATCTTCACCAAAAACCAAAAACCAGAACTATTTTTTCTTCTTAATTCACAATCCTGTATCTTCTACTTTCTAATGGAGGCGCTGGTACATAATTCGTGATCATTTTTTTGCCACTGGTGTCTGCAAGCATCGTGTAACATGAGTACCGGAGATCTCTTACATCGCTCGTGCTCGCGCTTCAGGAAAGACATCATAGCTATGCCGGATGAAAGTTCAATTAAACGTCTATGGAGCGATAGAAGTGATTTGGATTACCAGTCCGCCTCTAATGAATTTAAGTCCAACAACTACACCGGGGCGACCACTTCTCGAGTCTACGCAATCGATCAGTTGAGCTGATCGTAGGTAAGTTTTGTTTGGTCACCGTCAGGAAAGACAGAACATCCTTTTCGAAATAAATCAGCAATATATAAGCAGATCTACGAGCCCTCCCATCAGATTCTTCGTTAGTATAGAGGTCAGTATACCCGCTTGTCACGCGGGTGACCCGGGTTCAATTCCCGGACGGAGAGGTCTTCTTTTGCTCCAAGTGGCTTGCAATCTATCCCGAGTTGACCATCCTTTTGCCGCATTGCCGATTCCAAGTACCGGCTGATGTGTTTCTGAGTCTCGGTGGGTTTCTGAAAGGACAACAAATCGTGTTGGCCACAATGCAGAGGCAGATAAATATGTTCTTTCGATTTTATCCCTTCAGCTCTTGCAAAGGCTCTTTGGGGAGACGACAGACAATGCCTTAATTTTTTTTGCTGAGTTTTGGGAAGTTATCTATCCCCAGCTCTCGTCACCGGTGGCTCTCGTCTACATCATAGCAGTACACATACTACACTCACATAAAATGATTTCTGCGCTCTTCAAGTGTCTACAAGCAAAACTAGCCTAAACTAGCCCTGCGCGAATCTATCTTTTTAGAAAAGAAGCTAGGCGAGTGGTGCAGATACTAAGATCTCAGCTTGGTCAAGGCATTGTTTTTCCATCGTGTTAGTATTTTCTGTATGGATTGATTTTATTTTTTGATTGATTTGTTGGCCTGAATTGTGAGAGTAATATATCCTGGCCACTCACTCCACCCAAGTCCATGCAAATCTCAGCAGAAGATGATTTGGGAGAGAGAGAGAGATTCCTGATCTCCTTTTTTTGTGGTGCTCGGGTAGCAAAGCCAGGAGTCAGCTGATCTCGATCAGCACTCCAGGAGGGCATACAGCAACCGGCCAGACCAGCAACCTAGAGTTTTGGTGTCTGCCGAACCAACAAAAAAAGCAGACCAGTTCTCGGTCGATCGGTCCGCGTAGATTCAGGAACGGATAGTTTGATTAATTTCAACTTGGCTGGAATCATTTTCCTTGACACCAACAACACCAATTATTTATTTGACATGAAACAGCGTGGTCCCAGGTTCGATATCTTGGCCGGGCCTTCTCTGGATGAGCTCTCGAGAGTCAAGGTGAATGCTGATCGGACTGGTCCACTATCCATCAAGACGGAGAGCTTTGAAGGTATGTTCTTTTGTATTCTCTTTGCTGTCTCAAAAATTGAACACTCAGCTTACCTTCTAGCCCTCCTTTCCCTTCCAAGGTGCCCTGACCATAAGGTAGGTGGTTTCTCAGTCAGTCTCATAATAAAATGAACGGCGTCGTAGTCGGGAAAGAGCTTTTCTTGAATAGTCCTTTTTTTATATCTCTGTAGGATGAAGGATTTTGCTGACTATAATGGTGATATCTATCGAGACACGGAGACAAACTACTTTGCGAATTGGACGGATGTGACCTGGAGCATACAAATACAAGGTCATTCGATCCCTTTTTACTACCCAAACACAAGGATAATATAACTGAGCAAGATTGATGGGGTCGAACTTTCTAGGCCGATTCCTTCGACCAACAAGTGCTGATGATTGCGTGTTTGGCAACACGTTTGATAAGCCTATCCGAGACCGTCTGCCATTCGGGACCGGGGCTGCCTTGAAGGCCATCTCTTACATGGATCCCTCTTTGGAGGTCAGCTTAAATCTCCAAATCCATTCTCTTATTTTTCTGCTATCGATGGCACTGATGCTTGATAGAATTGAACCAAACACAGAATGATCTTTATGCCGATAAACCATGGGCTTGGTGAGTCGCTATCTTGAACTCAAACCTGTAAATTTATTCCCCTTAATAATGATCATCTTGTTTCCATCAGGTCTCCACTCCTTGCAACCATGAATTACATCCGCACAGAGTCAGTATCCAATGTTTAGACAAGGATATTTCCCCGGTAGCTCATCTGAAAATGCTGTTTCTCAAGACGCCTAGAAGCCGATGACAGCCCGTTGCCCACATGGCAGGCGGCTACTCGACCGGTCGAGGATTGCAGCAGTCTATTGGCCGGAAATCCAACCAACATATCCAAACCCCATCTGCGCAGGAAATTCTTTTCTTCAGCTACGAACCGTCAAGCTATTACGCTTGGACCTCGGGTGAGATTAAATTTATCTCATCAACAAGAATGATTCTCAGATGTTTTCTTACACGTGTTTCTCATCATTTTCCATGTTGGTTTCTGTTTTACTTTTGGTGGATATAAGGATTTTGTAAGCGGGTTTTCATTCGTCTTCTTGGACACTTTTTTCCCATCACATCATGCCATCACAAGCTATACGAGCCAAGTTAATGAGACCAGATGCTTTCTTTCCCCCTTTAACATGATACTTTCGATCGCTCTTTGGGAGGTCATCAGATCGATGCAGAATTCGCCAACGGGTTCATCGACTTCTCTACACTTGCCCTAAACGTACCGGTTGTGAATGTTTCATTCAAGTAAATATACTAAAACAACCTTTTTTTTGGTACAATAACTCGTTGATTATAAACATACGCTTGTCAACTCGATAACAGACTCGACAAATTGTGGGATGGTCAACCAGTGCGATATGTCTGCCAATCCCGTAAGACAAACGAGACATACTTTGTGGTGGTCTTTCAAATAGCTCAGTTGGATGCAGAAAACAAATTGGAAGAAGATGATGAAGACGAGGATGCCGAGGTATGCAAGCCAACAAACTGTCTCTCCTTTTTTTTTTGTATTGCTACCTCGCGTTTTTCTCCCTCCGTTGAATATTTCTTTGTTTTATCTTTCTAACTTGCCACTTTGGCTTTAGCAAACGCCGGAACAAAACGAAGTTGCTAGTCGTCGAGCGACCCGGGGAAATTCGGCTGCAATGAGACCTCCGGATGATTTGATATCTGTTGATGAATTAGGCGTCGATTAAAAAAAAACTATCAAAACTAAACAAACCAAGCCATCTCATGCACCATCTGCAAGGCCCAAGAATAGTCGGAATGTTCACCAGCCTTGTGATTCTTACCCTTTCCCGCCCTCTTTTGTCATACAGCATACATAGATTTATCTTCTTCCTTTGTCTCCATTAAGATTATCTCCACGGTACATAGCTGGTCTAAGTAGTAAGATTTACTTAAAAATTTGATTTCAAACGTCATTTGTGAGCTTACATATTCTAGTACAACATAGTTTAGATTTGGTTCTCCTACAATAACCCCAAAACATTCATACAATGTAGCAAAAATGATGATAGAATAATAATATTACAAGTATTATCATAGAAGAGAATCCATTCAGGTTTTGTTAGGTGATAGGTGTAGGTCAGTAAGGGGAGAACAGATCGACTCGAAATCTTGTATGAATTGGCTCAGTCTTGTTAAACCAAGATCTAGTTGTTCTAAAGGGACAGTAAAAGTTAATCTGAAAAACCCCGGCATTGGATAATTGAATGCGTTTCCTGGAGCCTACAAAGATTATTTTCGAAAAAAAAAAGGAAATTTAAGTCTTTGATTTTTGATGCTGTTGTTGAACTGGTAAAGGGAAATAAATAAGGAAGGAAGGAAACTTACTAGATAGATTTTGTAATCAATTAATAATCTTTTAAATAATGTATCTTCTTCTTGATTCCATAAATTCTTCTTCTCTTGTAATAAATTTTCAGTTTTCTCTTGGTTGGTTATCATAGTAGGTTCTAAATCATCTTCAGGTCTTTCCAAAAACCTTGATAGATCAATCATCTTTCCACCAGGTACGCGATGGTTTTTTTTAAATAGAGTCATTTAAGTTTTTTGGTCTCTTTCTTGTGTGTTCATCTTTTTAAACTTTGGTAGGGGAAGGGAAAATGCTCAACTAAGAAAAATCCAGCGTTGGTAGGTTTGTTATAATTGATTCTTAGGCTTTCGAGTTTCTCTACCACCGTCAAATGTGCCTTTGATAATCTTCTCTTCTGTTTAAAGAGGGGGAGGGCAATAGAAATTATATAACGGATGTTAATGATTTCAATGTTCATGTACCCTAAAATTTGTAAAGATCATCGTTAATAAATAATTTTGTTTAGAAAAAATGACAATACATTTTCGAGTATATAATAGTCTATGAAATCGGAATCGACTTGATTATTATCGTGATCGTTGAGAATCAAGTTCGAGAAACTGCATTCGGTTAATGATGAAACTTGAACTTGGTTCAAATTCAAATTTGTAATGGTTTTGAGTAATTCTGGATTGTTTTGACTTATTAAAACTCCTGCTCTGTTTTTTTATTGAATGTTGTTTTTGTTATGGACAAAGAGAAGAGAGATCCAATAAGAATTTTTGTCAGAGTTTTTTTTTTTCTCGTGGGTCAAAATAATTCGAGAAAAAGTTCATTTCTTTGATAATTTATTGAAATCAATCCGACAGCTGTAGGCCCAGTGAATGCTGGTGATACAGACCGTAAACCACAACATCCAAAGTCTATTTTATGAAAGTTGCATTTTACAGAAAGCCGAAAAAAAAGAGGGAATTGGTTTCAATCAGCCCATGAACAAACAAACAAAAAGAAGTCAAGATGAGACATATTCTAGATAGTGTTGATCTGACTGGCCTTTACTGATCCCGTATACTGATAAACCACATAGTCATAAAAAACCCCCACGAAGATCGCAGGAAAAAGTGAATTGTATGAGACTTGAGTTATAGTATCAGACAAAAAAAGGAAACTACTTCAAAGTCACTCACAAACATGAAGCTTTCTGGTATCAAAACTGTTCCGATGATGATCTAACGATAAAGAGGAGATAAACTTATTGGGAACTGTTTGGAGAGGGTGTATCTCGTGATCGGTTGTGTCCAAGGCGCCTTCTGCAAAGACCGATAAGCCGTAGATCTCGTCGACTATTCTGTATGACCGTAAACAATCATGAGAAGCATTTCAATCAAAAACGTCCAAAAATTAAACTGGAATCTCTTTTTCTTTTTTGTGGAATGGTATTTGTAGCTACTGACAGATGAAGATCTTTTGCTTCACAAAACTTTAGGTAAGCTTCCAATACTTCTTCCCCAACATAATATCCTGTCAGATAAAGTACGAAAAGAAAAGGAAAAGAAATTAGTCACTGATGAACAAGTATAGATGATAGTTGCTCGCTCACCCATTGGGTTATGTGGATTACATAGTATCACAGATTTTATTCTATGAGGAAATAGATGATGTTCCAGGTAAGCAGTTTCCAAAGATTTCGAGACTGATTGAGGATCTAAAGGCTGTTGAGATTTGAAATACACACAAACCGTTAATAATCCAATATCTTTTGAAGTTCATTGTGATTGATTGGCTTGAAGAAAAAAAGAAAAAACTGGGCGTATCGGAAGAGATTTTTACCAACATCTTCGATCTCGAAGCCGAGCAGATGAATTCCTTGCTTAGCCAGATGATTGAAGCCTGAATAGTATGGCTATAAAGAAGTGAGGATGATGACAATTGTTCAATCCCCTTTGAGATCTTGACGGTCCCTTTAATTGACCGAAGGAGATGTTTTGATTGTTTTTTCACCTTCGAGATTAAGACTCCATCGTCTTGATCGCATATCGCATACATCAATTGGGCTATGACTGCCGTGACACCAGATGCGGAAATCAAGTGCTCCGGCCTAAGCATACAAGACCATCAACCCTCAAGATTCATCATGAACCCAATGAGGGGAAACACTTACTGGACGGGGATGGTTGGATTGAAATATTTATTCAGAATGTAACAGATCGATTTTTTGAATGAACTTGAACCACCCAACGATTGGTAATTAAGAAATGAAGGTTCCAGACGAGAGAAGTTTTGTTTGAATTCCTAAGCTTGGGATGAAACGAAGGGATGAATCAGGTTCCCAGCCAATGACATGTTTTTTTTTTGGTTAGCTTAATGCTAGAAAGCTGATTTATGGAAAACGGGATGGGCCGACTTGGACGAGGATATCTTGCATCAATGAGTTTTCGGCCACTCCCAGATTGATGACGCCTGATGAAACAGGTCAGCGATTGGGGTATCGATTCGAGTTGACATACTAGAAAAACGAACCATTTGGGTTCTGAGTTGGTGAGTAGAGGTCCCTCCAAGCATCTGCAGTCGCCTTTGCAGTCAGATTCGGCGGCTGTTTGGTCGAACGCACGCTGAGGGCCATCGGGAGACTGGCTTCGCTGCTTCACAATCACAATCGGACCGCAGGGTATCTCCCCAAGCAAACAAGCACTGTGGCGGATGGCTGCAGGCTACAGCAAAGTGGATAGGATTTCGAGGGCATGGATAGCCCCCAAGCAAGTGGCGAAAGTCCGATTGCGTCGCACTGAGGTACAGCGTACCCTGCAAAAAAGAAAAAACTTGTCCGCAAAAAAACTGAGTTGGACAAAAGTCCGTGCGCGCACGGACTTAGCTTATGAAGTATCCCTGTTTCTTCGCTGGAGCAGTTTTCATGTTTTGCAGTAATTATTTTAATTCCCCTACTGCTCTAAAACCACTCGTCATGACATGTAGTGAGTTGTACCATCAGGAAGCTGGCGATCCAGCCGTCCATCTGTGCTAATTTTTGGCCTACGATGCCCATTGTTCTTGGAAGAAATGAGATTTAGAAAGTCCATGTTTCATCTTACCCTCCTAGTCCAAAGAACATACTTGAAATAAGCTTTTTCCTTTTTGGAAAGAAAATGACCATCACCCGGCTCATCTCTTGGATTCGATTCCATCTGCTTGCGATAGAAGAGAGGTTATAAGGGTGTTTTTTTCACCCTTCTTATTGAAAACAATTATCATGAACACTTCGAGCTCAAACTTCAGCACCACTGCCTCAAATGCCAGAGCAACCTCTGAATGCTGAGGGGTTGTCACCCAACAAAAACCCGAATGATTTGTTCTACAACGCCAACAAGCTGGCACCGGAATTCTTTGCACCAGAAGCAATAAACGAAAGGCAGAATGCGGTATGCCCCTCTCAGATGCCTTTTCTTTACGGTCTCCTCATGTCTCGACTGCGACCAACTTCAAACGAGCTGGCTGAGTGTGAATTTGAAGGCAACTCCGACCAAGATGCTGATTCTTCTCATCATGATGAGCCTGAACTCAGTGAGGCCACACACCAACCGGAGGGTCGTTCAGCTGTGCTGAACAGGCATGCACAGCGCGCCCATGTAGTAAGTTTCCTTGTACCACATTAGAAGTTTATGAAGCTAATTTTGTGGTTGCTTTGCAGGTAGCATCAACAATATGCTCGATGGTTCAGTCTATCTCAAATCGACGGGCAAATGGTCCTCAGATGACCAACACGGTTGTTTTCCTGGCGTGTGGTGTGACCAAGCGAATTAACAGCTACCTTCACTATGTTGGCCTAGCCTGTACACGACGATGTGCTCATTCGGCTCTCAATTCCTTAGGATCTCATGCTTCAAATAATCTCCGAGACCAGTTCAGAGCACCAACACTTTTTCCTCCACTTATCTGAATCGACAATGTCGACTTTGAAGAAAAGGTTCATACAAAATCAACTACAAACAAGAATCGAGCATTTCTTGGCACCTGGGGATACTTGCATGTGCTTGATCCTGAACTACTTTCTCAGGTTCTCTCCGAACATCTGACTTTGACATCTTACAAAGAATCCATGGAGGAGGCAAATAAAATACGAATAACTCCAGCAATGTTCTATCTTTCGAACGACGATAACCTGCATTTCCAAAAAGTAGTGAAGAGCCAGCTCACACATGTGATGATGCAATATCTAGCAGTGTGCAACTCCAAGTCACGGCCGATGAACGAATCTCCCCCAACAATAGAGCCAATTTCACCGAAGGTCCCAAATATAACAATGTTAAAACTTATGGTTGCTTCAGATAACTCATCTTCTGGAATAGCCGACGTATTTGAAGGAGTTACACAGCAATCTGGCCTGACTTCTGAGGAATTATTTGGATCACTTCGAGTCTTTGAGGGCGATCTGGGGACATGCAAGCTGATCAAAAGCTTGAGAGGCCTAAGGCGACCAAACTGGAACCCTGAAGAGAGCCTTTCAGGCTGCTTCACTCTCCTCGGCGCGGCACACATCCTGTGGAACTTTGCACAGGCAATATTCCTTTTACACTTCGGCGACAATACCGACTCATCCAATTTGGGAGCATGGCGAACTCTCTCGGCAATGGGGATGGGAATGGAACGACCTACATCAAAAAAGGATTTCTCCCTACTTATCCAAAACTTACGCAAAGTTCATCATGCAAACCTTCTGTACATGCTCCTGTGAGTCATCGCTTCGCTTTAACACATTTCGTGATCGCTTTGGCTTGTTTTGCAAGCTCATATAAAGATTTTTGATGCAGGTCAACTATGAACACTGAAACCAAACCTCTGCCCGAAGAGAAGGCGGTAATGACGCCCGGTGACATAGAGCAAGTCGTGGATGAATGTTATGATCGTTTCTTGTCGATGGTGGTTTTGGAGAAGTCCAAAGAGGAAGAAAACCATAAGCTCCTCACTCTCATTTTACGGGCTCAAGACTTTGCCACTGTTTGAGAGTGCAATCAGGCCATGAGAGACGGTGACATTGGTCGAGTTCTCAAGATCTGGCGGCAATGGTGTGTGATGGCTCAGGGAGTCAAGGGCCTGACCCAATACGCCATTCACCTGCCCCGATTATATCTACTTCTCACAAACATGATGCCCGATGGGCTCCAGAAGACTTTGCGACACTCAATTATCATATCACCTTCTGGAAGACCCGGCCACTTTGTGGCCAAAGATTTTTTTCTTGAGCTCCAGAACTACTGGCTTAAGTACTTCTTTAATCGCACGGGAACTGGAACAAAAATACTGCGCCTCATAGACAAAATATGTATCAATGTGACTCTGGTATGTGGATCCGAGCCCATAAATTTCAGAATCAGATTGGATTACTAATATCCTAACTATGTGACGCACACAGCTTCAATCAATGCTTCGATCGATGGAAGAGGCATCCGGCAAAGCTCACATATATCAATCCCGCAACATCTCACTAGAACCAGAGGACTTAAGGGGCTTCTTGCGGATGGCCAATCAATATAACATTGCCGGTGTGTCACTGAAAAGAGGTGGTAAGAAGGTGACCCAGTCGGTACCAGATGTTATTGAAAAGGGATTCAACTATATACAAGATGATTACGCCGATGGAGGTACCAAAATTGCACGATTCAACCCAGCTACTGCTCTTCATTACCCCGACGAGAGCGAAAACACTAATGGATTGCAGATGAACTGAAGGTATTTGATTTGTTGCATAATATAGCTCGCTTTTTGATGTGCGGTTCTTCAATGTATCCATTACTGGATTCCGGTTGGACTTGCTTCTTTGCTGTTTCCTTCTGCGCGGTCTTCAGTGCCTTCTTCTTTTCGCGGGGCAAATTATTCATAGTTTGTCTGATTAGCTTCATATGCGCGTCCCATTTGGGGTTTGTTTGTTTTCTCTCGGATGCTTCGGCCTGTGAGACTATTTTCTTCTGATTCCTCAGCAAAACCGCAAGCTGCTTCATGCACGCTTGATGATTTTTTATTTATTTTCTTGTCTTCCTTCTCTCGAACATGAGTAGAATAAGCATCTTCCGAGCGGAATTTAATACCATGACCCTTGAGGCATTCGAGATGCCCTTCAAATAATTCGCCTCCGATGAGGCAATCAAGAACTTCATCTGGCTGTTTCTTCTCGTACCTAACTACAAACGCGCGAGCCCTTCGAATCCCTAACACAGCCCGAGCCAACAATTGTAAGGCTGATTTTTCAAACCGTCTGATGTAGTCTTCGGAAAACTTGTCCACTAGATAGCATGCAAATTCCTCAAGGATTGGCTCTAGAGGAATATCCGTTTGGCCAGGCTTAAAGGAGACAACTGGTGATGGTGGCACAAATACATCGTTTCCTGGGATTGCAGGTATGCCAGCTGGATCCAAGATGAACTCTTCGAGGGAATCAAGCTTGACATGTATCATGTTTTTCCAAGCTTCTTTCCAGATTGGCTTGCAATTCGAACAACAGCAGGGAGGGAACCCCTCATCAACCTCTCGCTGTGCTTCGCGTATAACATTTGGATCTTTCACATCAAGTGGTACATAGCCAATCCTTTCAGTCAGAAGCATGGGTGCATGCGTCAACAATAAATTCCATTACATAAGAACATCATGTTGACTCACTTGTTATCCACCGCAAACGCAATCCTCAAACATACATCGGTTATTGCCAGTGCATCCATACGATTATCGTTGTTTTGGAATACAGGATTATCAAAGCTAGCCACATCGTTTTTCCCATTTCGTCGTGTTGTCTCCACAAACAAAACGGCTAGGCCTGGATTACCGGCACGACCACACCGCCCAATCATCTGAAATATTGTCGCTGGGTCACCTCGGCCGACGTGAACCACCCGTGAGACCCGCGTCCAATTCTGTCCAAGGCCAAGCGCCATAGTGCTTGAGACTACTGGAAACCGCCCGTTCGAGAAATCTTGGATAACATTCTCTTTTTCCTTGTCACCGGTACAAGCATGGAATCGTCGTGCAAAATTACTGTTGGGATTTTCATGACCGTTGGGTGTCCTACGGGCGTTGTTGATAACTTTCAACACTTGCATGGTGAGTGCTCGAGTTGTTGAGTAGATTATAGTTGGTACTAAATCGGCATCAGGTATAACCGACTGCGGTCCAAACAAGTGCAGAAGATCGTAACACGATGCCAGTGAATAAGCCATCGGAATCCTCACAATCGTGATTTCCTTGCGGGTTAATTCGCCCCGTATAAAATTCATGTCGCTCTCCTTGATCTTCAAGCTTTGTAGAATTCCTTGAATTGCTATCGGTTGACAAGTGGCAGACTGCAGGAGAATCGGACGGTTGGTAGCCATGAGCCGCTCAGCCATTGATCCGTAGGAAGGCCGAAAGGACAAATGTCATCGTGCTTTCCATGAGAGTTTAGTCCCTTTGATTGGCCATTCTCAACCAAGCCCCACATATATATCATGTGAGCTTCATCTACGACCGTCAGAACAATTCGAGATTGGAATGTTGGATTGAAGAAAATCCGGTGAAAGATTGGACTCGTCAAAAGTACCTCGGGGCTCTAGAGCACAAGTGTAGTGGTTAGTGTACATGTTCCTCTGCATTTATTTTTAATGTTAAACTTACCAGATAAATGAATGAATAACGTCCGTTCAGGATTTCTTCTTCGCTCTGCAAGTTGAGTCGCATTTTGGTCAGGTTTATTGCAGAGATGTTTGCTTTTTCTTTCTCTGAAACCTATAAAGCAAAATTGAAGTAAGTCAATGAACAAAAAGAACACGGTGTGATTGATAAAGGTACCATACTTGGTTGTCTCCAAGAGAATCTAGTGGATTGAGAACAAGAACTACAGATTTTTGACCAGGTTGAAAAAGACTTTGAAACATCTCCGCAATACGACTCTTGCCAAATCCCGTCCCAGCAAGAACTAAAGTGTGCTGTTGCTTCACCAGGGACATGACCGACTCGACCTGAAGCTTTTTGGGGGACTGAGAGAACCGTTCTTCCGCATTTCGATGGATATATTTGAGGAGATTTTCATCATCTAGTTCAGTGATTGTCGAATCCAAAGCCACGGCTCGAAGCGACTTGGCTGGCATGTTTTAGATAGCTGATGACTTGCTGGCTTAGTTCTTTCAACCACTTCCAATCCGGCAATGGTGAAGTAGCCATCCTGAAACGCATAATTCACATGAAATCTTATAAAGTTAAATTGACACCTGCAAGATCACTTGAGAAAACTGCGAGACAATGCTCATAGCCGTTTTGCATCTGGCGACACGAGTTTGGAGTGGATTACTTTGGATTTTAAAGAGAACAGTTGTTTTATTTAAAAAAAAAAAAAAGAGGAATGAAGTTTGGATTCCTGGCTATTCAATGAGATGAAAACAAAAACAATTGACCGCAAAATGAAAAAGATATCGGCAATCAAAATCGGTATGTTTGCCCATACCGCTCACGCCAAAATGTGCGGATAATTCATAAGTCCCGCTGGAGAGGGAGGCACAGTACCGGGGGGTGCAACTCCGGGTGCCCCCGAGCGCGGGACAGCTAAGTCCGTGCGCGCACGGACTTTTGTCCAACTCAGTTTTTTTGCGGACAAGTTTTTTCTTTTTTGCATCAAAAAGTTGCAAGCTTAGTTGGGTACGCTGTAATGCGGGGGATCGGCCTTCAAATTTCGTACCCTTTAATTCAAAAACATCCTCCACCGGCCTCCACCCCTTAACACACCGCAATTACAATTTCAACACCTTTTCCCCAAATCTTACAGCCTGAAATATGATCTACCCCCAAAATAACCTCAATGACACTAGGATAATTGTATTGGTGGTAGATTATCTGATCATGTTAACTTAAGAGGCTGTTCCTTAGATTTATGGCTTCAGAACAAACCAAAAGCCAAATAGCAGCAAGGAGACTGTTTTTACCCATCGGAGCTAGGGAATTTAGCATAGTGGTAGTCTCCTAAGCTACACTAACACAAAGTGATTGTCAGAGGGAAAATTGGGCCAACTAAGACTAATTGTTGTTTTGAAAAAAAAAAACTACGTAGCTTGGTAGCTTGGCTCTGGCAAAAAAGGCAACACTACCAGAAATTTGTGTTTCAGAATTTTGGCAATGCCAGCAGCATGTGAAGAAACTATGCTAAGATACAGTGTAAAGTTTTGTAATTACTCTGTTAGTCCTTCACAGAGAGATGATTGAAGTGGCAAATAGTCTAAAGATTCTAGGGCCAAACACAGTGAGGTTTGATGACTGGATCAGATATAATAAGGGGTCAGTTCTCCCTTACATACAAGACTATATGAGATGAGATGGGAAAAAAATGAAATGAAAAGGCTTACCTAGCTCAGAGAGAAAAAGGGATCAGTTCTCTGCTGAGCCAGGAAGGGACTGTGAATAAAAATAACTATGATTATGTCATCTGTGATATCTTTGTGAACCCAACCAGAAGAGGAGTTTCACACTTTTTTAGTCAGCTCCACTGTGGTTTAGTGTATTTCAATGACACATTGCTCAGTAACTAAAAGCATCTCCACCGGTGCTATCCCAAATTCAGCACCCCAACACCAGAGGCGCTAAATAAGGCTCAAATTTGAAAAAAAGCACTCTTGGGAGCTATACTATAGCACCCGTAGTCAAACCTGCCATCACATATCTTTGTTAACCTTGACCACCTTCCACATCACCCCCCCGGGGCCCAAGTCTGACATCTCAGAAACACATGGGCTGCTAAACTAGCACCATGTGGTGGATTCATCCCTTGTTTTTGGTTGCTAAAGGTATGGTGCAGTCGCCAAACTCTGATATTTAGCAACCAACAACACCTCCTGCAGAGATGGTCTAAGGGTCTGCTTGGCTGCTTGAAGGCTAAGATCAGAATCTGCCCATGGGCAGATTCCAACCTTGGAGGATTAATTACAGACAGCCAAATGTGTTGTGTAATCTGAGTGTGTATGCAACACCTTGATAGATTAGCCTGATCAAGGGTGTTCAGTGCAACACTTTGCCATTTTAGAAGAGCTCCTCAAGGACAATTGTATCTATATCATTCTTTATTTCAGAAACTTGAACTGGTTTTTCAAGAAAATAAAGGTAAAATCAACTAGATCCTGATCAAAATCTCACTGGATGTTGATTCCAACTGCAGGTGATCTTTTAGTGAATGTGTTCAAAACCCAGTCCTTTTCTTGTCCACTTCTTATTCTCAAACCATCTTCCCTTGCTTTTCCCCTCCAAACAATAATCCTCCATCTTTTTAGTTTTCTTTGCTTCCGTACCACATTTTGTTGTAGTGCAGGTCAAGGATCCACTCTTCTTTCATACCCCCCAGGTCATCAACCAATAGTTACTAAATGCAGTTCCTGAGGTGTTGTCTTGGGAGCAAATTTTTTCTGGTTGTTTAGAACTTAAAGAGCTCAAAAGCTGAAGCTGGAACAAAACAGAATAAAAGTTGTTAGCTTCTTTTTGTAAGTTTGCTCTTCTTTCTAACAGCTATTCTTTCTTTGCACTTTTTTGTTTTTCAAGTTGTGAATTGATCCAAGAACTTAATTAAGGAGAATATTATGGTTCCTCCTTGACTTCTGGCAAAAATCTAAGAAAAATTCATGTTTTTTTTCTGTGTAATAAGGCAGGAAAATTAAACAGAAAAATATACTGGGGGACTTCCTGTTGATCTACAGCCCTCCTGTAGATTCAGATCTAGGCAGATTCCAGAGTCTATTTGCAGTCAAAATTCTAAAAAAATTTCTTTGTGACTTGTAAATTAAGATCTGCAGCCCATGCAGATGGCTACAGGAAGTCGTCCACTAGACCTCCCAAATCAATGGGATTGATCCATTACTTTTTCAGGATGTTCATTGAGGTCATGGATGATTACTGAGTGTTGGAATTTTGTGATCCTGGAAAAATGAGGTATCACTAGAACTGCATCAGTTTCTTATTCATTTCTTAATATTCATTATCAATGTGTTGTTGCTCCCACAAACTGACCACTTTGTATCTAGACTTGATTAACCCTCTGTCTAGATTGAAATAAAACCATCAGTCCTGATAAGAGCCTTTTTTACCTTAGTAGTCTCATCCAACGATGAGGCCATTTTAATGAATCTGAAATAAGAATTTTCATTACACAAACTGGGGACGACACACTGAACAGAAAAGACGTTAGATGAGATTTGAGAAAGAAAAGAAAGAAACCAGTGTTGAGTCACAAAAAGGTTGATGAGGAAATGAAGCTGAGACAAGAAGAACAGAAATTGACAGGACAAAGAAGGAAAGAGACTGAATGAAGAGAGTTAGCTGAATGAAAGAAGTGTCGGTTGCATTCTCACCAGGCAGCAAAGGAGCAAGTTCAAAGGAGCTGAGTTGATGAGCAAGAGATGATTTGAGGAGACTGGATTGTGATGATGGTTGTTGATTGGTCTAAAGGAAGTGAGTGGTTGAGTTGTTGGGTTTGAGGATTGAATTTGAAAAATTTATTCAAAATACCGCAAAGGGCTGGCCACAAAGAGTAAGGTCTATGTATCTTTTAAACCAGTGGATCTATGATGGTGGTTGAAGTGAGTGAGTTGAGTTTATTTTGGCCTTAGAATGTGGGTACCCTGGATTTACATCAACCCTGTTGAAAACCCTTTTTTTTATTAGTGCTTATTGATTTGACATTGCGCACTTAAGTGAATACAGTTGGGTAAATACATGTGATGATGTTTAGATCATAAAAGAAGGAGAATAATAAAACTATTATTTTTAAACTTGAAGATAAAAAATTTCAACTGTAAATAATTGGATTTCTATTTCCATCACTGAGTGCATCCCAGTCTAACTGGAATAACAACAACCTAGCCAGTCATGTTGGAAGTGGAGGTAAAATTAAAAATGAAATATTTGAATATACAACTTGTGCATGTACCAGAACAGAAAGGTGGTTCAGTGAGGCATTCATAATAAATTGAGAGATAATAAATCAAATGAATCAAAATGAAGAGAAATTTTACACGGTGAGGTTTTAATTCTTATATCTAGCCAATTTATCAATGTTATGTATGTATTGCTTCAAACCAAACATTTGATGTTGATTGAATCCTCAACTGTGATATGTTGAGAATAGACCAGTGGTTGGCACTCAAGTGATTAAATCATCAATAACTTAGATGGAAGCAGGGCGCTTGAGAAAGTCTTCAATCATTCCACTGCTGTGAGAAGGAGCTGGGAATGATTTGCCCCATTACTCTTACAACAGGAGGTGCCAGGTCCTGATCAAACTAATGATTAACACAGCTTGGAAGGTACAATCACAGTTGTATCGGCAAGAATTGGGGATATGATGCTTGAAAGAACTGATTATTTGAAGAAATTTGAGCATGTTGCAGAACATAATGGGCGACGATTCTGGCATGTTTCTCATGGGACACGATCCCGCTGAATGTTTTTTTGTTTTTTCACACTGGGTCCAGCTTGGTTATCCTTGCCCAAAGGTCTACTTCAATGCGTAAGAAGAACTTTCGAGGGCATTGATCTCTTCAGGGTGGGCTCTACTTTTTAGGCCACTTTGGGTTGACACACACTGGGGTCTCATGCAATAACCTGCCATTTGAAAAGCTCTGACAAATCGTTGATATTCAACACTTGTAGTTGGAAACATGACGCAAATACATTTTTGCAAAGCGTTTCATTGATTTTTCCTCGATTTGTTATAACAACATTCCAAATGAGAAAAAAGATCAGCTTGATAGTTCGCTGTCAGCCTCCGAGCCTTTGTGAGTCGAGGATCTGACAGCTTGTGTGCTACCCCATTTCCGATCCCTCTTGATCGCATCCTTGTGTTTCCTTCGCATCTGTTCTGTCAAAGTGGACTTCTTTTTATCGTGTGCAGCTTCTATTTCAGACCTGTTCAGCGAACACAGAAAAAAAGTTCAGCACAATGTTTGTTACCATTCAACATGACAGACAGCCCAAAACTTACCCGGACTCCGTTCTTACGAATGTCCTCCAGCTAGGGGAAGAGGAGGCCAGCTCACCCGACAGCCACTGATGTCGGACGGCTTCTCGGTGCTCGAGCGGAATCAATGAACTGATCACCTTTGAATCTGAGTCTTCATCGTTCGGATAAAAAAAGAACGGCCCTTTTCTTTTACCTTGCTGAACTTGAGTGGCTGCTTGTGACTGGAGATACCCGCTGTCCTTCAGACGAGAAGGATGGATGAAAGCGCTGGACTTGACGGGTTGTTTGTCTTCGCCTTGCTCAGATTGTAAAGCGGGGCCCGATCGTGTTGCATCCATTTCGGATTTCATGTCGACACCGAGCACATCTTCATCTAATTCCATTCCTCCTAGGACATCAGTCAAGCGAAAACCCGTCTTTTCAACTTCTTTTGCTTTGAACATGTCCGTCAAATCCGACAGTCGAACGGCAGATGTTTGGTCCGGTTTTACGTGATCCGCATTCTTCTCGTATTTTGATGTAGTCTGCTGGATGCTGTTCAAACCCAGCGTCTCTGAGGGAAGTGGAACATTCATGGATGACCCAGATTCGGGCGTGCCATTAGATTTAGAACTGGCGTCAGATGCGGAACTGGCATCGGGATCGGTAATGCCATCGGACTCGGAACTGGCATCGGACTCGGAACTGACGTCGGAGTGGGAACTCAATTCAGATTTAGAATGGACATCGCATTTAGAGTTGTTTGACTTCGAGCTCGTGGTTGCTTCAGATGTGGATGACACCGATTCATCGTCCGTACCAACGGGTGTTGATTGATCTAAAGGGGGTGAATCCGAGCAGATCCCTCCCGAAACCTGATGCTTGGACTCTTTGGAAGATGCGACTTTACCGATGTTGCTGTCTTGTTTTTTGTTGAGGGGATTGGGCGCAGTTGCTGGTACAAATTCGATTGTATCTTCAAAATGAGCCCCCAGTCTCTGTTCTTTGACTTTCTGCCTCTCGACAGCAGCTTGTGAGCCTTGTCCTACCTCCTGAAGTACCTCCGTCTTGTCGAGGGCCTGTGTAACTGTCTGAGAGGCCAGGGCCAGGTATCTCTGACGTTCTTTCTTCAGAAGCGCCGAAAGGTCTTTATCACCTGAAGCTTCTTCTGCTGTCAACGGGGAATTGGCTGGGAGGGAGTCGTGGGATGATGGAGTAGTATCAGGAGGCTTGGGTTGGTTGTGAGATCGCCGAGCTCGTTTAGACGAAGCACCACCTCTCAAGCGCAAAGTAGGGGTACCTGGGGGATCTAACAAACAATCTGAATTGGAGCTGGGGAAGGGTTCGACTTTATTTTCGGGTGACAATTTGGAGCTTGACGATTTGTCAACACCGGCAGGTTTAAAAGCCTCAGAGCATTGAAGTAGCCTTGATTGGCAAGAGACTTGGTCAATTGGAGTAGAGACATCTGATTCGGAGTCAGGACTTCGTTCTTGTGGTTCTTCGAATACATGTGGTTCAATATCGTGCTTGGCAGCCGAAGCTGAAGAGTGGTAAAGTGTCCGGAAAATGCTCAAATGTCGCTGGCGTTCAAGTGAAACGTTGGCCTTTAGGCCAGTAGATGTGAATGTTTCGAGCGGGCGCGGCAAGCTACTTCCCTGGGGCTCGGTTGGTTGATGATGAAGGGATATAGACAGATGGCGCTCACCCACACCTCTCAACTTTTGCAAGGTGTTGCCAGAAAGCGATACTTGCTCCTCTTGAAACAAATCGCCGTGATTTGTCTGCCTCCACACGACGTGACCGTCTTCGCCGAGTTGACATTCCCACAGGAAACGAGTCGCTTGACTCTTCTTAACATCTTTGGCTCCACCACTGAATCCCAGTTTGTACTGCTCAATTGATATGGCTCTTGGTCCTAAAATATGAGTCTTGCGGTTTTTGATCGCAGCACGATAGATTGTAGGGTCGATTCTAATTCTCCGAGCACGGGTCGCCAATCGAGTGCCATGAGATGCTTCTTTTGACTTATTATCTTCAGATTGGCCGATTTCCAAAGAAGGCAGAGGGCGAAGAGGGCGGGTGAGAATTGGGAATATCGGAAGCGAGGTCTCAGGATCTTTCTTCCATCCCTACAGATTTTTCAAGGGGAATTGAGTGTTTGTAAGAATCTTCGGAAGACAGATAACATTGGTACCCGGAGATTAAAATGTACTGTACATTGACACCTTGTCGACTTTTGAATTTTTTGACGGTCATCAATTCCATATTTGAGCTTTCGTAACCTTCGATCCCTCTTTTCCTTGCGCGGAACTTGGCAAGTTTCTGTTCCAGTTTACGAGCGGCTTTTTCTTCGCGAAGTCGGATTGCTTCTTCGTCAGGATCTACAAAGGTGTTGATGGGCAGGTTTTGTCTTTCTCTTTCAGCTCGTGCGGCATAATCCGGTCTTGCAGGTGCAATCCTCAAAGTGCTTCCTTTATAAGTCGTGCCAGATAGTGAGTTCATGCCTGTAAATCACGCAGGGGAGGGTCGACTGAGTGAGCATTTTAAGTTTTGAGTGATTGGCAATTATCGAAACCTACAACGTTTGATTTGAGCTTCTGTTGAAAGTAATTCCACGAAGGCGTATCTTAGAGGAGATCCTAATACATCAGCCCGGAAAATGAAGTAGCATAGGTTTAACAGACTGCCAGTGAAACGATGCGGGTCAAGTGAAAGCTAAGCTTACCATTCGCGTCCAGCTTGCCGACTCCATCCACCTTGACGACGGTCCCGAAGGCGGCGAACCTCTTTTCGATGTCCAGAGAGACCACAGATGGCCCAAGTCCACCGACATGCAGACGGAAGTTTTGTTGGTCGGCCATCGGAAATGCCTGTTAACAGCCAGAGAACCGACTGCTGCTTCCCATACATGTTACATATTGCATACAGCACACATGCATATGCAAAGTCGGCTCTGTGCCTCGGGCAAATTGAGGTCACGAGAAGCCTGCAGTCAAGCGACGAGCCTAACGAATTTTGCTGTATGGGGATGTGGAGGTATGCAATGCCAATATCCCATGCAAAATTTTCCATCTCACCCTTTTCTTTTTTTCAATTGAATAGTCAAGATGTGTAATCAATAAGATATGTATTTCCAAATGTTATGTGACAGATGATGGATTAATAAAATCTATGTTTGTACTTTGTTGAGGCCATACCCGCTGATGGAGGCTTCCTGCTACAACTCTTAATCATGAGGATTAAGGGATCAAGACAGATGATGAAGTATACAATAATGAAGAAGATATATTGAGGAATAGCTAGTCAAAAAGGCGCGTAGTTTGGAGATTGGTAACATTGTGTACTGAAATAAGGAAGATGTGTGATTGGGCTGTGATTGTTCTGTGAAATGTTGTTCTCTGTGTTTCATTTATCATCCGGTTGTTTTCCTCCTTCTCTCCTTTTCTTTTCTCAACCTGTTCTCTTCTATTTCACTTCAACCTCAGGTTTGACCCCACAAGCTGCTCCTCTCCCTACCTCCCTGGCTGACTCACCAACATCACTCTTGTCACAAAGTTATTTTGCTTCCCACAGATTATGAGACCGGATGACTGTCTATGAAGCCTGCTGACTCATCTGACACAGACTCTCTCTTTGACAAACCTAACCTTCCAGCCTCTCTGTCTGATCCTACCAATCCTTTCTCCTACTTCCCCAACATGGTGGACCTCGCCGTTGAACTCACCAGCCTCAACTATCAAGATATCCGCTATCTTGCAACTCAAGCCCTTGTTAAAGCTGGTAAATGGGACCGAATCGGCCGAAGACGCTAAAAAACGGGATGCTGCCAATCCGGACCAAAGAGAAGATGCGCTAGCAATCCTAGTTCTAAATTGTGACTCTAAGATCTTGGCCAGATTCACCCACGAATCAAATAACGACCCTTCCCGGTTCTGGGTATTGTTGGACAAATATTATCAACCAAAAACTGTCCAAAACCAAGCAACCTAGCTGAATTGGATCTTTTCCACAATCATCTCCTCTAACAATCTCGAATCAACTCTCAACGCCATCTCTGACAACTGCCGAACTTTATGCTCCATGATCGACGATAGCAAGGTTACCCCATCCAAACTGTTGGACTCAGTCATTGCAATGTGGGCTCTCTTTAACCTCCCACCCAAATTCAAAGCCACCAGAGAATTACTTCTTAAAGAAATGCCAGATCGATAAAAAACCCCTGTCCTTGAAAATCCTAGTCGAAGACGTCAGAACCTTCATTCAATGAAACAAAGAATCTTCTGAACACTCCAAAGCCCTTGCTACATATCGGAAATATTATAAGGCAGCATATAACGGTCCAAAGTGCTCCACAGGATGGCACAACCCCAAGAATCCCTCTCTCCACCTTCCTCCGACTTCGTTCTTGACTCAGGGGCCACCACTTCAATACTCAACAATCCAAAATACTTCCCTGTCATGAACAAATCTACTGAACTCATCTATCTTGCTAATGGATCCCCCATTCCTGCTCTTGGCTCTGGTGTTGCTCATGTCGAATTCCCTTTGTTCAACCTTCAACTCAAAAACTCGCTATTTGTACCCTCCCTCATGTCCAACCTTATCAGCCTGAGCTCCTTCATCCTATGGGGATACACCCTCCAGTCTGATGGAGATGGAAGATTCAAACTGTGTGACAACTCCGGCAGTCTTGTAGTGGGGAACTTCATCATTGACAAACCTGACCACAAAGCCTACTCCATTCAACTCAAATCAAACATAGCCAGCCTCAACATCAAACATCCCTCCATAGATTACTTCTATTGGATGTATCCTAATCTCCCCAAGGTAAAATTTACCTGCCTTACCTGTGACGTCTTCAAAAGGCACAAAGAGCCGTTCCCTGGTCAATTTCCCCCATCCTCTCAAAAACACGACTTCAAAAAGAAAATCACGTCAATATTTAACATAGAAGATCTCGGCTTTGCCCAATATGCTCTCGGGATCCGAATAAACCAATCAAAAGGCACCATCTCACTCGTCCAAGATAAATACATCAATCACATGCTTGATGAATTCCAGATCTCCCACAACAGGACAACAAACATTCCCCTCCCTTCGAGCTGGAAATCCCTCAAAACAGAACCTTCAGAAACTCCCAACCCCCCTGCTTTCAACTAATGTTGCGTAGTCGGTCTGATTCAATGGCTCATGCAATGCACTTGCCCCGACCTCGCGTTCAGCCTCAGCTTCCTATCACAATTCTTGGAAGATCTGAGAGACTCCCACCATGTTGCTGCAAAACATGTTCTGTGGTACATCAACTCCTCTAGGCCAGAACAATCTAGATCAGCAAGACAATGAGATTCTAGGTTTCTGCAACTCCGACTGAAATGAGTCCAAGTCTTGGAACTCGTACTCAGCATCTATCGTATACTTCCATGGAACAATCGGATGGCGAAGTCAGAAACAGAACTCTGTTGTGCTATCATCTGCGGAGGGAGAATATGTTGCACTGATGGAATTGGCCCAAGACCTCCTATGGTGCAGCAACATTCTAGAAGAAATTCTTCACTCAAAGCCACAAATTATGATGTTCACCAATAACCAAAGCACCATGGCGATAGACTCCAACCCAATTTACCACTATGGGACCAGACACATAAATTTCAAGTATCACCTCACCACCGGCAATATCATCCTCAAGTACCTCCAAACTGACCAAATGCTGGCCGACCTACTCACAAAGAACCTTACCGAAGGGAAAACCTCAGTGTTTCAAGCCAAACTCCTGGGAGCACAACCAAGGTTCTCAAAAGAATAAACAGTGCGGTGGTGTATGAGAAATATGGAAGATGTGTGATTGTTCTGTGAAATGTTGTTCTCTGTGTTCCATTTATCATCTGGTTGTTTTCCTCCTTCTCTCCTTTTCTTTTCTCAACCTGTTCTCTTCTATTCCACTTCAACCACAGGTTCAACCCCTTAAGCTGCTCCTCTTCCGACCTCCCTGGCTGACTCACCAACATCACTCTTGTCACAAAGGTTCCTTTCATTTCTCTTCCTCATTTCCTTGTTTTCTCCACTCTTCATTCTTTCTCATTGTGTCTAAGAAATCAATCTAAACCTGTTCTCTTCTATTCCACTTCAACCTCAGGTTTGACCCCACAAGCTGCTCCTCTCCCTACCTCCCTGGCTGACTCACCAACATCACTCTTGTCACAAAGTTATTTTGCTTCCCACATACTGGCAGTCCAAAGATTGCTTCCTGCAAAAAATGATGATATGCCTCTCAGGACTCATGGCAGACAGGGGACTTTAGGCACAAGTCCCTCCCTGCGGTTGGCGGGCCCTGTGTGCCCCCCCAGGCAAAGAAGGGATGGGACTGGGTTCAAGTTTGGCAGTCAAGGAGATGTGGAAAGTTATGAATATTATTACTCATGGAGACAAAAAAGGTACAATTTGAGCTGCAGTCAACTCTCATATGACTCCATGTTAAATTACCTCAACATCCCAACACCCCCCTGTCAATGAGGCCACCTGTATCACTCGTCTCCTTGCACTCACTGTCAACATAAATGGCTAGGGTGTTGGTATCCCAGTCAAACCGGGATGCACCCGACCAATTTGAACTTGGTTGTATTCCAACTGATGAAATACAAATCCAAGGTGCCTTGCATTTGTATTTCATCAGTTGAACTTGGAATCCAACCAAGTTTGACTTGGTTGAGTGCATCCAGGGTATCCAAATTTAATAAAGCCACAGTTTCAGGCTTTTCAGATCCGAGGTTTGGGCGTTTTAGCAGGGGGTGCGCGAACGCTTCCGCCTATTCCAGTTGGATCAACCTCAGTCTGTAAACATGAGGGTTCACCTGAGCTCCCCCTCCCCGGGCATCAAGCAAGGGTTGGATGGAGAGAGAACTGGGGTGCAACAACGGGGTTATATAGTAAAATCCCGGTCTCTCACTGGCCGGGTACTTCCTCTACCCAGAGCGATAAGGGTCTCCTCATCACTCTGGGTACAGGTCGTACCGCTCCTCATCGGCCTAGGTACGGCTTGTACCCAGAACGATGAGGCTTTGATTGGCCTGGGTACAGCCTGTACCAAGACCGATGAGGGTCTTATTGGCCTGGGTACGGCCTGTACCCAGACCTCAAACCAATGAGCCTCTCCTCATCGACCGGTCCCCAAGGGAATGGAAAAGAGTATACACTCTTCCATTCCCTTTAAGACCGACCGGTACCAAGGGGAATGAAACAGAGTACTAACTCTTTCATTCTCTTTAGGACCAATCGGTCCCAAAGGGAATGGAAGAGAGTATAAACTCTTACATGCCCTCCAAGACCAATCGGTCCTAAAGAGAATGAAAGATAGAATACACTCTTCCATTCCCTCCAGGACCGACCGGTCCCAGAGGGAAGATAGGAGAGCACACTCTTTTCCATTTCCTTTGGGACCAATCGGTCCTAAAGGGAGTAGAAAAGAGTTCACTCTCTTCCACTCCCTGGCACACCGATCGGTCCCAGAGGGAAGAGAAGAGAGAATACTCTCTTCCATTCCCTCCATGACCGACCGGTCCCAAAGGGAAGAGAAAGAGTATACTTTCTGCCTTCCCTCCAGACCGACCGGTCTAAAGGGAAGCGAAGAGATTTATCTCTTCCACTCACTCCAGGACCGACCGGTTTAAAGTGAATGGAAGATTTTATACCCTCTTCCATTCCCTGGGAAGAGAAAAAAATACGCTCTCTTTCCTTCCCTCCAGGACTGACCAGTCCGCGAGAAGAGATCACACAGTGTAATTCCATAAGACAATACTCTGTTCCTATCAGTTGAAAAGGCCTATAAGTCTCAAACTGGACTAATGGCCAAATTTACAAAATTGTGGACCGGTTCCAAAGAGAAGAGAACAGAGAATACACTCTTCCTATTCCCTTTGGGACCGACCGGTCCCAAAGGGAAGAGAACAGAATATACACTCTTCCTTTCCCTTTAGGACCGACAGGTCCCAAAGGGAAGAGAAGAGAGATACTTTTCCTTTACCTTTAGGACCCGTCGGTCCCAAAGGCAAGAGAAGATGTTATACTCTCTTCCATTCCCTCCAGGGCCAACCGGTCCCAAAGGGAAGAGAAGAAAGTAAACACTCTTCCTTTCACCTTAGGACCGACCGGTCCCAAAGGAAAGAGGAGAGGTATACACTCTTCCTTTCCCTTTAGGACTGACCGGTCCCAAAGGGAAAAGAAGAGAGTACACAATCTTCCTTTCCCTTTAGGACCGACCAGTCCTAAAGGAAAGAAAAGAGACTATGTATACTCTCTTCCATTCCACTGGACCAACCAGGTCCAAAGGGAAGGAAAGAGAGTGCACTCTCATGCATTCCCTCCTGAAGCAACCAGTCCCAAAGGAAAGAAAGAATGTATAGTCTCTTCCATCCCAATCAGGACCGACTGGTTCTACATGTTAGAGAATGAAATATACTCTCTTTCCTTCCCTCCAGGACTGACCAGTCCCAGGGGAAGAGACTGCACAATGTAACTTCCTTGCAGGACCAACCAGCCCCCAAGATAGAGACAAGGATGTACTCTCTTCCCATCAGTCAAAAATGTTTATTGTGATGTTGAAGGAGGACCGGTGTAAGGGAGAACTCGATGGCGGAAGCGGGGTCAGTGCTCAAGTTGTGCACGGACCTAGTTGGGATGGAGTAGAGGATAAAAGAGGCTCTTGCCCATTTTCTTCTCTTTTCTTTTCTTTCTTTATCCGTTTGTAATCTTTCTTTCGGTTTGTTTCCTCAACTCAAATCCAGAAATCTTTTCTTCCAAGATCTTTGATCTTTCCCTTCTCAATCTTGTCTCGTCGCTTATTCTAAGCTCCTGCACATTCTCAGGTAAATCTTTTCTTCCAAGATCTTTGATCTTTCCCTTCTCAATCTCGTCTCGTCGCTTATTCTAAGCTCCTGTACATTCTCAGATCTTTTATTTATAAGTTCCAAAATACATTATTGGCCAAAGTGACACAATTGTGGAAATAAATTTCAAAGCAATTATTATGAATGTGACACCCCAATTTAAGTCATGATTAATTTTCCAAAAGAGTTGCAATCATCAAACAAATGAGCCACACCTTCAAATTCCCAATCAACATTGTGTGTTGTCTATGACAAGGCAGGACCCTACAACAGAGATTCAAAGTGTATGATATGGGGTGGCCAAATCAGAAAACCACTTTCCTCTAATCATCCATATAATTATTATTCTCACTGAAAAGATTATCTCATTGGAAACACCATTCAATTAAACAAGTGGCCAGAATTTGTTTGTCCAACGAGTTCAGTGGCCCAGCGGTGAGGCCCTGCTAGAATCATCAGATAAAGTCAGTCGCTTACTTGTTGGACTGACTTGTCCAATGGCTTAGTTTATGCAGTGTCTTCTGTTTCCTGTTGAAGGGTACTGTCATATGACAGACTCAGCACTCAGGATCTCGCAGTTGGATCTTCCTTGCATTTGGCTAAGGATGCTTTTCTACCATGCTTTTCGCCATCAGCAACTTTCAAGCTTTTGGTTAATCCTTGGGTTGCATATGATATCACCTATGCACCCTCAGCAATCTTCAGTGCTCTCTCAAAGTTACTTTTCAAACCTTCGAAGATTCAATAGCACATTGCTTTTCAGTTATGTGAACAAAAGCAAGACCATTAACCCTCTCACCGGTCTTCCTTTCTTTTTGGCATTACTCCTTCATGCGCTTCACTTCCTTTTCCGGATTTGTGCATTCACTCTTTGAACTTTTCGAACTTTGATGCACAGTCCTCAAACTTCGAACTTCACTTCACCCACTCTCGCACCCATCACACTTATCCCTGCTTGGTCCTTCAGTCATGGACTCTTCGCCTTGGTGTTGCTTGACCTCTTTTCATTTCTTCTGCTTTGACCCTATGACCTCACATCTTGTTCAAACCTATGTCATACCTTTGTAGCCTCACTTGTATTTACTATATAAGCTGCCTGCTTCCATGCTTTCCATCTTTCCTCATCAAAATAAGATTATAGTTTTAGCATAACTTGATTCAGCCTTCTCATTGCGAACCCTTTCAGTGTTCTACTCTAAGTCCCTCTGAGCCTAAGTAACTCTTCTTCAAAACAAAGAAGACCTTTGAACAGTCAGTCCTCTCTTCGAAGCTATCTCTTTCCTTTCTTTCCCTTAAAATAGTGCCCACCCGTCTCTTGTACAAGACGCCGTGTGACATATACTTGTAAAAGGTGTTGTGTAGCTATTCACACACTCTGGAAGAGTGAATTTCTAATCTAGCCACCACTGGTTAGAGGATGACTAATCTGGTTGTCATTACATTCAATCTCTCCTTCATCAATATTAATTCTTTTTTCTTTGATTATTTATGGACTTTTGCACTAAGTAACTATACCATATCCAACATGGGGGGTACAGTTGGTCTCTAAGTTATTACTGGAACCAAATCTTGAATATAGCACAGGTTTCTTGATTTTGGCACCTGCACTGTCAATGTGGCGGGAAGGAAGGGGAGAGGTTTGAAATGGGGGCCCATGGGAGCTAAAGTGTTGCCAGATCTTGCAATGCTATAGATCCCTCAAGGTCAATTTCTATTTTGGAAATGGTTGTAGCTCCCCTGTTGGCCTTGCAAAATGGTGATTGGGTAGCTGGATCTGGGATAGCACCAGGGTTGAGCTCCTGTGTTGGAGATGCTCTTAGGCTTGCTGTTGATATATTTCAATGGGCCTCCATCCCCACTGAGACTGTATCAGCATGCAAATACAAAAACTATTTCAAAAAACCACAGTTGCATTCCCACAACAAATTTCCAACATCTGTAAAGGTGAAATACCTTCCAGACCCTGTAACTGCTTGTTTGTGTCTCATGAGCAAGGGAAAAGTTGTCCAGCCAACACCAATGATTTTGGTCCGCTATTGATAAGTTAATGTTACAATATCCCATGTTGGCCATAAGCTGAGGAGAATAGAATTACACACACATACCAATCAAGAATATGACACTATTATTGTTGCTGTAATTAATGTGGAACCATCAAATTTAATTATTAGCTCTGAAGATCCACTTGAGCTCAATGATGATTGGAAACAAACAGACTGGGTTCAAGGTTAATGACTCATTTGATAAGTCCAGTAGTGTTAACAAGGTGAAAATTTACTCAATTTACCAAATAAATTACTGCTGGGAAACTAGATAAATTTGCTCATTTTGAAATGAAAAGGAACTGTGAAATTTATGTTGGAGGTGGCTGGGGATTCAAATGTGGATTTGGTTAAGAATTGGAATGAACCTGGAAGTTAAACCATCAAAGTGGCGGCGGCGAAGCCACCTTTTCCTCTAGTTCAAATATTGTTTTGGAAAAAAATTGCATAAAATCTTATATACAAGATTTGGCAGGGACCTGTCAAGAATCATAAAATTTGAGTTTAATTATCTTCACAGGTCCCTGCCAAATCTTGTGTTTAAGATTTTATGCAATTTTTCTCAAAACAATATTTGAATACCCTAATCCTAGTTCAACTGGGATAATACCAACCAAGTCAATTGTGCTAGCATTGAAATTTTTACCACAATAATGGTTTTCCTAAATCAGGGCTTACGTAAGAATGTCAGCTAGCTGTTTGTCTGCAGATACCAAAGTCAGCCTGGCCTTGTTTTCAAACCAAGCCTGGTTAGTAATAGAATATTCCTGTTATGTGTGCCAGGCTCTCTTGTTAGAGCTATAATCCTTACCTACACCAATTAATGATGTGTTGTAACACATATGGTGTTCAAAGCTACATAAACTCAAGAATTACATAAATTCTTAACGTCATAAAAAGCATGATTTGGCAGGGACCTGTCAACATGCATAAAAATTTGTTTGACAGGTTCTAGCCAAATCATTGTTGAAGAATTTATTGAAAGGTCTTCCGAGGGACGTAGGGGAGAGAGGACCAAAGTCCATGGGGTGCCTGCGCAGCGCTGCCAAGGAGGCGGAAGAACAGAGTTTTTCCCCCAGATCGTGGAGAAGAAACTCTGCCAATCCTCGCCTCCAGTTACCACCATAGCAAGCTCCCTTGTAGACGTAGAAGCGGGGAAAATTTTTCGCAATCCAAAGGAACAAGAACAAGAAATCAAAACATTCAAAAAAAAAAAAGAAAGAAAAAAGAAAGGTAAATCAAAAAAAAAAAAAAAAAATGGCTGGAGAAGAAACAACCTCAAAAACACCGCTGCAAGGAGAATTGGAAGTGGCAGCGTTGCTTTTGCAGCAGAAGAAGGAGGTGGTCATCAACTCGCTGGAAAAACAACAGAGGACCAGATAACAGGCACAAGGAGAACCACGAATCGAAGAGGTGGCAGAAGGGAACAATGCCCCCCACTGGACAATGTTTTAGGAGCAATGGGAGACCGGAAAACCTTTTCCTCTGTCGAGAGAGACCAGATAAAAGAAAAAAAAATCCTCTGTTGAGATGATCATAAAAGACTGACTGAAGTCTCCGATATTCAGCAGCGGGACAACCACCCAACAAAGAGCCGAGGACATCAGAGGTGGACCATGACCTAGGCCCTACCATCCTCCTCTTGAACGAGTTGAAGAAAGCACGAGCGGATGGGGATAAGAATAGGGTTGAGACCCTATTAGTCATGCTAGACAGGGAACCAATACACGCTGCCCAGAAACCAAAGGGAGAAACCCTAGCTAACCCCCAGATCTCGACGGAGAAAAAGACCTTCACGGTTGGAGCCATAAAATTTGCGAAAGGATTGGTCCCGACGTTCAACAATTGCGGCCTTCCAGCTTTCTATGACAAGAACCTGAAGACCCTTAAAGGCTCCATCCTTTTAACCATTTTCGATCCCACCTGGCAACAAAAGGCAGCAGCCCACACCTCGGAACACAGGACAATTGATAGAGGAGCATTGGATGAAAAATGCTACACAGGCCATCCTGCCCCTGATGAATGGCCCCAGTCCTACTCTCAATGGTCTCTGAATTACCAAAGCTTAATCACAACTTTAAAAGACATATATCACTTCCCAGAGCTCGCAGGTTGGTTCCAGACGCAGACAAATTAATACGAGAAGACAGGTTCAGATATGATCTTGCGGTGAGACGAAATGCATTCCAATGCGAGATGATGCAGGAAGGAGAGTTGATCTTCCCGAACGTCTCCATATACCCGCTGAGATTGGCAGAACAAGCGTATAGGGAGGCTAGGACGACAGATGAACTCGGGTTCTCAGACAATCCATATGTCCAAAACAGCCCAAAAGAATATCTCGATCCCTACACGGGAAATAGGTGTTTCAACGGCTCGAGACGACGTTGAGAAGACGGTAGGCCGAGACAACAACCAATTTGAAAGACCTCAAGAAGGAAACAGCGCAGATAGGTACGGTAAGAGAAGAAATGAAGGTCCACCCCAGCCGACTTACGATCAAAGAGGTTTCACTGATAGGCAACTGGGAAGGAACTTTGAGGATAGGAGAGCAAGAGGCTTTGGACCCGCTGTAGCGAGGTACCCCGTACACGAGAACCAGAAACCCAAGTAGGTATCATGTCATAACCCCGTCACGAATACTTGTCTGTGTCCCGTATGAAAGTAAAAATTACTACCAAGAGGATAGCAACTCATGTCACCTGCCTGTTCACCCATGTGTTTGAGCTGATTTTAGTGAGAGACCCCAGAGGGACAAATGCTTTGAGAACATAAGACCTGAATTGGAGAGGCAGCCCCAAAAAGCCGAGGTGATTAGTGAGATGAATGTAAAAGAATGGGAAAAAGCATTGGTACATGCAGGCTTACGGGAGAAATACGACAATGTAATTGAAGTCCTGAAACACGGTTTCGACCAGGGCATCCCAGAACACTCCTGGGGAGATTTTAAATGGTATACACTGGACAACCACTCGTTGGAACAGTTAGCTAAACAAGAGATAGAAGAAAACCTACAAAAATAAGTGATAGCCAAAAGGATGTTTGGTCCTTTTTCACACAAGGAAGTGGCCAAGAAGTTCCTGTTTTTTGCTTGAACCCGCTTGGCACGGCAATGAACTCGGATGGATCTGTGAGACCCATAAACAACTTATTGCACCCCCATGGAAATGAAGAAATTCCCTCAGTCAATTCATTTGTGGATAAGAAAGAATTCAAAACGACATGGGATTATTTCCACAAGGTAGCACAATTCTTCAGAAGACATCAAGGTCCGCTTGAGCTCGTCTTGTTCAACTGGGAGAAAGCTTACCGCCAAATCCCAATGAGGAAATATTTAATGGTGCAAAATTTTGACGGACAACTACTCCTTGATACCCGGATCACATTTGGAGGAGTAGCGGGATGCAGCTCGTTCGGAAGACCAGCAGATGCCTGGAAAGAGATCATGCAAGCTGAATTCAAATTAGTTCACATCTTTAGATGGGTAGACAACAATTTATTTGTCAGAACATGTGGAACAAACACAAGTATGGAAGAAATAGTCAACCAATCCGCAGAACTAGGGGTGAAAACGACACAAAGAAATACTGCTCTTTCAGCGGGAAATAAAAATTTATTAGATTTCTGTGGGACGGGATTAATAAAACGGTTACCCTCCTGGAAGGGAAAAAAGAAGAGCGACTACAACAACTGGAACCGTTCCTAGACCCAGACAAAACTTTTCAGTTCCACGGTGCCGAGGTAGTTGCAGGAAGATTGTATCATGTGACATACCTCCTTCCGCAACTCAGATGCTACCTTCGAGGAGTGTACCGATAGCAGAATGAATGGGTGAATAGGTCAGCGAGACGAACTTTCCCGCAGTACATGAGAGAAGACCTGCATCAATGGAAGGAATCCCTACAAGAAAACTGATACCGGACCCAGACCCAACAGAGGTAGGTTGAGTAGGAGACGCTTCCACATCTTTTGGCATCGGGGTTCTGATAGGAAAGCGGTGGGTATAATTCATGCTGAAAACAAATGAACACCCAGGAGGGATCACATGACTGGAGATGGTAGCAGTCCGCCTAGGGCTGCTGATGCTACTGAAGTTAGGAGTGCACCAAGGCAAGAGATTCATCGTCTGGACAGACAATGTGACAACTCAGAACGTGATTCTCAGCAGAAAATCAAGAGATAGAGCAGTCAACAAAGAATGGAAATGCATCCAACGGCTGCTACTAGCCCACAAAATTGACCTATGGCTGATGCCTTGTCGAGAGGCATGCAAAGAGAACACACAGAAAGAAATAAGCTTCTTTTAGACCTTCCAGCAGATTTGCAACCTTTTTTCAGCCAATTGTGAGAAGACCCACAACTTTGTAACCCATGATCTCATTGCAATGGAAATATAAAACAATAGACTACGCCCATTAAGAAATAGAAATGTGTAAGATAGTTGGAGACTTAAAAAAAATTGATTGAAACACCGTGCCATCCAATTGCCGGAAACAGCAGGGGACTAATGGAACCCTGGACCGGGGAGAAAATATATATATATATATATATATATATATAATTTGCAACACAAATCAACTCAAACCACCCTCTTCTTGTGCGCCCCCACGGAAACCGATGGACTTGATGAAGATTCCTTACTTCCTGAGGAAAGGATCCCAAGAGAGAAGGCTATCCAAAGAAGACCTATGTGTGTTAGACGGGTGGAGGTGGTCAACATTGACAAGCTACAATGCAGTGGTTAAGAAGTTCAGTACTTTCAAACTTAGCCAAGGAGAAGCGAATTACTCACTACCAGTCTTGACGGAGGATGTATACCAATTTGTGGCTTGGGCAGGCAGGGGGAAAGACGATGATGAAGGACGTAAAATCACAGCGGCGTCAATAAACCAATATCTCTTTGCGATAAAGGCGTGGCATACGTTTCACGAAGCCGCTTACCCGTACAAAACAGAACCCAGAGTCAAGTTAATAATATAGGCATCAGGAAAGAGCGACACCCTGTTGCCGAAGAGACCATTGGCGACCTGATGATGCTCTATACAGAATTGGCGAAAGGAACCCAAGAAGACCTAACTATCATGGCCTTTTGGGGGATGGCATGCATGGCAGAACTCATGTATAGATCTGAGAGAGGAAGCATCACACCAGTAGGAGGACTAATGTGCAGGGACATCAAGATCTTCTCAAAGCTGTCCATCTTGACCCTACACAAAGCAAAAACATCAAAACCTGGCGAGACACAACAACTGAAGCTTTGTGCACAAGTGAACGCACTATGCCCAGTAAAAGCCCTCAAACGTAGAATGGAGTCAACGCAAAGCAACAGCGACTCTCTTTTCGGATACAAAGGCCAAGACAGCCGGGTAAACCTCACGAAAAGAAGAGTAAACAAACGACTGGACCAAACTAGGCCAGCCAGGCCTGAAGGGACATTTGTTCAGGGTGGGGGGAGCATCCTTGCGACACGCGGTCTTCAGGGTGGGGGGAGCATCCTTGAGACATGCAGTCGGGGTGGAAGTAGGCGAGTTGAAGTGCCTGGGACATTGGACAACAGACTGCTATACAAGATATGTTAAACTGCTGTCAGTTGAGGAAGTCATTAATTCACTCTGCATCCTGCAAGTGCACTGAATGAGAACAAAGATCACAAGTTGATCAAAGTCCCAATAGTAGCTAGCTCCTACCGTCAACCAAGGCGATTGCCACCGCTATGGCCAACAGAGGCAAGCTGTGAGATGAACATAGCGGCACAACCTGATGGTGGACTTTGCCAACGTTTTAGTCGGCTTTAAGTGTATTCAGGTTTTGTTTCCCCAAATCAAATTAAAGAAAAAACAATTTTGTTGACTTTCATCATCAAAAAAGTGTACAGGTTTAAAATAATAATGACGACATTAGAACCATGATTGTTTTCGTATCATTTCAGCTTTGTATGCTTCATGATTATGGCTTGAGTTCAACATAACATAAAGTATGTATTAAGCAACATAAGCTATGTGATTCCGGGTGACTTGGAACTGAATTTCAGTTGAACACACAGTTTGATTGTGACTATCTTTCAACACACTTCAAACCACTGAGGAGGTATGAGTTGTGCAATGGCACACATCAACAGGTGCCATGAAATCATCCCTGGTGAATAGGGTGTTGTAGATGGATGGGAAGTCTTCCATTCCCCTTTTCTGATTAGAAGTAATGATCTTGTTGGATTTGCATTTGGATGAGGATTGTGTACTGGAGTGAATCCATTTTATGAGCATACATATGTAGATCAAAAAAGATGATGGGAGGCATGTTGGTCTAGAAAAGAAGTTGTTAAAACTTACAATGCATTTTTCAGACACTTAGCAGAAAATGATTGACTTGGGCAGGATTTGAACCAGCAACCTTAGCATGAAGCTAAGAAACTATACTAGAAGTGCTGCCTTTACCAACTAGCACTACGGACAATTACGTGATGCTGCGGGCCGCAGCGTCACCCAGTCGCTGCAAGTCAAATTCAAGTCACATGCCACAACAGCTGCTGCAAAAGTTCACATGGATGCAGCAACAGATCATCACCTCGAATCTCACCCAAGATGATCAAAAAAGACGGATCCACACTTCTGTGATCTATCAGCTCCCTACCCCACCATATATATTGCTGTGTCACTCCCGTCTCTTTCTCCCCATTCCCCTCATTGTACTTTCTTGAATTTTGAAACTTCTTTAACTTCCCCATTCTTAAAATTGCACTTCTTAAATCCTCAACCTACAAACGATGGACCCTTGGGCTTCCTCAAGTGGTCAACCTCAATCGACTTATGTGAACCAATTAGCTCCTTATCCCAGTACATCCAACAAGCTAGCCAGTATGATCCGCTTATACTGAAGCTCACAAGCGAGGTTGAAGCGTTGAGAGCAGCAAACAGTGTCAAAAAGTCCTCCAAATCCAAGCCTGCCAAAGGAAAGGCCAATGCCTCTGCATCAATTGTCAACAATCCTAGTCCTTGTCCTGCATCCCGTTCAGCTTCGAAGAAGAAGGCTCCAGTCCCGGCAAATCCCACACAGTTCCAACGAGCCACCTCTGCCCCTCCTCAGTTCATGGATCCTGCTCCCAGACCGGGCAAATTGAATTCTGGTCAAGCTTCCATAGTCAAGTCACCCAAGCGCAATCCTCAGCAGTTGCAAACCATCGATTGTCCTCCAGGATTTTTACCAACCAAGGTATGCACACTCCAGCACTGATTTGATTTCTAAAAAAATGTAGACCACCTTGTTTGTTCACATCAAGATACTTTGGGGCCTCTTGAAGCAAACCTTGGTCCCCAAGGCTCTAGAACTCAGCACACTTGAGGAGTTCTACAAACGTTTCAGGCGCACTGAACAGGTTGAGGCAGCCATCCAAAATCGCTCTGATAGTTGTTACACCAGTCAAGCCAAGGTAAAACTCCTGAAAGACGCATGTAGAGGACGGGTTAAATACGGGAGATCAGTTATTCACCTTGGGAGTAACTTTGTTCGCTATGCTCATGGCATTATGGCCTCCCTGGGACTACGTGTTTGGTGCCCTAATCTACAAGAGGATGCAGCCTCTTTGTATAATTCTGCTCATCAGATTGCGGCCTTAACTACCTTCACCAAAATAGCTACAACCACAGCCTACGCTTACCTCAATATTGATGTGAAGATGGCCCAGGATATGTCTTTGCTTATACCCGCGTACAACCACATTTTTCACTAACTTTCACATGAGAAGTACAAGAAAGAGATGAAATGTGAAGGCAAGGTGTCAGCAGAGGAAGAAATCAAAAAGTTTTCTAAGAATCGCGAAAGAGTAAGTTTCATTTTGTTTTCTTGCATTAGTGGTCAAAAGTCTGACATTGCTTTGATTTCAGTTAAGGGATGAGAGTCGGAATTTTGCTATTCTGAATAAATTTCCACAGCTCTATCGAGACATATTGGCCCTAATTGGTGCACACAGCAATGACGAGGAGGTTTATGGAAAAGGGTTTTATGAGATCAAGACACTACCATACCCTCCAATAACGCAAGCCAATTCATTCGACGCTTGGATCAAGTCATGCTCAAAGCTGCCGAGCAAGACTCTATGTCAAAGCAAAGCCCAGGCCGGGTTTGTAGATTACCCAAGACACCAAAAGGATTGATCTTCAAGATTGCCCCCAAGGGCTTACCAATCGATTTCTACAACCCAAGATGGTATTTAGATCTTCCCCTTGTTCAGCAAAAGACTATCACAAATTGGCAAGCACTGGCCTTTTTTCCCGACACCAATGAATCTTTACTCCCTAAACCCCTGCAACACCCCGACGAAAAACTATCTGACAAGACGTTCACCAAGAAATACTGGGAAATCTTGGCCGAGCCATATGGCCTTGCAGGTGATGATCAGTCAGACAGTTCTGATGAAGGTGGAGGTGGGTTAACCGACGAGGAAGGAGAGGGCATCGACTTGACCAAGCCAAGCCCTGATGCAAGCGGGGACGCCGGTAACCTGTATGACAAAGATGATAACTGTGAAACCGACTTGGACTCAGAGGACAATGACGAAGATGATGAGGACGAGGACTACGATGAAGCCCTTGACAGTGATGAAACCATGGCAGTCATCCAGGAAGGCCAAGAGGAATGGGCATAGTTGAGTAAAGAAAAAATAAAACCAATGAAAAAAATTGAAAAATCAAAAAACGACCACAAAACAAAATTCAAAAAAATTGAAAGACAATGTAAATACAAAAAAATATGTAAAAAGCTTAAAACCCCTCAAAAATATTTGTTTTCTATTCTGGTCCGTATCTGCCTGCTCAGTTGTATTTTTCATTTGTGTCGGTTGGATTTTTGATTTGTGTCAGCATTTTTTTTCCCTTCTTTTTTCGCTGAATACCATGCAATAGACACTCATGATTGCTGGTGAATCTTGCTTGAGCTCTTGGTTTGTAAGTAACATTCCCTTGGTGTGCAAAGTGTTAGGTCATTGTGGCAGTCAGGCGGGTTGTTCTTTGAGCATGTGTCACATTGCATACATACTTGTATGAGGCAGATGAGAATACAAAAAAAAGAAGACAAGACTGCTATGTACAACGGAAAGTATTGAAGAGGGAATGGTGAATATTCAGCTAAAATAAATGTTTCATTGAGGCTGGCCAGTGATGTTGAGCATGGGGGACTAGGATGATTCTATTTTCACAAATCGAAAACGTGTTTTTATCCAGGAGCCGGTAAGCGGCCAAAGATTCAATTTGTGAGGGTTCACAAACTTCCCAACAACGGCTCCAAATAAGAAAAGGAGGTATCGGAAAGGGCGAGTGGGAATTGGGTCGAGTCGTTTTGGATACAAGTTGGTAATCTTGGCCACCACTATTGCATCCTTTTGCTCCCCCATGTGGTCGTCATATTGATAACACTGTTGAACAATCCCGTATTGTCGCTTCCCCTTTGTCATAAACATCACACAGTTGGGTGGTCTCATTGGCCCCACCATCATGCCATTACAATCCACCCCTCGCATTGGCCTAGCTAAACCCGACAGAACCCTATGACCTTTTGGCACAGGAAACACCTCCCTGTGCACAACACTGGGATCCCGTGATGCTACCCAGTCAAAGAGCTTCGCTCTTCAGTCAGAGTTATTGGCTTCGATTGTCTTTTCTTTCCCTCACTGTCATCCTGATCTTGCGCTATACGGTGATATTGTGTTTTTTTGGTTAGGTGTTGTAGTCGACATCCACGGACCATCATACTATGATGCATCTCGTCTTTCAGAGTGTCCAATCAGTAATAGTTTTCCAGGTTTGAATCACTCATCAATTTTGTTGTTTGTTTTAATTTTTTGTAGAAACCCAATGAGGCGCTCGCCAGCAAACTCGGACACCCCCACCAAAGGATCCCATGCAGACATCTGTTGAGGAATATGCAGGGAGAAATGATGGTTTGGTTGAACTTTGATTTCGTCAAACAGCTCACCAACCCCATCCAAATATTTCCTGTAGTGCAATTCAAATCGTTTGAGGTCGCCTGGCTTGAAGTTTTTCAAAAAAACAATATTGGTACACTGGACAATATGAGCTGTGTTGACAAGAAATTTATAAATATTTGATTGAAGCTCGATTTTCCCGACTTGATCAACATACATCTCCAATAGGACTAGTGGTATGATAAATACAAACAAGGCAAGCCACTGCAATGCACTTAGCTTGACATTCTTTGCCTCACCAAGGTTAGATGGTAAGTGAGGAACCCCTGGAGGAAGGACCACATGCTTTATGCGAGATCAGAATTGTTCAATGTCGTCCTGCAAAAAAAAGCAGCCTTCAAATCCACCATCAAGTTCAATGTTGTCACTCGAAACATCAGATGCAGTGTCTATGTCCATGTCGATGGTCACAGTAGATCCATTCATTAACCTAGTTTGCTTGTTTGAGGTTGGGAGGCTTTTGATCCCATTCCATTTCTTTTGGGCTTCACCTGATGGTATGGCCCAGAATCTCCATTGGTAGCGAAAGTGACCTTGTAGAATTCCTTCAAGCCAGTTGTGCATCACACCCAACACCACATGCCAACTAGGGTCCCAATAAGCAAGTCGGTTCAACTCTGACCAACTGACACCAGTTTCTTTGTGGATCTTGTCTTGGGCAGATGGTGACAGCGCATTTTTTGATTGTTCGGCAGAGTACTTGGTTTTGACCTTTTCCCGTCGTCTCAATATCTGCAACTCGGGGATGTTGGCTTGCTTGGCATGGCAAAATGAACACAATTTAGTTGCGGAATGAGAAGCGAATCCAGGGACTTTTTTTGTTGCCAGAACATTGCCAAATAAAGCCAGTAATTTGACCTTGACCAAACGACCTGCTGGAGCTTGGTGTGTTGGGATGACTATACCGTTTTCGAGACCAATGAGTTTGTCAACAAGAGAGCTCAAAAGATGGTTAATTGTTTGAGGGTCAGGCAATTTTGGACCGGGTGTGATTCCCGCAAGACAAAGGTGTGAAACCTTGCTTTGAATGGAAGGTGGAGGCACGACAGCATGAAAACCCCAGTGGATTCTGTCTTGCCATGCGGATTGAACCAATCAACAAATAAGGATACGGCTAGATTCAACACGTTTTTATCTTTATTTGAGGAAGTGTCCTTATAATTCTCACCATGGAGCACATCAGATATGAAAACTTGATTGTGCAGATCTTCATTGACTTGGAACCAGTCAGCCATTTCTTGTTCAATATTGGGCTTCAACAGCAGCCATTTCACCCACATCAAGATTGTCTGAGAAAGATGAACACATCGAGGAGTTCCAACTTGCGCGGGTATGACATCTAGCTGTTCTGGCTGAAAATTGAGATCACCAACGTCTTTGTGGCCTTGATAGATGTTCTTTACAACAAAAAGTTCCTTGTTGCAAGGGTTGGAGTCCAAAGAAGCTTTGTAAGTACAGCACATGGGAGTCGATGGGTCCAGTTTATATAAACAAAAACACATTTGGCAGCAGATCGCTTTGGTGAGTTCGACATCCACATTAGCCCTTTTTATCAATGTGTCAAGCATCACGTGGTATGACTGCTACATTTGGGATGGAATTGGAGTGTGTGACAGCCACATTGAGGATGTTGGTTAACGTCTTGATGGCAATCTTGCAGCTTTCTCAGCTGACATTGCAGGATAGATGGAGCCATGATACGAAGATAATGATAAATACTAGATTTCATAACATAGAAATTGGTCAGAGGGACAAACAAAAGCCAAGGAGGGTTTATAAAAGAAAACTCACTGGAAAGATCAATGATAGAAGATATGTTGCTTTCAGATGAGGAGGAAGAAGAGATAGTTGAAGTAGATGACCGGTCTTCTTCCCGTGAAGCCCCAAGATGTGGTATTGATTGTGTAATGTCAGCAAGTTGATGCTTGGCTACATTTTGAGAAGACAAGTAGCACCCAGATTGCTGCTGATTATTCTTGTCAAGGATTGTGAATTTGACACATGTCAACATTTACAAATCTCCATGGAACAATACGACATTGTGATTTAGGTGAGGCAGAGTTCAAACTTATCCTGCAAAACAGTAATCAATAAAATCAACAAACAAATTCAAGCCAGCTTTTCACTTACTAAAATAAAGCGGAATCCAGGATGAGTTGAGCCGATGGTTTATTTTTGGACAGTGCTGTAGGATGCAGATGGCCTGTTAGCTTGCAGTGGTGAATTCGTACTTGGAAAAGATCAGAATAGATGTTGGAGAAAGAGTAACAAGTCGAGAGGGAGAAAGAGAATCAAGCTGATGGAACTACAGTTGCGGTAGGCATTCTACTGTACCAACCCACGGGCAAAAGTTGAATCTTGGACGCGGGCCGGATGCAGAGGTACAGTTTAGGCCCCACACTCAAGCCAACCACATTTTTGGAGTCTTTTGGGCATGTACAATCCAAATCTAAGTCGGCTTGACTTTAGCCCCAGCCAAAAAAAAGTTTCATTTTTCCGGGTCAGCTGTATTGGGACCTGCAGTATAAAGCCATACCACAAGTGCATAAACATGTATAAGTCCATAACTATGGGTTTAAGTGACTGCTTATACCCATAGGTAAGGATTAAAGCGACTTCCTATACCCATGGGTATAGGCTTTTATGTACATACATGTGTAGCTCTTGGAGACTAAGGAGCGAACGATTGATATGATCAAAGCAAAAATTATGAGGTATTCATGTATGAAACAAATGACCGATGGACTGATGTCCTTTCCGGTATGTAAAGAGCTAGGAAATAAAACAGACAACGAAAGAGATGGCTGATGAACATGGAATTCTAAGATGTGAGAACACCGATGTTCATTGTAGCCTGTCGGGGAATACAACGGTGTGATTTGTACTTCTTCATGATAATTGAGGATTGAGGTCCGTTGAATCCTTGACGATAAGCTGAGATTTGTCAATCGATGCAAAAAAAGTATCGTTGGATCGTTTCTATGGGGCAGCTCTGTCCAACTTTCTCAAAAAGTGCCTTGTGATCCTTGAAGCTTTGGTATTGATGGCTCTCTTTTTGATAAGCTGGATCAATGTGATTTAATTTTTTATGGCACCAAAAAGTATTTAAACAAATGGTTCAAGGTGTAAAGCAATGGAAAAAAGAAGGACCGACCATCTTTGATGTATGACCAAAACAACTCAATCGGATTTAGTTCTAGTGAAACTTAGGCAAAAAGAGGCAGATGTGACCCGCTTCTTCAATTATCTCTTGCAACATGGGACGTTCGTTGGCAAAGTCTGATTGGAGAGAAAGGATTCTGGACCAGCAGCAAGAGGTCGATTTGGATTGGGCTTGATTGGAGCACAGCTGCGAAGTCTGTGTTCCAGGGTTTTCCATGAATTCTGAGACACATTGATCTTGAGATAAAAAATAGCCAACATTTCTGCTTGTCGGATAAGTCTTGCTGATTGTTCGATAGCATCTTTTTTGGTGCTTGAGGTAATGCAACCTTCACAGCATAGCTTCAAAGGAGGGAGGCCATTGTCACGAGCCTTTTGAGTGTAATATTGCCAGAGACCGCGTTCCTGCAAGATGACTTGTACACCTTTTTGTTTTCCGGCGAGGTCTGGAGAAGGATAGGAAGAGTCGTATGAAAATGTTTGAGTTGTTCCGTAAAGGTGCTGAGGTATAAGCGGATCATCGGAAGGTATTATTGTGTCTCGCAGCCTGGCTTGTTTGCCACTGGGGTTCAAGTTCATGTTCTGGACTCTCAAGGCAGACTTTGAGAAAGCACCATGCGCCGATGAACAATCAAAAACAAAGACTGCTTGGGAATTAGGGTGAAGGGTTTCGAAGATAGGGGTTGCTTTCTTCAATACCTGATCACACAGTTGTTCCATGTCCCACCATGGGTCACCTTTTGATCCGGGGTAAATGACTGTTGCCACATCTGAGCTGGTAGGCTTCTTGCCAGAGTCGATTTGAGAGTTTTCAAATTGGGTTGACGAGAGTTTAAGGCGACCTGTTCTCTCAAGAATAAAATCAGATATATGTATCAATCGGCCTTCGCTTTTTGATCAGATTTCTTTAGTTCCTGGAAGTAGCCATGCAACACGTGGCCTGTCTTTTGCATGGACGGTTGATTCGTCATGAAATATAAAGATAGTTTCCTTTTTGTCTCCTAAAATGTCGGGGTCAATGCTAGCAGCTGTTTGAAAGCTGTCAGTGTCGTATAAACAAGATCATTTGCGATATTTGGTATAATCTTTGATGTACTTCTGGCGGACTTGTATTACATCAGGTCGCTCGTGTTCGTCAAAATAAAGAGATTTACAATACTCATTTGGGGTGCATCCATTGTGTAGCGTTTTTATGGTTGGTTTCTGATGTAATGTTGAATTGGGGGAAGAGTGTTTGGCAAACATACTTCCTAAATGAAATAGGATTCAACTGGAAAAAGGGAATGGAATTAATCATTGTATTATAGTGGAATGGAGTTGAGCAGACACACTTCACCAGGTATTTGATTTGTCATCCACTTGAATAGTACTCGGCGAAGTTCCATGTTGTCAAGAAGAGATGGGTGATTTGAATGGTTTCCACACTTCACATCAAGCAGCTCTCGGTGGTCAACAAGATGTCTGGCTTGCTTACTGATCAGTCGAGCAAGGTGAACACCACTTCTGGCTGGGGCTGGGGAATCGTTGTTTGAATTGAGACGCCGAAATGAAGAGCGAGCAGTTGAAATCGCAGCGGCTTTGCTTGGTGACTTGACACCCTGGATTGTGAAGTCATATCGAAGTTGATTGAATTCATTCAAGTTGGAAATCATCGAGTCGTCCAATTTCAATTTCAACTTCGGATGTTTTTTGAGTTTGTGCTTGTGATCCTCGAGAAGAGATTTGATTGAGACGTTCAGCTTTTCCCACTCAGCAAGGGCCTGTTGTTTGATTTCAATCGGTGGTTTCTTTTTTGGGGCTGACAGGTATGATTTTAAGTGATTTGTGAGACGGAGAGTGATTGCATCTTGTGTGTTAGGTTGAATCTCGGGATGGCCATCGATTGAGTGGTTTGGGAAGTCAATGTTGGTATTGTTGGTAGAAATAGGCGGTAAGATATTCTTCTCTTGAGTAAAATAAGTCTCCATCACATTATTGTTCTTTCCAATGGCTTGAATTTTTTTTCTTGTTCCGGTTGTGTTTTGTTTGCTTAGGGATGACAGCCGGGACAAGTTTGTTGGAAGAGGAGGTTGGATTGTTTATTGGTTTCCTATAGCCAGCAGTTCCCGACTTAGCGTGCGCATTGGAAGTGGTGCTTTGTTTCTTTGATTGGACATCTGGAAAACTGGCCAGAGCATTTCGAAGGGTTCATCTTCCTCGGATGGTGGTCGTCCAGAGAGGCTTGGATAAACTGGAGCACATCATTAGCCGAATGTGTTTGTTCAATCTCGAGTTCTTGGAAGGCAGATATTTCCTCAGCATTGTTTTTGTTTCCAACGTCTTTGAATTCCACCTGTTCTCTTCCATAATCAGAGCCAGATTCTTCTTCATCCGAGGAGATGATAATTGTTGGTGATGTGTTGTTTTTTGGATTTTCTTTTTGGCATTCACGGGATTCACACAGAGTTCTTTGTTGCCGTCTTTTCCTTTGGGCTCGTGAGGCTTTGCTGAGTGCCATTGGCTTGAATTCAGCTTTGTATGGAGCAATGAGAGACAGGAGGGAAGGACACTCAAACAGCACATGGATGAGACAATTTCACAAATTTACAGGACGAAATCAGGACATCTACATGTCGTCCAGACGCTTTAGCCCGGCGGGCTTCTAATTTTTTGAAATTTTCCAGTCCGTTCATTTGGGACCCCAAAAATGTGGTACAGTAGAATGCCTGCCGCAACTGTATGCAGCCAAGTGTGGCTGCAGACTCACAGGCTGGGCGGCCGCGGGAATTGGGACACCGTCCAAATTCGTCAGGTGACGCTGTGGCCCGCAGCGTCACGTAATTGTCCGTAGTGTAGGCTACCAAGTCTGTGCCTGATGTGCTGATATTCATACCACAGTGGATTACAATATTTCAACAGATGTTCCACAAGCTAGAGCACTTCCTATTGCAAATTTAGAGAGCCGATTTCGAGATTCCAAACTTGATGTGGTAACTAAAAACATCTTCTCACCCTAGCCTATTCAAGTGTATTGCTTGTGCAACGCTGAAAGCTGCACAAAGGAAGATTAGATCACAATTGAAGTGTGATGAAGTGGGCTTGTTCATTTAGATTTCGAGGTAAAAGTAGTGGGCATGAGGCATTGATGATGAATGGGTTTCAATTTTGATCGAGGCTTCTTGCTTGGAACAGCTGAGCCTGGACAACGCAGTCAGTGTTGATTGCCTTGTTCTCCGAAAGAGCGGTCGACTAGGTTACACTTACAAGATTCTATTGAAGTACGGGAAGCCGTAATTTTTCCGATGATGTATCGAACAAGGAGAGTTTCTCGTGTGGTGGAAGACACACAGCGTATGATTACAAACTGGTTGGAGGAGCAAAGGAATTTCTAAGAAGTTGATGAGGAGGCACGAGTGGCTAGTTCGATCCGACGATCGACCTCGACCAACTTTTTGAGAATGATTGAGCGTTCAGCCTCGACGTTCCGTTTAAGGGCATGTAAACTGAGAACAAGATTACGGATCATCGGTCAGCTTGAGAGCAACGGATTTTCTAATGAATCAAGCCATTTTTCGACTGACTTTTTCAAGTGTCGATCCAGCTCCGAGAGGGCTAAACGGGCCAGGTCCGATTCTGAGAATGTGCCGTCCCCCGGATCATCAGTCTGACTGTTTGGCAGTTGAGGGATTGAGCTCGTCCGTGTATCCGGCTGAAGGTATTGTCCTAGTAGAAATCCACCGGAGACGATCGCAATTGAGATCGACAGGGCACCACGAACGGTGGACATTATTCTGGATACAGTGGAGGAAAAATCGGTTAGATGATGACCCACAGGGATTAGACCATAAAATATAACTCACTCTTACACTTTCGGTGTTGCTTGCAAGAATCCGAAGTTGGGTTTGGGAATCGTCCGGGGACCCGAGAGAAATCGGGGGTATGGTGATAATGAATATGCATTATCAAAAAATAATAAATTTTTCAATTTTTAAATTGAGAGAGTTTCCGTAGGACAGCCAAGAGTAGCAGAAAATGACACAACAAATCAAGAAACGACAGCTCGAAGGAGGAAGAGACCAGGATCGAACGGAAACAGAAAACAACCAAGAGGTTTGCAAAGATAGCATCATAACTAGAAGAAGAAAGAAATTGATTGATCTCTGTTTTCCCAGACAATCGAGGTAACCTTCGAGTTCTGCGACCTGAATCCGATAGACTACCATGCAATCAAACATTTGATCTCGCAGCTATTTCGAATCGCCAGACCAAAAAGTTCCACAGACCCAGTAGCAACAAGTACACTTGCCGTACCACCCTCGAAGGCGCCCCTGAAGCCAGTGCTAGAAGACTTGGATGTGGGCGAATTGGCTGATTTAGTCCTCAGTGATCAGAAAGAATGGGTCGGTTGCACGGTCAAATGCGACGAGGAAGATTGCGACCCTTACGCGTTCATTAGCGTCTTGGATTTGAGAGCATATCAGGTGAGCCCACTCTTTCCAAACTCAATCCATGCCACAATAGTCATTCTAACCCCAAGTCATGGATGTTTAAATTTCAGCAAAAGCAATCTATCCTGACACTTACCAATTACCTCACATCAGCCTTAGCCTCATCGTCGACCTCTTCAGCCCAAGCCAATGAACTACTAACAGTGTTAAAACAGTCTCTGCAACCTGAAGGATCGGGTATTGGACTAGTTCTGAGTGAAAGATTGATCAATGTACCAATCTACATCATGCCCCAGCTCTTGGCGCAAATTGCAAACGAAATTAAGCACGCTCAATCCAAGGTATTTCTCCATCAATTTCAAACCTGCTTGCATCCCAGATATTCCACTCGTCTACTCATGATAAATAAGTGTTCTTTTTCTCCTCTTAAAAGAATGCGCCAGGCTTCAGCTTTGATCGAATATTAATCCCCTCACGAGTATTCAAGATGTCTCAAAACCAAGATCCAAGTCAAGACGTTAATCCCACCTTCGATTTTGAGAACAACAGTAGCACACGAAAACTCAAGAAACACAAGACAGGGACTGATCAGGACGTGGAGGATCCTGACCAAGTTGGACTATACCATCCAGAGGATCAAATAATCTCCCAAGTTGAGCTATGCGGACCTCGCCAACGTCCTCTTTCAAATCCGGGAAAATGCATTTTGGTCAACTGACTGTTGGTTATGTCTCCTGTATAGTTCGCAACACATACCGTTCATTTCAGTTTACCCAAGACAAAGGAATCTCGGAAAGGAGGCGCAGATGAAGAGTTCGGGGTCGATCAACAGGGTCGTTTGATGTTGATTGAGCTTTCGAAATGGGATCAGATGGTCGCATCCCTAAAAGAGTACATCGGTGACCCCGACCAAATGTGTACTTCGTAAAACGATTCCCCGCCTAATCCATTTAGCGAAGACTTCAGCTAAAGCTCCGGATCGGAACCTGTTCATTCTTCGGGGAAACTCCGTTATGGTTTATGTAAAAAAAGAGACTATGTGAAACACATTTTGCCAGACATTCTTAGCCATCTCCTATCGATCGAGTGAGACCGATTCAACCTTGAGTCAATGGTGCGCCGTCATAGTCTTTACTGCTAAAAATGATTTCCAAGAATTAAACGCGGGTGATGCCAAGCTTGCAGTATTCGACTACGAATCGGGTCAGACCGGAACAACCAGAAGATGGCTGACACATGCTTAGTGGCTGGCCAAAGACTTCCAAGGCAGAAGTAACTCTGTGATGGCCCAGACCTTACAACGACATGCTAAAGGTTCGGTTGAGGAAGAAGGGCTTTAAACGGGCGACGCTTCTGGAAAAGCGTCCCCGGTTTACAGTACTTGGCAAAAAAATGATAATCGAAGACCGGAGTCGGCGAAAGCCGAGCGAAGCTCGAACTTAACATAAGTCCCATCTCCCTGCTATACGCGGCTGATACTGGCGTATGAGTGACCTCACACCAGCGAAGCTAGGGACCGGCTTGGTTGCGGCTGAGCGGGTGGTTGTGGGTGGATGGAGATGGAGGTTCATCTGGTCAGATAAGCTTGGGCCACTGGCACTCGCTCTGACAGACTCCGACTAGACTGCGCCATCGACAAGACAGAAAGTGCGCAAGATTAGTCTTGGATACTGTCTCAGTCAATCACCACACGTTTCACTCTGAGACTTGAGTTAGCTTGGCACTGGCTGGTTTGAGTATGACTCGAGTCCTCTAGCCGACTCACATCTTATCCAAACTGCATTGTTCCCCCAGACTGACAGCCAAAGGAGATGAAATTAGCCAATGTGTTGGTTGGTCTGGCTGCAATGCTCGTGGCTTGCAACGCCATCGAAGACCAGCTGCTTGGCCAGGCCTGCTCCCAAACCGCCCTGCCATTCGACTTGAACGCAATTCCCATCGACGGTTCTTCAGAGTCTCATCTTTCTGACTCTAGTGCTAATGACCTGGAAATCTCCTCGATCGTTCATTCGACTCCAGCAGTAGAAGAGAACCCTCTTGAGGCAATCAATCCCCCGTTTCCGAAAGAGCCAGCTGGTAAACACCAGCTCATGAATTTATTGGATGGTAGTAGTAGTCATGAAGCAGACTTGCCACAGAGTCTTCCAGGTAAACAAAAATCAAATCTCCCGGCTGATCTCCAAGCTAGTCCATCAAGAAAAAGGCTCAAAACTTCGGGGTCTCCATTCAAGTACTTCAACGGTGAACTACACCTGAAAAATCAAAAATCAACGAGCCAATTCCAAGACACCATCGCAGTTTCAGGAGAGGAAAGGGTTGCACAGTCAACACACCATGAAAACGATGGTAGAATGTTTCCATTACTTTGGACAAACCCTATCAGCTATCCTGCTCCAAAGTCAAACCAATTGCCCAAGATTCTTGGGAAACAATTTGGGATGTTTGAATTTGATGAAGCAATATTTCGAATAACAGACCGATCCCAAAGAAAAGATAAAGCCAAAATTGAATTATTGAAAAGAAAGATGATGATAGGTGGACAACTTTACATTGATCGAACTAGTCCAGACATGGCCTACCAAGATTTCGTGGAGATTTTTTTACACACGGACGCTCAATCAGGATCACAACCACATAGAAATAAGATTCTAGATGAAACATTTAGGATGAAGATGAAAGGATATTTAATAAAATACATCCGAAGTCAAATGTCATCCAACAAAACATTTTGGTTGAAGTTCTGGGCTCATAAAACTCAAATCAAGATTGATTCTGATCATGAACTTCAAGATAAATTGCACCTAAAAACCAGAGGAGTAGAACAGCATTTTCTATTTTTTATATATTATGTTGATATGATCACTTCAATCGTCATGAAACCAAGTCGAATGAAATTTTTGTCTGAATCAGCAACCATAAATCACAATGCAGAATTCATTAAATTAGCCATTGATCATTACCCAGAAGTAATTGAGCATCTCGGACTTCTAAGGATTGCTCCCTATGAAAAGAGTCAATTTCTGGGAAGAGAAATGTTTGAACAAGTGTGGAAGACAGATGAAAGATGGTCTGAATCTGAAACTGATCTCAAAGATACCTCAGAAAGTCTTAAACAAATCTCAAACATCTTATTTAACAAAAACAGACTTCCCAGGTTCTCCAAGTTTTTTTTTGAGTTGGTCTTTATGAACTCTTTTCTAAAAATGAATCAAAGACTTTCTGAATTTTTCAAGAATATCAAATGATCTTTATTTATTTATTTCTACATACTACATAAAACTTTTTTTCTCATTTCACTTAGTATAATGTGATATATTTTGCATGTCTGGACTGCACCATGCTTGTTAGGCCATAATCCAACAGCAATCACAATCCTAAATTCAAGCATTGTGAGAAGAAACTAGGAATCAATTGAACAATGACAAAGCACAATATGTTCTTTCTAGTCCTTGTTTTGCTCCAGTACATCCTTTCCTCACCTTTCTATTGACTGATCTGCCTGTTTGCTGTGGTCAACATCTTGATGTTCATTTTTACTTTCTTTCTTTCTCCCAGCTTGCTATCCTTACCACTTGACTAATTTTTGGAGTGGAAAACATAGAATTGTGGGCAATTTGATTAATCAGTTTTGAGGCTCAAAACACACCATGTTGTCAGAATTCTGGCTTCACCTTCCACTCACATCTCTCCTGTATGGCCAAGTGGCCTGTTCCTTTCCTGTCTGACCAAGTGGTCATTCTGTTTCCTGTTTCCTGTCACCTGTTCAGCTTAGCTGTCCAGTACCATGTTGCCCGTTCTACTGCTCTGTTGTGCCTAGTCCCCCTTTGGATCTTGCAAGAGGGCTCTCTAGTTGTCACTACTTCTAGTGCTCTTTCTCATTTGAAATAAACTATCGAGTCTGAGCTCAACCAAATCAGACCAGTCCTGTCTTGACCCCTTCAGGATAGTCCCTTCCCCCTCTTTGTTGCATTGAGCTGAAATCCTAACACATGACATACTCACAATTGGGCCCACTATCTAAATGCAGTATTACTTTAGTGAATTATAACTAAAACCTAATGAGTTTCTAACAGGTGATTAGGAGTGATGAATCTATTCCAAAGATTTGAGCTAGCAACACCCAGTTTTTGAACTGTTTTGCAGTACTTTATAAGGGATTAGTGTCTCAAAAAATGTTGAAGTGCAGTTTCATGGCAAGGTTTACCTGAGATTAAAGCAGCAAGATTGGGTTAAGGTTTATCAATCTTCTATCCCCTTATTCAATTCAAAATGTTACTGATTTGTAAATGTGGATGTAAAAGATTACAATTGGTTATTTACATTGCATGCCCAATGTAAAGCACACCTGTTGTAACAATGCTTTTACAGAGCCCACAACACAATTTTACAATAAGTTTCCTCCAAAGAAGGGCCCCGTAAGGAAGGCAATTTTAACACCCCATTGCAAAAATCATCACATTGACTCAAAAAATGAAATCAACACCACCATTTTACCAATGGGGTGCCAATGTAAAAAATCAGATTGTAAAAATCAACAAATCACAGAAATCAAATAAATTTGAAGCTCATTCTTTGCACTTCACGCACAATGTGAAATCAACACAATAGAAAATTACCCAAACAGATGCACAGTGAATAAATTTACACTGAACTGTAAACTAGAAAGAGAGAAATACAACCACAGAAAGGAGGAAAAAAAAACCATGGAACTTAAACTTATTTATAGCACCCCATGACTCTATTTACCAATCCACCTAGCAGACTTCCTGATTCTGACCTTTGCTTCTACTACTTCATCTTTCACTTTTACCCCCACATTTTTGGTTGTTACATTCTTCTGACTTGCAAGGGGGGGTCTTGTGCTGTCTTATTACTTGCGAGTGCCTCATCCTGCACATTCCAGTGTGCTTGGGTGTGCCCCACAATTTGTTCCCAATCTTCATCAGTCAAGGGTGCCTTATATATAGTGAGGTTTATCCTTCTCCTAGTTAAAAAACTGTTTTACCTATTTTTTTTCTCATTTGATTTGTTTTCCTTTTATTGTGAAGGGTCTATGAGAATCTTTTGTCACATTGCTAGTCTCAAACATGAGTGATATTATCCTAGATTCCTAAATTCTTAGAGCATCTCCACTGCGAGTGAAACACTCACCCAATGCATCCTGAACTTTTGTTTTTAAGTTTAATACCTTGTGTGCTGTCAATGGTGCAAGTACTACGCTAAACTACAATAGTGGCGCTACCATTGTAGCTTAGCGCAAACCCACTAATTCTTGTGGCAGTTAGCTTTAGATGAAGCTCTTGACAGCTACAGTCAACTGCTAACTTAGCGCTGGGCCAGCTACCGGACATTAGCCCTCCCTGTAGCTTAGTGCCTTTGGAGGAGCTAAAGCTAAATAAACAGCTAATTTTAGCACCAAAGCATTACCTCGCTATACTTGAAAATCAGCAGGCACCTCGCTAGAAAATTAGCGGGCACCTTGCTAAAACACAGATTAGCGGGATGGCAGTTACAGGCTGAAAGGCCTTTCTGACCAGTCAAGCAGCCCGTCAGCCTCTGGTAAAACAGATTGAGTGTCCTGTTTGACCAATCAGACAGGTAGCTCAGCTTGTTTGACCAGTCAGACAGTTAGTTTGTTTGACTGGTCACACAGGTATTTCGGCCTGTTTGACCAGTCAGACAGGCCTTTCAGCCTATTTGACCAGTCAGACAGGCCTTTCAGCCTATTTGACCTGTCAAACCGGCCATACTACCTGTCTGACTGGAGGCTGAATGCTGGTTGACCGGTCAAACAGGCCAAACAACCTGTTTGACCGGCCAACCAGGCCAAACAACTTCTTTGACCGGCCAAACAGGCCTAACAACCTGTTTAACCGGTCAAACATGCTGACTGGCTGAATTGACACCCCGGGGCAGCATGCGGCGTAGTCTCATGTTGGATTTCATGCAATCTGACATGGTGCTATGCCACATCTCATGTTTTTGAGGGCCTCAAAATGCAATAAACCCACCTTTTATCAATCTCACATTACATCGATCATCTTGTTCACACAAAAAATGATTTTTTCTCTTCTTCTTTGTCTATCAATTGCCTCTCAATTTGTTTCCCACCTCAGAAATGAAAATTAAAACATGTCTCTATCATGACCGCCATATTACATCTAGGGTCGCTATTTAGCCGCTGAATTAGCGGATTCCAGCTAATATACCCTGTAGCTTAGCGGTGCCCGCTATAAATCAGCTACTTTTTAGCAGTTAAAAAGTACAAGATTTTTTAGGATTAAAGTTTAGCTGTAGCTGTAGTTCAGGAGCCGCTACACTGTAGTATGATCTAACTTAACACAAGTCCCCCCCTGGTTGAAGCTTTGGCGCTGTGTGGCACTGGTGGTGGCGGAGCCGCCTTCCCGCAGGGAGGGACTTGCGCATAAAGTCTAATTTCTGGCAGACACAGAAATGACAAATGGCTGGAGAGAAATTATTAGTGCCTAGTCCTCCTCCCCCTCAACCCCTATGGGCCATCCCCAGAGCCAAAAATAATCTTGAGCATCTGAGCTTTCATTTGGCACCCATCCCATGTCTTCATACCCAACCACTCACCCTGTATATTTTTTTGAAATCATCCAAACCCGGTCTCCCTAACTTTTTTTTTCAAAAGGATCAACCATGGATCGTCAACCCTCATCCCTTGTAAATCCAGGATGCACACCAGTCAACATCTTGAAAATATTCATGCAGAGTTAACCTTTGGAACCACATAATTTGCATTGTAATTTGTCTCCGAAGACCTTAAGTATTTGTTATTGCTCTAGGTATTCCACATTCTTAAGAAGACACCACCATGGAGAGCCCAATCAAAAATTTACAGGAGTGAATCTGACAACAACCAAGCAAAGCTGTATGGTGCAAGATGTGTGCTTGGATATAAGTCTCAGTGAAAGCCTTTTCCCGTTTTTGTGTTTTTAATTTTTCTATATCTGTCGTGGATTGATCGAAGTGTGTTTCTAGTTCTCAAGCGGGCAATGTGGTTACTTGTTTGAGACGGTCGGATCGGCGCATCATAATGCATCACTAATAGCTATAGATCAATTAAGAGGAAAGGCGGGACTGGAACTTGGTGTTCGTCATGTGAAAACCCGATCTGCACGTAGTATTTATGTTTGCTAGATTGCGCGGTCTAGCATTCTTAACGCTTGATCCAACAATTGCTTCTCAATGAATTTCACTTTTATTGGTTCTGGATGAATGACAGGTGTTGGGGGAGACACTGTGCTGTCGAAGGGGACTAAAACGGTTAGCGAGGTTGTGAAGATGGTTATTTGCAACAGAATCTTTTGAGTATGGACAACTCACCTGTGGGAACCTCAACTATGTATGATAAACTGGGGTAAATGCAAGCGTTCTCAAGCCCGCTAGACCAGAGACTTTGCGCTCTAAAAACATCCCTCCGAAATCTCTTGGACCTCGCTGGGCTCTCCGAAATATACCCCCCCCCAAAACCAGTCCAAAGCCCAAGACACCCTCTGGCTCGCGCCACCAAGCAAGGCCGTCCGACCGACCACCGCTGGTCGTGTCGGTAGTCCACCACACCGGCCCACAACCCGCGCCTTCATCACCAACACATCACACATGACACCGGTGACAACACCTCAACCGATCCACATCACATACCCCCGACGCATGCCCCTGTCACCCCACACGTGCGCCAGTATCCCTTTCCCTTGCCGGGGTGTATGTTGCACCCAATTCAGTATGTACATATGCTGTATTCTCTTCCCTCCAGGACCGATCAGTCCCAGAGGGAAGGAAGGAAATACACTAAATTCCCTTCCGTCCAGGACCAACCGGGTCCAGAGGGAAGAGACACTATATGCTCTGGGACCGATCGGTCGCAGGGGCAAGAAAAGAGAGTACATACAATCTCTTCCCTTCGCTCTAGGACCGATTGGTCCCAGGGGGAAGAAAAGAGAGTACATACACTCTCTTCCCTTTCCTCTAGGACCAATCTTCCCTTCCCTCCAGGACCGATCGGTCCAGAGGGAAGAAAAGAGAGTGTACTCTCTTCCCTTCCCTCCAGGACCGATCGGTCCAGAGGGAAGAAAAGAGAGTGTACTCTCTTTCCTTCCCTCCAGGACCGATTGGTCCCAGAGGGAAGAAAAGAGAGTGTACTCTCTTCCCTTCCCTCCAGGACCGATTGGTCCTGGAGGGAAGAAAAGAGTGTGGATGTGGGCCAGGCACTTAGAGTGGGAAAGATAAATTTGGCTGTACCTTTCTATTGAATTGTCAGTATTGGATAAGTCTTTCAGGGCAGGAAGTGTGATGCTACAGGCTTGACTGAGGTGCAAGTCTTCATCCGACCAACGTGGTATTGAAAAGGCCGAGTGAGGTCGAATTAGGGTTTCAACTTGATTTATCATTAGATTAGGTTTCCACCTGGTTCCTTCCTTATGTATCGGTTGTACTTCTCTTCTGTTTCCTCAATCATTCATTCATTTCCTCATCTCTACCACCAATCAGGCAGCACTGGGCCACTGCGCTTTCATGTAAAAAATTGCAGTGTAGCTATCACATTTCCTGCCTGAAAATGGTGCAGCGTTAGCGGCTTTTCTAGTGCCGCTGCGTTACAGGTGTGTTTAGCCGGTTTTCTGCTAAAAACCGTCGTAACACAGCGTAGTGACGGCTTTTTTAAGTCTGGGGTGCTTAGCAATAGTGCAAAACCCGCTAACAGCCAATGACAACCCATTAGCTGTTTGCGGAATTACGCTGTGATATGCTACAACCGCTACGGTTAGCATAGCGGGCCCACTGTTGAATCAGGTGATTATCTGCTCCCTTCTCAGCTCATTGGTGTGTTCTGGTATTTCTCAGGTCTGCTTCTGTTTCCCTTATTTTCTTTTCCTTTTTTCAGTTTCTTACTTGTCTTTTCACCTTTTGCTTCTCTTCCTCATCATGCAAACTCATTCATTCATTTCCTCATCTCTACCACCCATCAGGTTATTATCCGCTCCCTTCTCTTCATTGAACTCCTCAGCTCATCGGCGTGTTCTGGTATTTCTCAGGTGACTATCCGCTCACTTCTCTTCATCAAACTCCTCTCCATAAGCTCTCCTCAGCTCATCAGCACGTTCTGGTATTTCTCAGGAAGATAGAGGGGTCTCTTTGAGGTAACCCTGGGTACAACACTTAGGTTCATTGTGGTAATTGGTTTTCATAGATTGAGTGTATGGTGAGAAATGGACAGTGTTACAAGTCAGGACATACTGCACCAAATGACATGCTTCCAACTGTTTTAATGTTCTTTTGAATCAATAAAATACATTCCAACACTTGGAACCATCTCATTTGGTGCAGTATGTCCTGACTTGTAAAACCATGCACTTTTCACCAGACACTCAACTTGTATGTGTTTTAGTACAACTCACAACATACTGCACCAAATGACATGCTTCCAACTGTTGGAATGTTCTTTTGAATCATTAAAAAGAACATTCCAACACTTGGAACCATCTCATTTTGTGCAGTATGTCTTGACTTGTAACACTGTCCATTTTTCACCATACACTCAACTTATATGTGTTTTAGTACAACTCAGGACATACTGCACCAAATGAGATGGTTCAAAGTGTTGGAACTTTCTTTTTAATGATTCAAAAGAACATTAAAACACTTGGAAACATCTCATTTGGTCCAGTATGGCCTAAGTTGTAAAACCATGCACTTTTCACCAGACACTCAATTCATATGTGTTTTAGTACAACTCAGGCCATACTGCACCAAATGACATGCTTCAAACTGTTGGAATGTTCTTTTGAATCTTTAAAAATAAATTTTCAACACTTGGAACCATCTCATTTGGTGCAGTATGCCCTGACTTGTAACACTGTCCATTTTTCACCATACACTCAACTTATATGTGTTTAGTACAACTCATGACATACTACACCAAATGAGATGGTTCCAAGTGTTTTAATGTTCTTTTGAATCATGAAAAAGAACATTACAACACTTGGAAACATCTCATTTGGTGCAGTATGTCCTGACTTGTAAAACCATGCAATTTTCACCAGACACTCAACTTATATTTGTTTTAGTACAACTCAGGACATACTGCACCAAATGACATGCTTCCAACTGTTGGAATGATCTTTTGAATCTTTAAAAATAAATTTTCAACACTTGGAACCATCTCATTTGGTGCAGTATGCCCTGACTTGTAACACTGTCCATTTTTCACCATACATTCAATCTATGAAACCCAATTACCACAATGAACCCTAAGTGTTGTAACCAGGGTTACCTCAAAGAGAATGGAGTAAAAGATACTCCTTTATCTTCCTGCCCTGAAAGTCTCATCCAATACTGACAATTCAATAAAAAGGTACAGCCAAATTTATCTTTCCCACTCTACACATCTGGCCCACATCCACACACCTTGACAACTTTTACAATATCTGCACCAACTTCACCAAAATTTCAAGTGTGTTACAAAAACCCTTTATACTCTTGCCCTGAAAGTTTCATTCACTACTGACCATTAAATAAAATGTTACAGCCAAAACTATTTTTCCTACTCTAAGTGTCTGGCCCACATCCAAACTTTCACAAGATCTGCATCAACTTTATCAAAAATTCACAAGAGGTACAAAAACCCTTTATCTTATTGCCCTGAAAGTTTCATTCATAATTGACAATGCAATAAAAAGTTACAGCCAAAACTATTTTTCCTACTCTAAGTGTCTGGCCCACATCCACACACCTTGATAACTTTCACAATATCTGCACCAAATTCACCAAGATTTCAAAAGTGTTGGAGCATTGGCATCGGTCACGGTTTTATCTCCAATTAGTGTAGTTACTCCCAGGACTCAACTGCATTGGGCCGAGTGAATTTGGGAGCAACTAATACCAAGAGGCAGTTTTGGATTAGTGGGTAACAACAACCTTGTTACCCGCTAATCCTGGGACTAATCTGTATAAGCATCTGAAGATGCTTATAGGGTGACATAGCAATAGAAAAAAAATCATGCATACCAAGGTGGATCACACCACCTTAGGTATGTAATGCATACTTACAACATGATTTAATCCTAGCCGATGTTCTTGGAGGCTGGGATCAGCTTAATCCAAGTATAAACCAAGCTTGCTAATCTGGTTAACTTAGTTCAACCTATGCGGATGCTCTTACAAAAACCCTTTATACTCTTGCCCTGAAAGTTTCATTCACTAGTGACAATTAAATAAAAAGTTACAGCCAAGAGTATTTTTCCTACTCTAAGAGTCAGGCCCACATCCACACTTTTTTCTTCCCACTGGGACCGATCGGTCCCAGTGGGAAAAAAAAGAGAGTACACTCTCTTCCCTTCCCTCTGGGACCGATCGGTCCTGGAGGGAAGGGAAGAGAGTGTACTCCCTTTTCTTCCCCCTGGGACCGGTCGGTCCAAGAGGGCAGAGAAGGGAGTGTATGCACTCTCTTTTCTTCTCCCTGGGACCGGATCGGGAAGAGAGTGTACTCTCTTTTCTTCCCCCTGGGACTGGATCGGTCCCAGAGGGCAGAGAAGGGAGTGTATGTACTCTCTTTTCTTCCCCCTGGGACCGATCGGTCCCAGACGGTAGAGAACAGAGCATGTAGTATCTCATCCCTCTGGGACCGGTCGGTCCTGGACGGAAGGGAATTTAGTGTATTTCCTTCCTTCCCTCTGGGACTGATCGGTCCTGGAGGGAAGAGAATACAGCATATGTACATACTGAATTGGGTGCAACATACACCCCGGCAAGGGAAAGGGATACTGGCGCACGTGTGGGGTGACAGGGGCATGCGTCGGGGGTATGTGATGTGGATCGGTTGAGGTGTTGTCACCGGTGTCATGTGTGATGTGTTGGTGATGAAGGCGCGGGTTGTGGGCCGGTGTGGTGGACTACCGACACGACCAGCGGTGGTCGGTCGGACGGCCTTGCTTGGTGGCGCGAGCCAGAGGGTGTCTTGGGCTTTGGACTGGTTTTGGGGGGGGGTATATTTCGGAGAGCCCAGCGAGGTCCAAGAGATTTCGGAGGGATGTTTTTAGAGCGCAAAGTCTCTGGTCTAGCGGGCTTGAGAACGCTTGCATTTACCCCAGTTCATCATACATAGTTGAGGTTCCCACAGGTGGGACAACTAGTTCGGGGTGATTGATTTTCCTCTTGATGATGATAATGATGGTCCGTACTTTTGTGAAGATTCTTTCTCGATGTGCGCCCGCAGCTGGTCGTCATCAAGAGAAGCAATCTTTTGAGCAATGTTGACACAAACCAGTGTAGGTTTCTGGGACATTTTGATGACGGTGGGTTGAGAACTTTATATGATTGGGATGATTGCAGGACGGAAGGATCACCTCCTCTTTAGCTTCTACATTAAGATTTGTGGCGCGCATGAATGTTAGATTTCCAGAAAATGCTTCTTGTGAGTCTTTGGAAAATCCATAGAACTATCTGCAGAGCTTGCGGCTACCCTCCAAGGTTCTTGAGGATTCCTTTTGCCTCCAAAACAGATTCCTGCCCTCATTTTTGGCAATTGAGTTCCAAAAAACCAGGGGTAGGCACACAATGGAAATGAAAACAAATGTGTCTATTGGGATTTTTGAAGATTGGAAATGTTGATTTTTAATAAAAAATTTTTCTGATTTTGGGCTTGAAAATCTCTCCTGTCTCTGCAAGGAATCAAACATAATTCATAAGCCTCTCCTGCAGAGAGCGCTCCGCGCGGGGTCCCCGGGACCCTCTGTTTGAGAGGATTAGTTAAGCTAGTAGTATGATGTAGCTGGTCCATATACCGCTAATTAGCGAGAGCGAATAGCTAAATGTAATTTAATAGTTGCACCGGTGAAGTGTGAACGGACATGGAAAAATTGGTGAACCTTGGTTGGTTAGGTGTGAATTGCAGGATTATTGGTGTGGGTTTCACACAAGGAGGAGCATATCACAGGATGTAGAGGGGAGCTAGATCTACACTCCCTTTGATGTTTTTTACACCCCCAATATATCTAGGTTCCCATTTCCACCCTCCTGTGGAACACCATTTTTCAAGTGCGGGGTGGAAAACAAGTTTCCACCCCGCGGTGGAAAACAAGTTTCCACCCCGCGGTGGAGATGCTCTTACATTGAATAGTAAGAATGAATTGAAGAATGAAAGAGTCAAAAGAGCCTGGAAAGACTCAATTATCAATGAATATCTGAATCTAAAAACTCAAGCTATAAATAATTATGGGAATATGCTACAAATTTGAGAAAACCAGTACAAAGCTATTCTGAAAATAAATGCTAATAATGGAGAGCTGAAACACAGAAATTGTAACTTTTGGTTCAGAATATATGAGTTTCCTGGTTTTGGCTTGAGGTAGGTAGATGGATCTTGAGGAAAAATTGTCATTTTGTGATTTGAGTTAAAGTTATGGGCTTGTACACTTGGATTGGGCTCTAGATAAAAATTCATTGTGCTTGGATGTTCCATTATGATACTGAAAGTTAGGATTTTTAAACTTCATGTTGGTGAATTACGGCTTCCAAAGCTCAGGTGGATTTGCTCAACCCCGAAATTCTTTTCACTTTTTATAAGAATAGGATCAAGTACTTATTATTCTGGGCCCCTACTGGGTTGGTTGGCCAGGCAAAAAAAAAAAACAGTGAAATCTGGCTCAAAAGCACATTTCATGTCCAAACCCAACCCAACTGGAAAGAAGGTTGCTCCGGGTGGGGACAATTGTTTGGAATATATTTTATACAACGGTTTGGACACAAACCATTGCCATTGGGGCACAGGTGAGCCCATGGGCTGGGTGGCCCACTTTCATGCTGAAACAAATGACACAGTGGGAAAAGCACTTTTAGACAAACCATCTTCTGGTGATTTCGTGATAGTGTGTATTATATTGTGTTTATTGATCATGGTTGAATTCTTAAGCCTATTCTGATTTATAAATCAGTAAGTTCTTCAATTTAATAAGAGTATGGAAGAGGGATAAAAATAAGGTTGATGGTGCCACCCTCATGGGCACGCCAAAGTGCGCCCGCCCCGCTGGCAAGCATCTGGTGCCCTCAATTTTCAAAAAAGGGGGTGGAGCGCACATATGTATAACCCCAATTTTGATGGAGTGGCGGTGCTCTGCAGAGTCTTGGACAGAGGTGAACAAGGGCAAGAACTTGTCACAGGCATACTCACACTGAAAACAGCTGACAACCTGGAGAACCTGAGCAAATCAGAAAATTTGGCTCCATTGTCGGCTGAAGTCATCAACCTTGATAGAATTGAAGAGGACTCTGCCAAAGCAAACTGGGACCCAAGGATCTTTGGGTCCACTAATTCATTGTCTCATTTTCTATCTTTCCTCATCCTGTTAAATAGCCATATCAAACAACCAATCAAACCTCTTTTTTTTTTCTTAAGACCAATCAAACCTCATTCACTACCAGAAAAAGTCAAGCAACTGCCTACAGTTGACATGCAATAACTTCAGTCATACTATGCCTGTTACTCAGGTTTTACTTCATTTTTCCATATCACACTCCATTCAGGTATGCATTTACATTTCTCAACATTCCCCTTTGTGCACCCACTCTGCATGCTCCTTTCTACTAGCTCAACCAAGGCATACCTCCATGACTCAGTCATGGAGGGCTTGGTATCCCCCTGATGAAAAACCCTGATATCTTGGTCATGGAGGCACAAAGACCTCCATGACTTGGTCACAGAGGTAGAAAACTACCCCTTTGGGCATGTAGATGTGGCTTGCTACCTCCACGGCAGAAAGAACTAAGTGAATAGGTTCCCAGTGAAAGACCATGACTCAGAAATAGTCATGGATGCTCAGAACCAACTTGCTACCCCCATGACTTGGTCATGGAGGTAGCGAGCCACCACCATGACTTGGTCATGGAGGTAGCAAGCCACCACCATGACTTGGTCATGGAGGTAGCAAGCCACCACCATGACTGAGTCATGAGGGTAGCTCACTACCTCCATGAGTTGGTCATGGGGGTAGCTCACTACCACCATGACTCGGTCATAGTGGTGGCTTGCTACCTCCATGACCGAGTCATGGGGGTAGCTCACTACCTCCATGAGTCGTTCATGGTGGTGGCTTGCTACCTCCATGAGTTGGTCATGGTGGTGGCTTGCTACCTCCATGACCAAGTCATGGGCATAGCTTGCTACCCCCATGACTCGGTCATGGAGGTAGTGAGCCACCACCACCATGACCGACTCATGGAGGTAGTGAGCTATCCCCATGACTTGGTCATGGAGGTAGTGAGCTGTCCGCATGACTTGGTCATGGAGGCAGTGAGCTACCCCCATGGCTTGGTCATGGAGGTAGCAAGCCACCAATATGACCAAGTCATGGTGGTAGTGAGCTACCCCCATGACTCGGTCATGGTGGTAGTGAGCTACCCCCATGACTCGGTCATGGTGGTAGTGAGCTACCCCCATGACTCGGTCATGGTGGTAGTGAGCTACCCCCATGACTCGGTCATGGTGGTAGTGAGCTACCCCCATGACTCGGTCATGGTGGTAGTGAGCTACCCCCATGACTCGGTCATGGTGGTAGTGAGCTACCCCCATGACTCAGTCATGGAGGTAGTGAGCTACCCCCATGACTCAGTCATGGAGGTAGTGAGCTACCCCCATGACTCAGTCATGGAGGTAGTGAGCTACCCCCATGACTCGGTCATGGTGGTAGTGAGCTACCCCCATGACTCGGTCATGGAGGTAGCGAGACACCACCATGACCGAGTCATGAAGGTTGTGAGCTACCCCCATGACTCAGTCAGGGAGGTAGCAAGCCACCACCATGACTCAGTCAGGGAGGTAGCAAGCCACCACCATGACCAAGTCATGGTGGTAGTGAGTTGTCCCCATGACTTGGTAATGGAGGTAGCACGACACTACCATGACCGAGTCATGGAGGTAATGAGCTACCTCCATGACTCAGTTGTGGAGGTAGCGAGACACCACCATGACCAAGTCATGGAGGCAGTGAGCTACCCCCATGACTAAGTCATGGAGGTACCTTTGTGCAATAAGACAGAGGTGAGGTGGTTCAAAGGGCTTGACCATTGTTGTAAGTGCATAGTGCACCACTCAATTGTTCCCCAAAGGGAGTAAGGCCAGTGCTTTAACTGTAGTATGGCCGGAGCTTCTTGCATGTCAACTTCTGTCAGTTGTCTGACTTTTTCTGGCAGTGATTGTAATGCAAACAATGCAGCAACAAATAAAAATGGTGCCCCGGCGCGCCAGGGCGCCGCCAGCCAGAGGTGCCATGCTTGATACAATTGAAGGTGCCCCTGGGCGCACATCTTTTTCAAACCAGGTGCCATCAACCTTAGATAAAACTTATCCCAATCTTGCTGATTTCACCCTTACGTGAACAGCGCCATTAAACTGCACTTCAAAAAATTTTGAGATACTGATCTGTTATCAAATACTGCAAAAACCTTTATCACTTGGGTTTTGCTAGCTCAGATCTTTGGAATCAATTTGTTACTCGTAACGTCCAATGAGAACCTCATTGTCTTTCAGTTATAATTTGGGGCCGGCTAAATCCACACCCCTACTTTGCTAAAAGGACGCCTCTGGTGAGGCGTCCTGACCCATACACGCCACAGTCTGGGGAAAGATTCAAAGTCCATGACATCTCATAACCTAAACCTTAATCATCTACATTGCATTATCACATAATCTGTATCATTTGTAGTCCACAGCAGTTGTATTTAGTTTTACTCCCGGAGTGTGAGGTGCGGTTTCCTTTTCCTCACCAAGATTAGGGACCGGAACCGGACACAAAGGGAGCTTACTGTGCTGATGGGTTGGTTATCAGGTTAGTGGAATTCATCACTGAGGTTAGGGACTGGAACCGGACACAAAGGGAGCTTACTGTGCCGACGGGTTGGTTATCTGTGATACCACCCGATTTGAGTTTCTAATACAGGCAAAAGGGCCTGCGTCTTGGTGCATGCCTCTCATCCTCCAAGACCGGTCGGTCTTGGAGGGGATGGGAGAGAGCACTCTCTCCTCATCCCTCCAAGACCGATTGCTCCTGGAGGGATGAGATGAGAGCACTCTCTTCTTATCCCTCCAAGACCAACTGGTCCTGGAGGGATGAGGAGAGAGTACTCTCTCCTTATCCCTCCAAGACCAAATGGTCCTGGAGGAAGGAGGAGAGAGTGCTCTCTCTTTATCCCTCCAAGACCAAATGGTCCTGGAGGAAGGAGGAGAGAGTGCTCTCTCCTTATCCCTCCAAGACTAAATGGTCCTGGAGGAAGGTGGAGAGAGTGCTCTCTCCTCATCCCTCCAGGACCGATTGCTCTTGGAGGGATAAGGAGAGAGTACTCTCTCCTCATCCCTCCGGAACCAATCAGTCTTGGAGGGAAGGGAGGAGAGAGCTCTCTCTCCTCATCCCTCCAGGACCAATCGGTCTTGGAGAGATGAGGAGAGAGTGCTCTATCCCATTCCCTCCAAGACCAAAGGCGGACTTGAACACCTCGGCTTGGACAAGCCGAGGCGTCCTCGGGGGATGCACACCTCAAATCAAGGTGTGCATCCACCAAGCAGGACCCAGTGGCTGGTCACTGAGCCCCTTGGGTCCTGTCCTAACTTAACAAAAGTCCCTCGATCGGAGGACCTGGTAACCTGGGCTGGTGCAGGTGCCCCTCAAGAAGCGAGCCTCCGGAGGAGGGACTTGCAGGTAAGCTGCCAACTTTGGCCTGAGAGCCAGACATGTTTTGGTGGGAGGTTTATGCCCATTGCTTTTCCCCCTTCTTCTTGAAAGAAAACTCCAAGCCCTTTTAGTTCATTGGAAAGAGATTTTTTTTCCTTTCTAACTGTGTAATTTAAACATCAATTTGTCCCAAATGGATCATTTTTTTATCATTAAAAGGTTTCATGATTTTCAGGAAATGTCCAATTTTATGGGTTGTTCTTAAGAACATAACTCACCCAATTTGATGGCGGCTATCCTGTATTTCTATATGTGTTTTAGCCTCCTCTAATGGGCCAGAGCCATAGTTCTTTACAAACTGTATTTGATGCAGCCTGAGGATAGCTTAAGACATAATATTGGTCTCCAAAATTTGGGACTGTGACTTTTGTCATGTCCTGAAGGATGCTTGATGCAACATTAAAATCAGTTGGAGCAATCAATTGCTGGACAGCCTTCCAGCCACCTTTGGACTCTTCACGGCATCTTGTGTATACATTTTATTTGGTAAAAGGGAGGCTTTTTTGCAGCCTTTTTGCCTGAGTGCTCATGCGACGAAAACGGCTTTACCAATAAGCCTCTCCTACGGAGATCCTCCTGTGGGGACACTCCGTTTGAGAGGCTTGTTAAGCTAGGGTCCTGTCTGGGGTGCATGCATCCATGAGGAGGCCAAAATCAAGGCTTGCAAGCCTTGCACACCCCCAAATAGGGCATGCAGAGGTGTGCACACCTTTCGGGATGTGATTTTAGCAAAACGGGTGTGCATTTAGCCAGCCCCTATAATTTACTCTGTAATTAGATAGTGGGCCCAGTTTTCAGAACTTCAAGGTGTATTTTAAGCCTCAAGAAACATTAATCAAATTGCAAGCAATTGTAGGTTTTCCACTTCATGAATTGGTCAAGTTGTAAGAATAGCAATCTGAGAGAAAGGTTGACAAACCAATCTTCCTTTAAACTGAAAGAATAGGATCTGGTATTACAAAAACACCAATACCTTTGCATTATTTCAATACATGCAATGTAATGGTCCAAGGCCAAGTGCATGCCACTCAACACAGACTGACATCAGATTTTTTCCTCATTATGAATCCTTGGGCTCCCCAAATTTGGGGGAAGAGGATCTTGTTTGATAATGTAGAAGTGGACCAGAGCAAATGGACAGATGAGTAAATGGAAAAGTGAGGAAAAAATTTACAGGAGCAAGACAAGAGCTAGAAAGAACCTATTGTTCTTTGTTCAATTAATTCCTAGTTTCTTTCTTTGCAATGAACTCAGTGGAGTTTAGGATTGAGATTCTGGATAGATTATAGCCTGAAAATATGGTGTAGTCCAGACATGCAAAATATATCACATTATACTAAGTGAAATGAGAAAAAAAGTTTTATGTAGTATGTAGAAATAAATAAATAAAGATCATTTGATATTCTTGAAAAATTCAGAAAGTCTTTGATTCATTTTTAGAAAAGAGTTCATAAAGACCAACTCAAAAAAAAACTTGGAGAACCTGGGAAGTCTGTTTTTGTTAAATAAGATGTTTGAGATTTGTTTAAGACTTTCTGAGGTATCTTTGAGATCAGTTTCAGATTCAGACCATCTTTCATCTGTCTTCCACACTTGTTCAAACATTTCTCTTCCCAGAAATTGACTCTTTTCATAGGGAGCAATCCTTAGAAGTCCGAGATGCTCAATTACTTCTGGGTAATGATCAATGGCTAATTTAATGAATTCTGCATTGTGATTTATGGTTGCTGATTCAGACAAAAATTTCATTCGACTTGGTTTCATGACGATTGAAGTGATCATATCAACATAATATATAAAAAATAGAAAATGCTGTTCTACTCCTCTGGTTTTTAGGTGCAATTTATCTTGAAGTTCATGATCAGAATCAATCTTGATTTGAGTTTTATGAGCCCAGAACTTCAACCAAAATGTTTTGTTGGATGACATTTGACTTCGGATGTATTTTATTAAATATCCTTTCATCTTCATCCTAAATGTTTCATCTAGAATCTTATTTCTATGTGGTTGTGATCCTGATTGAGCGTCCGTGTGTAAAAAAATCTCCACGAAATCTTGGTAGGCCATGTCTGGACTAGTTCGATCAATGTAAAGTTGTCCACCTATCATCATCTTTCTTTTCAATAATTCAATTTTGGCTTTATCTTTTCTTTGGGATCGGTCTGTTATTCGAAATATTGCTTCATCAAATTCAAACATCCCAAATTGTTTCCCAAGAATCTTGGGCAATTGGTTTGACTTTGGAGCAGGATAGCTGATAGGGTTTGTCCAAAGTAATGGAAACATTCTACCATCGTTTTCATGGTGTGTTGACTGTGCAACCCTTTCCTCTCCTGAAACTGCGATGGTGTCTTGGAATTGGCTCGTTGATTTTTGATTTTTCAGGTGTAGTTCACCGTTGAAGTACTTGAATGGAGACCCCGAAGTTTTGAGCCTTTTTCTTGATGGACTAGCTTGGAGATCAGCCGGGAGATTTGATTTTTGTTTACCTGGAAGACTCTGTGGCAAGTCTGCTTCATGACTACTACTACCATCCAATAAATTCATGAGCTGGTGTTTACCAGCTGGCTCTTTCGGAAACGGGGGATTGATTGCCTCAAGAGGGTTCTCTTCTACTGCTGGAGTCGAATGAACGATCGAGGAGATTTCCAGGTCATTAGCACTAGAGTCAGAAAGATGAGACTCTGAAGAACCGTCGATGGGAATTGCGTTCAAGTCGAATGGCAGGGCGGTTTGGGAGCAGGCCTGGCCAAGCAGCTGGTCTTCGATGGCGTTGCAAGCCACGAGCATTGCAGCCAGACCAACCAACACATTGGCTAATTTCATCTCCTTTGGCTGTCAGTCTGGGGGAACAATGCAGTTTGGATAAGATGTGAGTCGGCTAGAGGACTCGAGTCATACTCAAACCAGCCAGTGCCAAGCTAACTCAAGTCTCAGAGTGAAACGTGTGGTGATTGACTGAGACAGTATCCAAGACTAATCTTGCGCACTTTCTGTCTTGTCGATGGCGCAGTCTAGTCGGAGTCTGTCAGAGCGAGTGCCAGTGGCCCAAGCTTATCTGACCAGATGAACCTCCATCTCCATCCACCCACAACCACCCGCTCAGCCGCAACCAAGCCGGTCCCTAGCTTCGCTCAGCTTTCGCCGACTCCGGTCTTCGACTACCATCCGAGTCCCGACGGAATCGACTCCAACCTATTGATCCTTTGCCATGGACTAGGTTCAGCTTATTTCTTCCAACCGTCACACTCACATCTCGACTCGAAACTGTGCGCTAAGCGATCCTCTTTTTTTCTTGGTAGGTGATACGCACGTCCCGTTTGGAAATCTCGGACGAATCTTGAACTTACCGCAGACGGCATGGATATCCATAAGGGCCTTTGAACGGGTACCTTTCCTGGAAGAGGAAGCATACCAATGGTGGGAGTCGTTCGACTTAACGGGATCGCCAATCAGCCATCCGAATCCGAGTTCATGCTTGACGAAACTGATGGGGATCCTGGACTGCCTGACATCTGACGAGATCGGATGGAAGCCGGAAGAGATTCATCTGTTCGGTTTCGGTCAAGGTGGAAGTTGTCTCTCCGAACTGGCCTTACTCTGGACTCGTTCCAAACCTGCTTCGACTCCCTTGGCCTCCATCGTCACCGTCTCTGGCCCACTCTTATCGCTCCCAACCATTCCCACATCTAGTCGCTCCCCAACACCCGTCTTGTTGTGGACTCGAAGGGGCGAGGACGATACTGGTAAATGGCGCACGGCATTCGAACGCGGCTTTCAATTTCTACAACTCGCTTTTGGCCCTCGTGCCTCCCATGAACAGATGCCAATGACCCCACAGGAATGGAAAACGATCCTTGAGTTTGTCATTCTTTTACAAAGTACTTTCTTCCAGCCATCATCAATTGGCTCTAACCCAACACTCCTGTTGCTATCCTCACTGCTGTAGATTCTGGTCAAAACACCTTAAATCTCGACATCCCTGGGAACTAAATGATCGGAACACTGAAGGCTCGTCTACCTATGAAGTAAGAAGGGGTTAACGAATGAAAAAGAAGACAAAAATTCACTGCATCCAACCGATTGTAAATTTTGGCTTAATTCGCCGTGTATTGTTTATCAATCACCTTGAATTAAACATTTAGTTTCAATTTTAACAAATCCGACAACGATTCTTTTATGCCACCGCACATGTGAATAATAGCTGTTGTTGATCATTATTTCCTACAATACTGACAAAGGTACCTATCTCAGTTATTGTGACTGGAACCGGATCACCTTTACGTAACACACCTGAATGAGAAAGTATGATAACAGTTAGAATCGTTTTGTGCTAATTTTTCTTTAGTAGATTGGCTTTTGTGTTGACCAATAAAAATAAAAATCAAAGTTTCAACAAAAAACTTTCCAAGAACTGGAAAGAAGATAACCTTTGGTTCACCACCAAGCAAAACCAGTAACCAAGAAGGTTTAACCTGTCAAGCAACTAATGCCCCTGTAAACCTCAGTGATATCAAGTACTGTAATCCTTCTAGCTACACATGCTCTAATAAAAGGGGAGTTTAATGATTACAGTAGTGTTACAAGGATGATGATGCAGTGCCAACATAATTGGCAAGGTTGATGGTATCCCAGTTGGGCTGGGATGCACTCAACCAAGTCAAACTTGGTTGGATGCCAGCTGATGAAATAGAAATCCAAGATGGACCGATAAATGCTCAGTCCATAGGGCTGAAACTTAAAGAAAACCAATGAGGCCAGATACTCTGAACTGGAGATCAAGCTGTTTTCCATGATGAGTGGTGGGTTGAGTGTGAGAATTTGAACCAGCTAAGAGCAGGTTTCAATTACAATCATTGGTACAAGTGAATAAGAAGAAAGAAACAAAAATAACATGAATAAGTAGGCTCAGGGTCATACCTAAGAGCAGAGTAGGCAGACTGGGGCAAGTAGAGGACACAGAGTAGTCAAGTTAGAAGGGTAATACTAAACCTGCCCTTTTTGGAGTGGGAGGGTGCTCAATCCAATTTTTTTGGTATGGACTCTGGGAGCAGTGCAATATTTTTGGAGTACACAAAATGAGCACTCCATAGAGAAAAAAAGTGGAGTGCACAGAGGGTGTACTCCAGAGTCTCCACAGCAACAATCCAGGTTGTTGTTGGGGATTTTACCATGAATATGGCTGGAAGCTGATGAAGTAGTTGATTGCTGTGCCAAGGCTGAGGGAAAGGCCAAGTTGGGTCACTTTTACTTGGTTCCTGCCATAGATTTTGTTGGATTGAGCAAATAAAACATGTCTTGCATTTGGCATCAGACCTCAGGAGGGACTGTAACACCATCTGCTGGTGCGATGGAAGCTAACAAACTTGATGATATTGAGGAAGTTGATGCTATCAAGGGGTTATATGTATTTAGGCAACATAGGGTTCTTTAATGGCTTTTGGATTTTTGGGGTGTGAACTCCCTTCACTCCAAACTTTGTAATGGGGGTGGAGTGTGCAGCAAGTCACACCAATTTTTAGGTGTACTCCAGGTATGTACTGCATAAATATTGCAGTGCACAGCTGTGGACTCCTACTCAAGACAACTGAGATTGGGAAATGGTTTTCAGTACACAAACTTTACACTCCAGGTAACTGGAGTGCATATACTTTGTGTAATCCATGGATTTGGGGGATTTGGGGTGTGTAACTGTGTTTACTTCAAGTATTTTGGAGTGCACACCTGCACACTCCAAATTGAAGGTCATGGAGTATGTAAAAAAATGGAGTACATTAGCTTGACCCATAGTTTAATGATTTGAGAAAGAAATTGTAGAGATCAGTTATACCACATGCTTGCAAGTGGAGCTTTTCCATGTGCTATGTAGGAGTTTGTCAGACTTACTGTCTTGCTTTTGTTGGTAGTAGGACTGAGTAGAAGCCATTGGAAAATATAGTTGACGATCTTTGGCGGTCCTTTCAGAGTGAGTGGAGCTTTTCTTTTCTTTTTTTTTATAGTGAATTTTGGCTGATGGCATTGCACACTAAGAATCTGAGACAACAAACTATGTAAGGACACAGAAAAAGAAATCAAGCACAGCATAAAAGAGGACTACAAACAGACAAACTTGGCTCGAGAAGGGGATAGAGGAAAAAAAAAAAGAAACAAAAGAAAACAAAAGGAGATGGGGGTAAAATATAGGAGAAATAAAATCAATCTTGAGAATCCACAGAGATATCCTGTAGATGAGGAAAACGTTGGGTCAACTGTAGGAAGATGGCTACCGGTAAGTCAGTGTTTCACTGCCTGAGGACCTTCTCCAATCAATTCGCCTTGAATTTGACTTTGGCCTTCCAGAGAGCAGCTCTCAGCTGTGTTCGAGGGGTCTTGAAGCGAGGACAGTAGTTCATGAAATGTAGGACTGTTTCTCGGGCGCAGAGTGGGTCCACCGCCCTGTTAATTCGGAAAAGGAATGTATTCAGCGTACAATGACCTGATGCCAATTGGTGGATGACAGAGCTAAAGGCCCTAGGCGCAACAGACGGCGGATTGAATGATTTTGGTAAACTAGCCAATCTTCTTAAAATTTCCTTTGATGGGAAGTTTGGGTGTGTCTTCAGACATGACAGCCTCCTTGGCCAAGCTGTCCGCCAGCTCATTACCCTCAATGTCCTTGTGACCCGGGCACCAAACCAAGTGAATATCAATCTCCCGGGGAATTTCCGCCAGTAGACGGTCAATCTCCAAGAACAAGGCCTGGCCCGGCTTGGGGGCTAGCGGGCATTTTGTACTTTGTAACACTCCCTTGTTGTCTACAAAGTTAAACAACTCGGTGATAGGTGTAGTTTCATGAATAGAACCCGCCAACCTGAGAGCAGCTAGGAGGCCAATCGCCTCAAATTCATGGTTGGATATGACCACGTCCTCCTCCGCAGTGTAAGCCAGGAAAGAGTTGAAAATTGGAGCCACAACTACCCCTGCAACCCCTTTGTCAGGGAAGAAGGAGCCATCACAAAAGACTAGAAGAGAGGAAGGAGAACTGGAATGTTAGGAAACGAGGGAATTAACAGAGGAAAGGGCCTCTTCCTTCGAGGTCGCGTCATTGACGTAATTAAGGCTTCTGGCAGCCCCTTGATGAAAGTCAAAGTGGATCCGTATTTGTTCAGGGGATAAGCTCACAGCCAAGTCTATCATTGCTGCAGCCAAGCCCAAGCGTGCCGCATCAGCCAACCGGCCACCGACTTCAGCCCTCCCGGCAAGGATTAGTCTACAAATAGTGTCATTAGCTTTCGTTATGATGATTTTTCTGTAGAAGAAAGAGAAACTTGTCCTGATGATTGAGGAAAGCATAGGCAAGAGGGGCAATCTGTTCCTGATGAAGGCCGATGAGGTCGACTTGAAGACACCTAAAACAAATTTGCCCGCCAATCTGTCATCCTTGTCTGCGAGTGAAATTACTCTGCTTTTGTTAGCCTCAGTGGTTCATATGGCCACACTATATGTTAACCAAGGGACAAAGACCGCCCTAATGAGCTTGGCCCTGTCCGCTTCCTTGGCCCCTCTCCGCGAGTTTCCAAAATCCCCATCTGTGCAATCGTCTTTGCCATCTTCCCTTCCAAGACCTGGAAGTTGTGAGCGAACTTGAGCTTGGAATCTAGCCAAACCCCCAACCACTTAACGGTGGGAGCTGCCTTCAGGACCTGTGTGCCAAAAGCCAAATCACTAAGTTCAATCCTAGAGAGGGTAAGCCACAAAAGTTGTGCCTTAGCCTGATCAAAAACTGTGCCATATTTCTTTCCCCAAACCAGGGACCATTCACCCTTGAGAGTGAGCATCCTCTTCGCCTCCAAGACAGATTTGGCCGCCACCAGGTGGACAACATCGTCGACATAACCTATTAACACAACATCCCTTTGCGTGGAGAAAGAATGGTTCAGTAACAAATTATTTTATAAGATGTACAAGATTCCCGATAATGGGGAGCCTTGCGGCAGTCCAATATCAAGCTTAAAGGAGCCCGAAAGTATAGTCGTCCAGTCTAATTGTCGTGCGTCGGTCCTTGAGGAAATCTGCGATAATCAGGACATTTCTGTTGCATAAGGTAGTGGATCAGTCTGCCCGGGTGAACTGAGGGGTAAGCTGACTTAACATTGAGAAAAAGCCCCGCGACGACTTTCCCTTCCTGCCACTTGGCCTTGGTCAAGTGATCCAGGGAATAGATTGCCTCTTCAGTTCCCGATCCCTTACGGCCGCCGAAATGTCCCTCCGCCAGGATATGAGACTCCTCCACCCATGCCGTAATTCTTCAAGCCAAGAGCAGCTCAAACAGCTTGCCCATGGTGTTCAGGAGGGCTATTGGCCGATAGGCTGACAGGCTTGTGTAATCAGGTTTACCCTGCTTACGCATGATTGCTGTGACAGCGCACTGCCAGGGAGAAGGGGAAGAGCCACTTGTGAGTATATCATTAAAAACCCTTGTCAGGACTGGGGATAAGGAGGCAGAGATGGACTTAAGCATCTCATTGGTTATCCTGTCAATCCCGGCTGCCTTGTTTGGTTGAATCTTGTCGATAGCCCGGAGGACTTCATCCTCTGAAACTTCTGGATAACTGACGAATCTGAAATCACCCGGAGGATCCACATCAGAGATTTCAATTGGCGCTGACACAATAGAGGTGCCCTCAAGTAGCAACTTAGCTTGTTTCTCTTTGTCATTGACAAGCGTCCCAAGATGACCCTTGAGAGGGAGGATACCCCCTCCCGTCGAGCGTTTTGAGAACCAAAGCACCCTGTACAGGTTGTCCTCGGCTGGGTTTTCCAGTAGCCGCCGCCAACTCTGTTGCTTGAGGTCGTCTACCAAAGAGAGAAAGTAGTGATTCCATTGTCGATAGCCTCAGGGGTCTTAGCTAGGAGCATCCATCTCCTCGCCCTGTTGCGAGTCTTGATGACTGGGTCCAGTGTGGCTTTGCACCACCAGGGTTTGGCCCGAGCCTCATTTGATCGTACTCTCCTACCAAGAGAGTCCTGTAGGGTTTTAACAGAGTCTGTCAAGCGGGTAACCCTTTCGTCAAGATCGGACAGGGAAGCTAGTTCTGAGATCAAGGACTCAGCTATTATAGGCCTTGGTATAGTCTTTCCCACTGTCGACCAATTGGGCGGCCGCCAGTGAAAATCAGGGGGAGGTTTTTGAACCGAAAGTCGAGCAACCAGCGTCTGGTGGTCCGATCCGCAGTTGTCATTCAAAACCTCAACCGAGTCGACAAGCTTTGAACCTAAGAAGTTGGCCCACACCAAATCAATAGTAGTGCCCCTGCCCCTAGCCGAGTAAAAGGTGGGGATATGTTTAGGAGACAATAAGCCAAAGCCAGCAGCAGAGAGATAACTTAGCAAGTCAACTGAAGCCTTGTCGCTCTTCCAGAAGCCGGGGGGGGGTTCCAGTGTCAATGATGAAGTTTGGAATCCATGCAGATGATGGTCGGGTCGAGAATTGTACTTCGTCAGCCACATCTTCAATTCCGGGATAGCCACAAAGGAGGGGGGGGGGGGGGTTGTATATGTTCAATAAGCGAAAGGACTTCCCAGGGGCTGTCCTGATTTCAATGCCGGAGATTAGCTGGGAGCCACCGTCAAGCAGGGTGATGCTTCCCGAAGGGATGTGTCGCTTGGCATAAATCAAGGACTTGTGATGTTGCTGCCAGTTTGTCGGCAAGTGTTCAAAAGCTAAAAACGGTCTCCATGCCGTGTGTTGCGGGGGAGAAAAATCAAATGCATTAATCTACGGTTCCTGGAGTAAAAGAATATCAAAATTAAGATAATGATTGAGGGCACTCGGCGTGACCGCCTTGGATACATGGCAGTTGAGCTGCAAGAAAGAAAAACTTGAGGAACGAGAGACTTGATGAGATTCAGAAGCAAGGAAATTTTGATGAAATTGATTGAGCGAGTCAGCAAGGTGGTTTGATGAATGAATGTTGTCAGGGGTTACTTGAGGTTGTTCCGTCATAAAGGAGTTAATTTTTGTTTTGTAAACCAGGCCCTTTTGTATGGGCACACCTTGTCCAATGGCGTATGGGCCACATCCTCAACACCAATGACTTTGTTTTTCAGGCCTTCTTTGCAGAGGACGCAGGACTTGACATTGCCTAGGCCCTCTGGGCATTCATTTGTAGAGTGCTTCCCAGCACCATTTACAAAAATGACCCATTCATAGACACTTGAAGCATTGGGGAGGAGGCGGCTTGAAACACTCGGTCCGGTGGAAATCGTAATTGAGGAATAAACCGGATTTTTCAACCCGGTAAGCCAAGTCCTTGTTGGTTAACGAGAGGACCACCGTGCCCGCCTTCTTGGCGGCTGAGTCGTTGGAAGCCATCCAGCGCACACGCTCCAAATCCGTGACCTGAAATTTATTTTCTGATGCCAGGATTGAGAGGTTGGCCGAAGTTGAAATGTTGGAAGGAAATGTCACAAGCGTGTCAATAGAACGTTCCATGCACAATAGAAGTTCGGGGCGGACGAGTCAATTCAAAAGTTTGTTGGATTTATCCCTTCACTCCACTTCAATCAATCAACTCATCGAGCAAGACCAGAACAGCCCATCGACAAGAATCCTGATCTCAGCCAAGAGGTAAAGTTCATCCTCGAATTGACTATCAATCTCGGAACTCATCATCTCACAATCCAATCAATAGCCCAGAAAATCTTTCGTCCATTGAACACTACCACCGACTGAGAACACTCAATCAGGGGGAGAGCACTAGGTACCTCACACATTGAATTTCTAAACTATTGATCTGTCTTACTTATTGTTCAGTTTCTGTTACTTTCTATTTTTTCCTTGTTTCTGTTTCTTTTCTTCATTTTCAGTTTCTGTCTCTAGTTTTTGTCAACGTCCATCATTATCTGTCCAAAACAGCTAGTTTTTAAGTCTTTGTTTTCCTTATTGTTTCTAATCTTGTTTCTTTTGTTTCCAAGTTATTACTGCTACTAGTTAATATAAGAGTTTGCAATTATTTGACCTCAACTTCTCACAATTTGGGAACACCATGTGCCATAACGGAAAAGGTGTTAGGGGAGGCTTCTAGATCCGGATGAACTTCTTTTGACCAAAGATGCTTATGTTCCATGAGCCACTTTTGCTGGCCTTTGTTCTTGATGTAGAAGGACACATCCCCTGACAGGAGCATGCTCACTCCTCGAATGGCCACTATTTCGCCCTCCAATTTCAGAAGAGCCTCATTGGCCTTCTGCATGAGAGCCCCACGTGGTGCTTCCTTCAGAGAAGTATTGGCTGAGTTTGAGTGGAATATAACACACTTGGGTTTCAGAGACGTGATGGCTTGAGGGGGGGGGGAGGGCTAACAAGGGGCCTGGCAGAAGGGTTGACCTGGGTGCAATCCTTAGCAGCAATTGATGCGAACAAATTTCCTCCGGTGGACAGGATGGTGTGTTTTTCTATTTCCGCCATACGTTTCAGAACAGGATCAACCTTGGCATCCATCTGGGTGTTCAACTGATCAATGGTGTCTTCCATGCGGCGAAACATCCGTTCTGCATTTGCCAAGAGGTCCAAGATAATCCCAACGAGTTTGTGGTCAATGACAACTGCGCCTGAAACGTCTTTCTTGGATTTGTCGCCCAGAATACTGCTCAGAAGGATGTGCAAGCTAGATGATAGCGGGGGCGTGTCGCCTTCCTCGATCATTGTGATATTACCCGGGGTCAACGTGGGAGCTGGATGATTGGGGTCAGGGGGGCGGAGAAGAGGGAGCATGAATGATCCAGAGGGGGAATGGGGAGGGAAACTTTCTGTTTTGAGCGGGGGATAGGGTGGTGAGTGTATGCAAGATTGGTAACTTAGTGGTTTCTGGCGTGAGCACCCAATGCAAACTTGGGGGGCTGCCCAACCAATGAAATTTCATTTACATTTTCCTTTGACCAAGATGCATTCTAATGGAGGATTTCCCGTCGCTTTTACAGCCCCTGTAGAGCCAGATTTGGAGCCTGTAAATCCAAATCATCAGCATCCTGTAATTTTAACAATTTCTCTTTTCCCGTCGCTCAAAACACACCAGATCCAGCTCACCTCATCCTTTGACTTGATTGATTAAAAGGTACATTTCATCAATTCTATCTTTTCAATTTACTAACACCTCTCATTCTAACAGCTCCATGGATCTTATCCTAGATATTGAAGCTACATACAGGGATGAAGAAGACAATGATGCAGCGGCAGCAATCATTGCCTTGGCATTCACAGGAAAACCTGTCTGTATTCAAACATTAAGAAAATATCTAATCCGGATGGATCTTTGTGGAAATCCAAGATTCACTAGCACCTGGAGTCATCTTCAAGCAGTTGGGAACAATCGGGCCTTCATTACCACAATGGGTGTAGATGTTAGAACGTTTGAGGCTCTCCTGGAACCGTTCAGCATTGATTGGTCTTTGAGCACAATTCCTCGGCTCGATGTCAACCCCCTAGGTGAACCTGAGACCTCAAGACAATCCCTTGATTCTTCCGGTGGACTGGCCCTCGTTTTACACTGGCTCAGCTTGACGATGGCGTCTTTTACCCTCCAGCAGATCTTTTCAATCACACCAGCCGTTTGCTCAAGGAATCTTCAGTTTGGACGAGATTGTTTGCTTTCGGTCCTCAAAAAACTTGACATCTCAAGAATAACTTGGCCCTCAACAGAAGATGCTTGCGCTCAATACAGTACTATGATCAAAAAAAAAATTCCACTCCTAGTGAAGTGCTTTGCATTCATCGATGGCCTCAATCTACCAGTCAATGTTGCAGACGACGAGGAGTGAGTATATTTCATGCATCATTATTCTCTGACAAAACCTATTATTGATTTCAGGCTTCAGAACGCATACTACAATGGGTGAACATGCTCGCACTATTGCAGCAATATCCTAACTTTTGCACCCGACGGCACAATCTTACATGCTCCTGGCTCATGGCATGACTCGAATATCGCTGCACAGCTTTATGAGAAGCTGCTCCACAACACCCCACCTGGATACCGGGTGATTAGTGATACAGCATTTCCTCACTGTACAGATCGGCTGGATTATCACATCCTGGAACCAATGAAGTGTGGTGACCAACTTCCAGACATTCCTAGAGCTTTTGTGCGGTTGAAAATACTCAACAAACAGCTAGTTTCGGCTCGACAGGCGGCAGAATGGGGGATGAGATCCATGCAAGGCTCATTTGGACAATTGAAGCTCCCCCTGCCAGCCTCAAACCACAAACATCGAGCTTGCGGTTTGATTACACCAGGTCAGGTGTTGATTGGTGGGGATCAATCAAAGACAGACTGTCTATCAGTCTGTTGAGAGCGACTTCCAACTACTCGGTTGATTGTTCCACAGAATGTTATTTCCTCAGATTCAACGGCAATGTCGAATACGCCAATATTATAACGGCTGGCTTTGACGAGTGAATTTAATTTAATTATTACTGTTTTTGTATGAATCAAACATGTTTGATTCAATTGAGAAGGAAAAAATCAATTGAAACCAGACAGACGAGCAAGTTATTTTTTTTATCAAACAGATACTTGATTCAATTGAGAAGGAGATCAAAATTGATTGAAACGAGACAGACAAGCAAGATTTTATTTTGATCAGACAGATTGATCGCTTCAGAGCAGCATAAAGAGAGAAAAACACTAGTTTTTTTTGAGCAATCACTTCAGTCAGAGATCAGAGGAGCAAGAAATATTCATTGATTTTTTTTTTGGTTAATCAAATCACCCGAGATCAACATCGATTTCTAAGAGCCAACATGTTTTTTTTAGAGGTCTGGGTCAAGTTGGATGTGACAGTCACCCGCACCTGATGGACGTGAAGCTAAACCAGGTGGATATGCCACTGTTTGTTGGATTGCATTGAAAATCGATGGACCGGAGAGCATCTCAAGACGCATTTGCATCATCTGCAAACTACTCTTGAGAGACTGGATCTCGAATTTTTGCTCTGTATTTTTCTCTTGCAACGCATGCACACAACTCTGATCCTCCAAATGCAATCAAGGGTTTTCTTAACAAAGCTTCTCAATTGTTTTATTTGCTTCCCGGAGTTGCATCATGTAGAATTGACTCAATTGATTCTCGGAGTCACACTTATCACGTGTGGCTGGGTCAAAGAACGAGACAAGTGCTTGCTCCAGGCTCATTGAAGAGTTCCCTGCCGACTTTGCATGAGATGAGGCAGCAGAGTTTTGATGGCTTTTGTTTGAATTTGGACGCCCCCCTCGAGTAGATGTGGAGTTTTGAATCGGACCTGTTGATGGTTGTTGCTGTTGCCAGGCAGTGAAAGATGAAGGGATCGGTGATGCTGACAAGTTCATTGAGAGGTGTACGAGGAACGGTGCTACCTCGGAGAGATGCTGAATTCTGATCAGGGCCGGTCATAGATTCATCCGGGTGTGGGAGGTTGTTGCTGTCAGCAGCTTCATCCGTTTCTTCAGCATCTTTGGTTTGTGTAGCCAACCACCCTGAGAGCTGGGTGTCTTTATCTTGGTCTTTTTCTGGATTCTCTTCAACTGACATCGGGATTGGGGCACCAACCCCATTTCTTGAATCAATTATAAGAATTGTCAGCAAATCTTTAACCAAAAAATAAGAAAGAAATGCAAAACTTACTGGTCATTGTCACTCTCAACACCATCATCATTGCAAGCAACAACATTTGCATGAGCTTCCATGGCCTTTGCTGTGGCTTTGGCCTCACGGACATAGGATGGACAGTCCGGATCACTGGTGGGTTTTGAGTGATTCACAAGGGCTTGGAATTTAAGCTTCAAGGGATCTAAATCTCAGTTGAGGCAATTGTTATTGTTGGTGTAATTGTTGTATTGTTCCAAGACATGCACCCATTCCTGCAATCCTAAAGGAAGATATTGCTTGACTGCCACAACCAAGGCTTGGCACAACAGTGGGCCCACTACGCTAACTGTAGCGGTAGCATAATTCCGCCAACAGCTATCAGGTTTTTGTTGGCTGTTAGCAGGTTTTGCGCTATTGCTACGTGCCCCCGCCTTAAAAAAGCCATCGCTACACTGTGTTACGGCGGTTTTTAGCGTAAAACCCTGCTAAAAACGCCTGTAACGCTGCGTAGTAGCCGCGCTACACCATTTTAAGGCAGAAATTGCGACCTCTACGCTGTGCTTCTTTGCGAAAAAGTGCAGTGTAGCGCAGCGGCCCAGTGCTGCTTGGCAGTCAGCTATGCTATACCCCTGAGAGCCCTTTGCACGGCCAGGACGACGTTGGGTGCTGATAGTTGTTGCAGTTCTGCTGATCTGACTCTGAGTAATGGGAGGAGTGGCTGGGGTTGGGTTATTCTGTGCTCGGGGTGGCATTTTGTTGAGTAGGTTGATGATTAAGTTGTTGTGTTGGTGCGATGTATCAAGAACTGACGTGGCACAGCTTAAAAAGGGCCTGTAAATTTGATTTAGGAAGAGGGGCTCCAAATCTAGCTCTACAGGGGCTGTAAAAGCAACGGGAAGTCCTCCAATGCCCACATACTTGATACTACACAACTTGCCAACAAACTAAATCATTAACAAGTTGAGTAAAGAGTGGAAAATATAGTTGATGATCTTTGGCGGTCCTTTCAGAGTGAGTGGAGCTTAATAATAAAAGTGGAGGACTGCCCGTCACCAATTTAGAATTCGGAATTCTAGATCCTAAATCTTATTTGGTGGTGAAAACTCGATCTGAAAGAATTTTCACCACCAAATTAAGTTTGGAATCTAGAATTTCACCTTCTAGATTCGCGACGGGAAGTCCTCCAGTCAGCGCAGCCACATGTAAAAGATTTACATACTGACAGAACGCCTCATTAACTTGGTAACACCAGTAGTTGATGAAGAGCACCATCTTCGATTCAAAAATCTGATTGTCTTCATCCACAGGAGCCGTTAGGATGAAAGTCGCCGTCGTCGGTGGCGGGATCAGTGGGTTGACAGCAGTCTGGGTCAGTGGACTGTGTACATAGCTTCGCCGTTGGTTCAACTAAGCTGATGGTGGTCATCGACAGCTGCTGAATGAATATTCCGACCATCAAGTCGATCTGTTCGAGGCGAACGAATATATCGGAGGACACACGAATACTGTCATCTTCAAGGGCACTCCAGTCGATACCGGATTCATCGTCTTCAATAAGCTCACCTATCCCAACTTTGTCAGGTTTTTGGAGATCCTCAATGTGGACTATATCGCCTCGAACATGTCCTTTTCTGTAAAACGAACATTCGGGACCGGCTATGAATGGTCAGGCAATGGGATCGCAAGTCTCTTCAATGGAATCTCCACTTGGTCAGATTGGTTCTCTCAATTCCGCCTTATTTGGGATCTCGTAAGGTTCAATCACTTGGCCGTCGATGTCCTTTCTGGGCCCGAGGGTGACCTCACCATTCAAGAGTATCTCTCCAAACACGGTTATTCAGATTCCTTCAAAAGGAACTATTTGTTGGTTGGTTCGATTTTGTTGTTCACTCGTCTGTGCTAGAGCGAATTTTTGAAAGAAGATTATTTCACTAAGTGCTTATCAATTGATTTTTATTATAATTTCGTAGCCAATTATCTCTTCAATCTGGTCAACCCCGGCAAACACGACCGCCATGCATTTTCCGACGAAAACGTTGATTAGATTTATGAGCAATCATCATCTACTTCAAATATTCAATCAGCCTCAGTGGCTGACGATAAAAAATGGATCGAAGACCTACGTGGATAGGATCCTGTCAAAGTTGAATCCAAAGAGCTGCTTCTCCTCCACGCCGATCGAGTCGATTTCGATCGATCAATCTTCCCAAAAGGTCTATCTAAAAGCTTCGAATTCTGCGGCCGTTCATGGGCCATACGATCAAGTGATCTTTGCTTCACACGCCGACCAAACCGTCAAGATATTGAAAAGCAGTCACTGTTCTGACCTCCTCGCAACCGAGATCGACATCTTGTCTCGATTTCAATTCAATCAAAACGAAGCCGTCTTGCATAACGATCTAAATTTGATGCCCCGCAAACGAGGCACCTGGACTTCGTGGAACTACCTTATAACGGACCCTTCCCAAAGACGAGATCACCCCGACCAATACCCCACCAAACCTGATACCCATGAGAAAGCTATTGATAAGTCTGACGTGGAAAAAACCGTGTGCTTGTATGCTATTCACTCCAGTCTATTCTGAGGCCTTGATCTTGAATTTTTGTCTTTCAAATTCGGTTGGACAAATAGGACCTATTGGATGAACCTGCTCCAATCTATCCCAGAGAAAACTTGCGGTCCAGTGCTCGTAACACTCAATCCACCCCAAGAAATTGACCCCAAGTGCGTATTTGGTCGATGGAAGTATGACCATCCTTTATATACTAGTGAAGTACGATTATTATCCCTTACCTTTCAACACACCACATTACTCTGGGTTCAAGTGAATCTAAAAAGGAAGAGAGAATCGCTTACCTCATCTCTGCTTGATTATCCACTTTTAAAAAAAAATGGTGATTTTGGACGTCTATGACTGTGTTGATCAAGAGTGTAAAAGCGCAAGCAGAAATCGGCGGGATCCAGACGAAGAATCGGATAAGTTTTGTGGGTGCATGGACGAATTACGGCTTCCACGAGGACGGACTGACATCGAGCTTGCGACTGTTACTCGTACACAAGCCCGAGCTGTTTGGGGTCCGCTCGCCCTTCAAACAAGTCGCAGTGACTCACGAGCCCATCAGGCCGGTTGGACGCCCGGCCCGCTTGCTCCTCGGCCTCGTCCAGTTCTGTGTCCAAATCCTGTGCTACATCGTCTCGCTTGGTTGGACCATCCGGCACATCCTTTTCCCTCGACCACCTCAAAAATCAAAAATCAATTGATATTTTCCGTCGACGTACATCTGTTCGAGAAAACATCTTGATAATCTGTCCCCACCATCGTCTTTCCCGCAGAATTTCTCAAACGAGTCGATCGGCGATTGAGGATGAAAAGCAGGCTCGAAAAGTAACGGCTGGCATCCCAAGCTGATGTACAGACCAGCCTATCTTACTGCTATCCAATCCTTCCCATATTCTAGGTTATCTAGTGATTTCTAAATCAAGAATGCATCCGAGGTGACTTGATATACATATTATATCCTATTCAATTCCTTTTTCAAAAATCTATCAACGACATAAAATGAGCTAAACTTGTTCCCCACCAGAAAAATGAAAAAAACATGTATTGTCTTTTCAATGAGGCTTGGATTCAGTTCAATTTTTGATTTCAGTTATGGATTAAATTTTTAAGCAGTTCCCAAAAATGCTTATGGTTGGGAGCTGCTGAATTCAGACTTTTTTCGCCCAAAAAACTCATCTTCGTTGTTTTTGGCCCTAGAGGGGTGGCTGCTATCCATCCCATCCGATTCCCTGGATCGATTCACATTGCCCCGGCGAATCCACATTGAGAGTCACCCACCGGGCCTCAGTAACCAGGGAGAAGAAGAAAGTATTGTAATCCAGCTGCTCACAATGTCACTCACAAGGTCATTGGGAACTGGTAATTTTTGACAGGTAACATGTAGGTAACTCCATGCAGCTAGCTAGCACACAAGTTCATGATACCTTCTCTATGTGATCCCCCAAAGGGAAAAAAAAATGACAAAAAAAGAAGAGGCCAACACAAGGATCAATCAATAGTCACTGGATGTTGGGGGGGTACATCAACCAACTTGACTGGTAACTCACAGCCAACTCTGCTTCTGCCCCTGCAGAAGCATTAGTGTAAATATGGCATATTTAATTCCAGCCCTGTGCATGCACAACACATTAAGTCACTTCCCTGAGTCACACTGCTCATTAATACACAGCATTAATGAGCAGAGTGACTCAGGGAGACGCTGTGCCTAACCCATCAAGATCACCACACACCTGTCCTTATAGGCCAGACTGTCAATTGAGCCAAGCCTACCAAACACAGTCTGTCGAGCAAGTCTGGTTGCCCATAGAGGCACACCTGTCTTGACAGGTCTGGCTACCCATCAAGAAACAGCATGCTTGGTGTGCTGGAGTGGTACATTCTGTACCAGCCAGGCAAGGACTTAGTTAAGTTAGAGCATCTCCATCGCGGAGGCTATACTCGGGGTGCTAAACCCGGGATATAGCTCCCGAACTTTGTTTGATAGAAACTGAAGCTGGGCTGGCACCCAGCTGTAAGTAGCTGTATTTGGAGCTTAAAACGTGTGAAACTGGGAATTTGTAGTGTTTCGTGGGTGAGGGTGTGAAAGGAGAACAATGTGTCAGGCAGGATTCACCAGAATGTCATGGGATCTCTGTCTGTCACAGGTGCTAGAGGGTCAATAGATCTGGCAACCCAATAGCATTTTCTGGCATTGAAGCTAGAGTGGCACCGGGTGGGCGGGGAATTTTGCTTCGGGTTGCTAAAAGTTCAATAGCAACCCTAGATAGCTCCTGCAATGAAGATGCTCTTAGACCACAAAGGATCTTGTGTATGTACACATAATATCTCAACAACAAAAACACTCCTTCATCATCAAAATGATCTTTTCACACACAACAACAACAACAAAAACACGGTCCATGTATTTACATAACCTAAAAACAAAGCAAGGATGAATGGAGATGGTGTGTAGGATATGGATAGTGTAATATATCGTCAGGTGAAGTAATAAACCAAGGAGTGAAGTGAATGGATTGGTGTGTGTAGGGTATGTACAATTTGGTGAAGTGGATTGTATGTACACATACAAGGTTTTGCTGTCCTCATGTGTATCTAACAAATCCATTCATTATCCATGTCATACGTATTTGTAAGATCTTCATCACATCACATTGTGTAAAATAAAATCCTTCCTCCAAAAAACAAACAAACAAACAAACCAGAAATTGAAACAACAACAACAGAGTCAAAACAAAAAAGTCAAAAAAAGGAGTGGAAGTAAAAAAAAAAGAACAAGATATTCAATTCCAAGTAAAGAAGCAATTTTTTTGGAACGGTTTATGTGAGTTAATTAAGTATTATATAAAGAGTATAATTAAAAAAAGAGCGGAAAGGAAGTAAAGGTTCGCATAAGAAGAAGAAAGAAAGACAATCCAAGAAGAGATCGTAATGACAGAAAAAAAAGCGAAAAGAACAAGACAAGGAAGGACATAAGGAAGAAAGCGCCAAAGAAAAAGAAGACAGAGAGCGGGCCACGGTGTCGAAAATAAATTACCGGGGGAGGAATGAGAGGGCGAGATAAAAGCGTGACTGAGATCACGGGTCTTGGTCGGGATTGAGGGCGACTAATCGAAGGCCGCCTCCGCCCGCGTTCGGCTCAGGAGAGAGTTGATCGCTGAGTCTAGGGTTGCGGTAGAAGTTCTCGTCGCTGAAGGAGACGGGGGATTCGGGACGGTCGTTTGGGGGAGAGGGGTGGTGGCGGGGAGGCGAGGCGCTGGCCTGACGGTACTGGGGGGCGTCGGGGTATACCTGGGGAGGCGAGGTGTGGTATTGGTCGTGGAGCGGATGGCCGGCGACGTATCCCTGTCCGGCAGCGCCCGCTTGCTCGTTCCCGAGAGACAGTCGATCCTCGTACTCCTTCTCGTGGTAGTCTTCGTGCTTGTAAGCTTGCTCTGGATGGTGGGTATACTCTTGTGGGGGACTGTAGTCTTTGTCTGATGGATGTTGGTGATGTGGAGCGCCAAAGTCCTGATGGCCGTTGTTGTAAAAGTCCATCCCTCCGTAGGCTTGTTGCATGTCTCTTGGCCCATGTAGTCCGCCTCCGGGTATGAGTGTACCAGGATGGTTGTTGTAAGCTTGATGGGAAGAGTTGTAGTACTTGCTGTAGGCAGTCGGTGGGGCGGTGACTGGGGGTGGGGGTGCAGGAGGGAAACTGGTGGCAGGATAATAGTGAGAGTTGTTGTGGTCTTGGATGGAGGACGAGTTGAGATAGGTGGTCACTGAGCCGGTGTTGCTGGGAGAGAGGTTGGCGGAACGGGCCGAGGGGTTCCCAGCGCCAGCTCCAGCAAAGTTCCTGCCATGGCCGACTTGGTTGGTCGACAATCCGTCCTCTTCTTCATCGCCCAGACCGTGACCCATACCGGGGCGAGTGGGTTCGGGATATAGTGCGGCACGGTCTCCATCAGAATTGACAACTTCGGGCCACTTGATATCTTCTGCTGCCCTAGCGGATTGCGAGCGATTCTTGAGCCAGCGGATCAGTAGTCCTAATCCGACCAGGGCCACTAGACCAGCAATGGCACATGGTATTGCAATCGGAAGGACACTCCCACTGTCTTCGTTCTTGGGGTTGCTGTTGGTAGCTCCATTGGGTGTGTTGGTGGGACTGGCAGCAATAGTTTGGGTGACGACGACTATGGAGGGTTGACCATCGCTCCGAGTGACGGCTGAAAAAGCAGGAGGAGTCAGTGAAAGCGTTTTATATGTGGAAAGAGAGAAATGAGAGCTGACTTCGGAGGAGGGTAGTGTGAGTTGGTAGCGGGTTGTTTGGGGTGGGGGTGGGTGTGGGTGATGGGTTGGGGGTGGGAGCGGATGGTGAGGCTGCGATGGAGGGAGATTGGGCAGGAGTATTAGAGGGCGAGGATGATGAGAGGGGTGCGGGTTCGGTGGGAGATGGTGTTGGAGATGGAGAAGACGTAGATGAAGGGGATTGAGTTGGTGTTGGTGTTGGTGTTGGTGTTGGTGAAGGTGTTGGTGTTGGTGTTGTTGGTGAAGGTGTTGTTGGTGTTGATGTTGGTGTTGGTGTTGGTGTTGTTGGTCTGTTTGGGGTGGGTTGTGCTGGTGAAGGTGACTGGTCGTTGAGTGGTGGGAATGGAAAAGGAAAGTTGCTCATGGTTGTTGGTTGAAGTTGAAAAAAAAATAAATAAAATAAAAATAAAAAATAAAAAATAAAAAATAAAAAATAAAAAATAAAAAATAAAAAATAAAAAATAAAAAATAAAAAATAAAAAATAAAAAATAAAAAATAAAAAATAAAAAATAAAAAATAAAAAATATTAAACCGAGCGAACGGGAAAGCGTGTGGACAACCAACTGGAACCATAACCACAACTGGGCACACTGCAACGCGACATCTCGAGAATAGTCAGCAGACCTCGTCACACAACCATTTACCCATCAAGCGAGCCTTCTGCCACAGACTGTTTTGCTCGGTTGCGTATCGCTATCGCACTTGGAAACAAGAGGAAGGAAACTGATTCAACTGGTGGTTCTTTTTATAGATCCTGGCAATCCACCCGTTGGCTAACATCTGTCTGGATGATCTCTGAAGGTCTTCGTCATGTACTCCGATACCCCAAATGCTCATGAGCGTCAATCAATCAGACCAAGCTTGGCCGATCTCACCAATGATGATTTCTTCGAGAATCTCAATGTCGAAGCAAACCAACTACGAAATGGCCAAACGGTACTACTCGATAACAATAAACCATCATCGCCTTCACGACACTCGAGCAGGTCTAAACTCGAACCTCCCAGATCTTCTACCGCTACAAAATCAAGGTTTGCCCAACAGCGAGAATCTGAATCAAACTCAACCAAATCTACAGATGGTCATTTACGCCTTCCAACCGGCCGGTTTGAACTCAACCTCGGCTTGAATGACAACGATGAACAAGATACTCCCCAAACTAGCAGCATTGAAAATCAAGGCGCCCCTCCTCTCATAACAGAAATCGTAGAACGGTCTTCGCAAACATCGAACCCACCCAACAATCATTTCGATCCACATTTCCGCGCAGATCCTATAAAGCAACCTTCTTCCTCAAATTCAATTCCTCCTTGGGAACTGAGGCGCTTAGCCAGTCGACAGTCCTCTCAGAACTCTCAGCGAACTTTCATCGATAAACCCGCCATCCCTGCTTTGCAACTCCCACCTCAACTTGATCCCACGTCTTCCTCAGGAGTATCAAACAAGGAGCCATCTCTAGCTACAGAGAAATGTCAAATTTCTGTCGAAAATCAAGCCTTGCTCTCACAAATGAGCCCCGAGGAGATCCTGCAGGAGCAAACCGCCATCAAGGCCCGGTTGACGCAATCTAATCCGGAATTATTGGCCAAGCTACTTGCCAAATTTAACATTAAAAAAACGCCCGCTGAACCGGTCCCGTCAGAAATCCCTGCTACTTCATCTACTACTGTCCCAACGAACAACAAGAAACAAGTACGCTATGCTCAAGACGATCCCTCACCCCCTCAAATGGCTTGCGTACCCATTCAACATCGCAAGTCCACTTGCGACAGTATCAATGATACTATTCAGCCCTGGCCCCTGAGATTTGACTGGAACGGCGTCCGAGTAGTTGATGATCAAACTCATCACCATTCCACCGATCACTCGTCTGATCAAAATATTCATGTCCATCATACTAGTACCTACACGTTAAAGCAATTGCTCAAACTCATTCTCTCCTCTGTGCCCTCCCAAAGAATCATAGGGTTCAAAATCATCACTCAAATCGTCGTCCGGTATTTTGAGAACTCTGCACATGGTCTTGATGATGACAATTTGGCCCTTCTAAATGAAGAGCTCAATGGCGCAAGCTTGGAAATCTTGACGATCGCATCCCAAGCTACTCGTGAGCGAAACTTGGGTGTCGCAACCAGTGCATTAACTCTAATGGGCTCAATTCTTTCCAAGGCGTCCTCGGCTCGGACCAGCAACTCAAGCCATAAAATCGTCGTCCAACCTGATTGGATCGAAGAATTAATCACTCAAACCACACTGTTAGACGACTTTCATTCTCAACTTCAGCATCAAGAATTACCAAGGCTATCCCTAACAACGATAGTTCAAATTCTTCGTGACTTGATAATACTCGGTGATTCGTCAAAAGCTTCAGAGGAGATCGTCAAGAGACCATCTTTCTTAGAACTCATTGTTCAAATACTTATTGCTGTTCAGTGGCCCTTGAACAGTCCATCAAAGCTCGAGCTACCCGATCTATCCGCTTTTGAGCTTCTTCTTGAGCTAGCCAAGAGTTCTCGAACCTGCAGTCGGTCGATCCTTGATCGAGGTCTGCTGACCCCAATGCTTCGGTTCATTGCTCTACCATACTGGAGCCTGTCGGGAAAGTCGGACGATGCTACTGAAGGAAGAATTCCAGTGCTGAACGACCATGTTATGGGTGTTCTGATCCATTCTATGTGCTATCAATTCGAATTGATTTCAGTTTTCGCTGGTTACGGGCTGGGAGCAAACTTGAGAACAACTCTTGATCCACTACTGAGGACTACTACCATCGGATTGCTCAAGATCCTGAAGGATGCCTCTTCCGCTCCGCCCTGCCAAGTCGCCCAAGAGTACACCCTCATCTCAGCTTTTCTCAAGTTGCTTCAAAGTTGGACCCAGTGTGCCGACGATTCCCACTTCTGCGATCCACCTCATAGCATCACATGGAGTCAGGTTACAGAGTGGGAATCTAGTATTCTTGACTTCTTGAAGCTCTCTTCGTTATCCAGCTCTCGTTCTCCTGGGTTGGATAAAGTATTTGCCTGTGCATGTGGCTCTCTGGCGACATACATCGGAAGATCGCACAAGAAGAAATTGACTATCACCAGTTGTCTTGATAGTCTGGATTCCTTAATTCCTCAGCTCGAATCAACCTTCCAAACAGCCGCAGACAACCTACTCAACTCTTCTTACGAAAATTTCACATCTCAATCCGAGTCAACCTACTGCCAAGTGCTCATAAACCTTGCTAAACTGAAGACTTACCTTTCTCGAGGAAAATCTAGCACCCTCGCTTCTTCCCATTTCCGGCGCGATTGTCCAGATAAAACTTTTGCGTTGGCTTGTCGACTGGGCTTTGAATTTGAAAGGCTATCGTTGCTTCCTTGGGCGCTGACGGTACTTCAGACTAGCTGTGATACGACATCAGACTTGGAGAGAATCTTGTTGGCAAGTCTCCTTGTCCGTAATTCCGACGGAACCATCGTAGGCGAACTTTTGGCAGAAATCTTTCGACAGTGTCAATCACTAGCCAGAATTGAATGTCAAACTACCGTCGAGTCGTCGACACAGGTCATCGAACTATCGCGACTTGTGCCAATCTTTAATGATTATATCGACCAGTCTGCCCCCTCAACTCCAATCTCAGATCCCTCGCCCTATCAACTCCAAAATCAAATTAGCCAGAATGAACCATCTGCATTCCTATTACCCTCGACTTGGCCGTTGTTGGCTATCGCTTTTCTGAAGCCCGGACACTTGAGCTTAGCTGCTGCCAATTCACAAATTAAATCAATTGACGTTGTCAGAACAAGCTTTGCTATGTCTATAGTGCTACAATCCATTCTAAATAATATGCAAGTCCGATTTGAAAGTCTTTCTGATATCTTCCGGGTATTGCTACCCGACCGGTCGTCGGTGTGGAAAGGTGTTATCACAGTCATCCTCGCCACTAGCTCTCAGAGATTCTGTCTGGACCATCCGGATACAGAGAAACCGTTGGAATCGGTGTTTGAAGATGAAACATGTGCCCAGCTGATCATCCGTCTGATCGATGTTTCACCCCGACGACCGCGTGATTCCCAGATACCCCAACCCAATCCACAACAGAGTCAATCTGGGACGTCGAAAGTTCAAGAATCGAAGGACGGAGAGTTGTATATGATGTTTGAAGAAATCCTGGCCGGCTTTGATTCGACATCGGTTGGAACCCAATCCTTCGTCAAGATCCTCGTGCCTTTTCTTTCGATGAGCAGAGGCCGAGAGTTCCGAGGGAAGCTATTTAGCGATCATTCGGAGATTGTGAAACAGATGAAAGTGGGGTTTGGAGATCTGATAAGTCTGAATGGGTCTGATGAGTGGGAGGATGGCAGATATCAAGCGCTTCAAGAGTACCTTTATCCGCTTGAAAACCACGCCCAAATCCTCCATCTGTTTGCAGAATTTCTGGCCACGAATTCAGCCACCATAAACGACCGCGAACAGCCGTTCCTCTTCCGCTACTTGGTCCACCACCTGTCGAGCCAAATATGGAATCCGGATCTTGACCCACCCATCCGCGTTGATCTGTTGAAAGTTATCCTGGACAAGGCTGTCGATGACGACATCTGTCGGGCCATCTTGGAATACAGCCATCCCCCACTTTGTGCCACTCGTCCTTCTGATCCTTTATCAGCTCCTCCACCCTCGTCCTCTTCGCCGTCCATCTTAAGCTTCAACCGCTGCTTCGTCCTAGACCTCCCTCAAAAAGAACACAGACTCCAGACGCTCCTTTCTCTCTTCTCTTCGTCGCTTTCTGGCCACTGCCAATCTTGCGTCGTCCGTCTCCGCAAACTCGGCTGGGAAATCGAGATCTCATCACTCGTCAGTCTATATACTTCTTTTTTTCTTTGGATAATTAACTGACGAAATGTTGGCTTTTTTTCGTTTGGTTTGGGGTTTCATTTGTTTAGGGCGTTCCTTTCAGTCGAGATCTTTCTTAAAATCTCATCCTCTCTCTCTCCTCTTTTTTCAAAAGTCTCGTGCATATTTGTTTTTTTCTCGAATTATATACAAGATCACTGCTATGTTCTTATCCTTTTCTTAAAATTCACCACTACCTCCAACATCGACTTTAATCAGTACGGGTAGTATAACTCATACAACTTTCTCCCCCTTTTTCTTATGTATGTACTCTCTCTATTTTTTTGCTGTTTTTTTGTGGTTCGTATTAGATGAGCTATTTTGAATTTGGTGGCGGATGTATTTTCTTCTTCTAATTTTCTGAGAAGCAATGACATCAAAGTCTGGATGCTTGTTTGATGTTCTGTGTTTTGTTTTTGTGTTGTAGAATTCCCACTCCAGTTCTTTTTTCCAGATGGCCTTCGCTTTCTCGCCAACAACCACAACCATTCAAATGTGAGCTCTCTCTCTTGACCATCCCCTGGGCTCTCTTGGCTGAACATCTCTTCCTCTCGCTCTCCAGTAACAGCTTGTTCGTAGTCAGTCTGGCCTCGAGAGATGGATGCCGGTCCGTGCCAGACAATCAATCAGAAACATAACTTATCTTCTCCTTTCTCACTCAGTACTCATGATTGGTCGACCTCCGACCAGAAACAACAACACCAACTCACCCCAGGCCATCCCTCCAGCAAGCCCACTCAGAAGAATCGATCGGTACCCAGTCTACCCGATGAACTCATTCAAGCTATCCTCCTCGTCATCACTCGCTCATTCCCTGTCCCACTGGCTACGATCACCCTCGCAAGCTGTTCTTTGACCTCTCGTCAATGGTACAGACTGGCCAACCCGCTCTTGTACACTAGTCCGACGATCAACATGGGATCCAGATTGCGTGCCCTCAGCTTCTTTAATCGACTGGTGGATGAATTGCTCGAATACGAACTCGAGAGGATGGAATCAGTCAAACGAGACCCTAAGACGAACTCACTGATCGACCAGATGAGACGATTGATGTTCTTTGGTGAGGGTCGTTGGCGACATCGGGCCTCGTTCAATAACAGGCCAGATATCGTCGACCGCACCACTCTACATGAGATCCTCAATCGGCTCTGGTGTACTCGGATCGAAGCCCTGGTCTTTGTCGAGCTGCCGTTCACGAACCCGTTCCATCGACCGCTTGTGAATCGCTACCCAGCCAGTCTGACCACGCTAATCCTACTCACGCCACTCTCCCATTTCGAGTTGCTTTTTGCCCTGCGAGACCTCCCCAGTCTGCTTCATCTCTGCATTGGCTCTCACGATGATACAACGACCATTCCTGCCGTCCATCACACCCTCTTCAGTCGGGAACAGCTGCCCTCGCCCAACCTGCGCTCCTTTGGGATCTCCACACGCCCCCTCGAAGCTTGGCTCAAGACGGGCATGCCCTGGTACCACAGCATCCTCAACCTCCTCGTCGTGCCCTCTGTGCGATCCATCACCACCTTACACCTCGATCTAGCCGACGAAGATGATGAACGGCACTTACTCGCCATCCTCGGCCGGCCCCCATCGAATGAAGAGTCGCCCAGCCGTGCGCTTTCGCAGAGTCCCTCGACGGCAGTCGGCGGGGCGGGGGGTGAGGATCTCTTCAAGCTTGAAACGGTCTTCCTTCGTGGGCTCTCATCTGTCCTGATGGCCGAAAGCCTTTCGCGACTGGAAGGCATCCGGAAGCTGTGTCTGAGCTCGATCTATGCCACTGCCTTACGCTGTCTCAGTCCATCTGCGTCAGAGCAGAGCGACCCTCAATCTCTCCCGGCCGATGATGATCGGACGGACAGACAGTCGATTTCGGTCGGCCGGGCTGGGCGACGGAGCTTGTCGTCGAAGAACATGGTCTGGCAATCGATCCCGACGAGTCTCGAAGAGCTCTCGATAGACATCACACGGCTGGCTGAGCATGGACCATGGACTCGAAAGTCGGCGGACCAGCTCGCTCGCACGCTCACCTGGATCATCACCTCGGGCCAGTGTCCCAACCTCAAATCTCTCGGCTCGTTCCTCGCTCAACCCGGCTTCGAGTTCGGGATTCATGGCCCGTATCGCGCGGAACAGCCGCTTGTCGATCTCGTCCGCGCCGCTCAAGCTCATCATGTCTCGTTGGTCGACTCGTTCTGGTCTGGTATGCTTCTTCCTTGCCCCTATCTCGCTCTCCTTCATGCTCTTTCTCATGCTTTCCCTTTCTTTTTTTCTGAGTAGATTCTTTCGCCGTCAACCCGGCTGGTACCCACTGGTACACCTAAAATACATCATCATCTTCGAGCCGCTTTCTTCTCTCCTTCTTCGTCTTGTTGTACTTATATATCCCTGGTTTCTTTAATCCTTTTTCTTTTGCTTTGGCTTTTTTTCAGCTCACTTTTTTTTGTGTTCTGTTCGCTTTTCTTTGAGCTTATTTCTTTGTTCTGATGTTTTGAGATGTGTACAATGGATGATTTTTTTATATTCTCTACATATTTACATACACAGAACGGGGTGTTTTTGGGGAGGGGCTCTGTTAATGATGTGTGACTCTTGATCGTGGTTAGGTTCCTCTTGTATCTTACATGCATGCACATGCTCCTTTGAAAGCTGTTCATTTGTACTCTTTCTTTTTTTTTGGCAGGGAGGTTTTTGAAGAAGAGTGTTTTTCCGGGGAGCTTTTATTTAATTTCGGGGTTGGCCAACTTACAAATGAGCACATGGAGACTGTCGCCAGTCAACTTGACACAACTGCGACGACACCACTCACCACAAACACTGAAGACCCCAACACGGACATTCCTAGCCACTAACAAGTTAGCTACCACTCTTATTAGGAGACCGTTCTCTGGTTTTATGATGGCGCATTCTTCGCGACTACGTCCGATCGTCGTCTTCGGTCCTTCGGGTAGCGGGAAATCAACTCTGATCAAAAAATTGCAAAGCTCTGAACAGTGGAATCGGTTTGGATTCTCAGTATCTCGTTCGTCCCTTCTTTCTTGTATCTAAAATCCTTCCCCCTGCAACCCCCACTACTACAATCTTGACAAAAACTAACCAGCACTTTTTTTGAATCAATGAAGATACGACTCGTCAACCAAGACCAGGTGAAGTTAATGGCGTCGCTTACCATTTCGTCAGTCGTCTTGAATTCGTCGAGATGATCGCAAAAGGAGAATTCATTGAACATGCAGAGTTCGGAGGAAATTAGTACGTCCACCACCCGATGATGCAGTTCTTTTCTGAGGGGGTTATGTCTTGCTTACTTTTGTGGGGTCGCTTTTCTTTCGCGCGGTCGGATGGACTTGTAGCTATGGCACGTCGCTCGGCGCGATTTCAGAAGTGTCAGAAAAACAGAAAAAGCGATGCATACTAGACATAGATTCCCAAGTTGAGTTCCAGCCTATCCTCCCCTCCCATAAAAAACGTTAATTATTGAGACGAAGATGAGTTTTCTATGACGATGATGATGATGGTGATGACGTAGGGTGTCAAGTTGATCTTGGAAAACCATCCCAGTCTGGATCCCCTGATCATCTTCATCTGTCCGCCGTCCTTGGCGGCGCTCAAATCGCGACTCGAAGGGCGCGGAACCGAGACAGTCGCGAGCCTCGAGAGTCGTCTCGGCATGGCCCAAAGCGAGATAGACTATGCCAAGGTTCCTCCGTTCTTCCTTCCTTTTTTTTGGGCGGGAGGGCTGATTTTGTCTTGCTTTTGCCGGACCGCTTCGGTTTTCGGTGCCGTGTGTTAGTCCGGCGCGCCTCATTTGGTCATCGTTAATTTGGCACTCGATCTCGCTTATCAGAAGTTTCTGGCGGCGTGTACGGTCGATATCGATCTCGATATCGATCAATTTCCTACATCGGATCCTTTCCCTTTTTAATAAACCAATCATTAATAAAATCATTTTTTTATGTCTCTCTTTCTATTTCTTCAATGTTTGTTTTTTACCGTTTGTTTGGGTGGTCACATTTTGATTCAATTCATCTCGTTTTGTCTTTCTTTTCTTTACAGATCCGCTATGTACATACATAGAATTTATAATCCTTCATTTTTTTTTTTTTTTTTGTTATTTTGACCAGTTTTTTTTTTTGGTAGAGAAATCCATTTTTGTGCGCTTGAGAATTTTGTATGTCAAAAGAGGTTTTTGGTGGTTGAATGAAGGCTCTGAATGTCTCCTGTGTCATGAAGCCTACATATGTTAAATGTACATATAGGAACCCCCCACAAGAGTATGTTTTGGGGAGAACCATTAAGCGTTTGAGGTGAAAACGGCATAATGGCAACATATCTCCCAAGAACACAAGAATTCAAGATTTGATGGTGGATGTTATTTCAATAGATAGCTGAAAGAAATATGAGTTGAGCACCATCATTGGACATAGACTTTCTTTTTTTTGAGAATGGGTTGGATGTACTCATAAAACTGGTGGTCCTTGGTTCTACTAAAGCTGTTTTTTTTATCTCCATAAATGAGCACGGAGGGAGGTCTAAGACTTGATGTCAATCAAGCAAGTGGCTATGTATAGTCAACATAAACTCTCAATAACAATGATTCCCAATGGCAAGTTGATCAAGGAGGTTTGTGGTATCAAACTAATAGGATCCACTCAATCAATTTGAGCTTGGTCGAATTGCAATTGATGAAATACAAATCTGAGTCCCTGCTCTTAGATTTCTATTTCATCAGTTGAAATCTAACCAAGTTCAACTAATATGGGTTGTTTGGATGCCAGAAACCTGGCCAATTATCTTGGCCGTGTGGCGGCTGGATTGGTCTTGTTCAGACTCAGTGACTGACATTGGAGTTCTGGGAGGAACTCAACAGACGATGTTTGTGTGAGTACTTCAGGCACTTTACAAAGACTGGAGACTGTAATTTCACTACTGTACTATCATATGCTCTTATTTCCATCAAAAATCAACAGCCTATTATGTTCTATAATTCTATGGAATGATGGTGTAAGCAGATACATATAAGGTTACCGTTAGATTTCAATCAGGTGAACACAAAAATCAAACAAGAAAAAAAAAGAGAGATTGATGTATCAAGGTGAAAACAGTTAACAAAACATAGGTGAGAGAATTATGTACCTGGAATGAAGGCGTAAAGAGAGAGGGTGAGGGACATAAAAGGTTTTGTTGCCATTCTAGGAAGGAGACTTTGAGAAGCACTATAAGAATAACCTACATAACAAGATTATATGCTAATCCTGCAATTATAAACACTATGTAAATACCACACCACATTCTGCCAAAAATCCTCTGCGCACAAATTTGGGGAGTATGGGAATCCATAATGAGAAAAAAAACACTGTTGTAATGGTGGCATCCACTCAAACTCAGACTGGTACACCTTCACATATTGGAGGACTTCCCGTCGTAGATCTAGAATGCAAACTTAATTTGGTGGCGAAGACTCTTCCAGATTTTGTTTTCACCACCCAATAAGATTTGGAATCTGGGATTTCAGATTCCAAATCAGTGAAGGGAAGTCCTCCATTGAGTGAATACAAAAACCTCGCAGGTTTTGTTTGGCTCCCAGAGCCTATTCCCTTATTTATTTGTGGTTGTGGAAGTGGATTGTGGATTTTGTAGTATCCATAAGGAAATCGGTTACACTGATTGTCTTACAAAGATTTACAACAATCACTGAAAGAAGAGATAAAAAAAAGTGGAACAAAGAAGCAAAAGATGAAAAGTCAGAGAGAGAGAGAGAGAGAGAGAGAGAGACAGATGCTGATTTGTTGAGCACCTTTTCATGTTGATGGGGTATGAGCTACATGGTCAAGTAACCCAACCAATTTAGTTCCTCCTCCTCATAGACCGCAGTTATACTAGGAACATTATATAAGGGGTAATTCTTTTTTTGGTAGTTGTTGCTGTTGGAAATTGGACTGGAAGAATTCTTTCCAAAACAAATGTATAATATTACAACTCAAAGAAAGTTTTGATTTTGATACTGATGACCTACAACAAGCAGTTAGACTAGTCATTCGACCAAAACTTAAAAAGCCAAGAGAGAAAGAGAAAGACAAAGTGGATATAAGAATACGGGAGAAATGCTTGAACTTGATGAATGTGGACTCTGTTGTGATTTGGTTTTGAATCAACACAATGTAGTTAGTTACAAACTAATTGTAGATCAGTTTATGATAATAAGCCAGAAATGAAGAAGATTAGATTTCAGGAAGGAAGCGAATTATCAGAAGATGGAATGCGAAGATTTTTCTGTGACCGGATGAGTTTTTCGATTTCCAATAGCTCAGTGCGTATGTTAACAAGAACAAGAAGAGAGTCCAAAGAGTTGTGAAAGTCGATTTGAGAATGACGGAGTGAGGGTGGAGGTAAGGGCGCGAATTGGAGGATAGGATCAGGTATTTCATTCTTGATTATTGGGACACTATCTTGGCTTGATTTCTCAGAGTGAGCAGTCCTTCGTTTTCGAAGATGGTTAGAAATATGTTCTGTGGTCCGGTCTTCATTGCTCCTTTCGGAACTCAGTGTTTGGTCGCGATTGATGACTAGCTTGAATCGGCTTGGATTACTAGATCGTACATCTTCCTCCTTATCCTTCGAACCTTCCGATTCGATCAATCTATTAATCTAGATTAGGATCCTAATAATTCGATTGTAAAGGATTATCAGTGTTGTACTTACATGGTTCGGTTGGGTAATCGTGAGCTTAAATCATAGCTGTCTGGTCCAACTCGTGAATGACCCAAGATGAGTTTAGATTTAGAAAGATTTAGAAATGCCTATACATAGATTCCAAAAGTTAAAGAAATTAGGTTATCAAGTTTCTTGAAATCAGTCTTTGCAAAATAAATGGTAAAATCTTACGGATTGGAAGTGAGACTGTAGTTGATCGTAGATGGCATTGTATCGATCGAGTAGGTTGAGGTAGCTGAGTAGTTGGCAGTCTAGTTGTTCCATTTCTTGAAATAGTTGTGATCGTGCACTGAAGAAAGTGGGGAGTCTGCCCGGATGTCACAGAGCTGTCGCAGTCCGCAGCGTTTGCGCAGCCCAGCCAAAGCCATTCGCGATATGTAATTGTTCGATCACAAAAAAAAAAAAAAGAAGAAAGAAAGAAAGATGCGACAACTGTTCAGTGGTCTGATTACTACTACCATCAGATTATCGGCAAGACCATCGATCGATCGATCGAATATCAGGACGATCCATCGAAGACTATATTCAGCAATCACCAATAACCTCGAATTCGATCCAGAAATCGAAAGAGAATTGGCTCGGTTACCCGCTAAAAAATCTCAAGATGCTAGGAGAAGACTTCGTAATGAACGTAGGGCTGAAATTAATGGGGTCAGTCATAGAAAACTTACATTTTGTTTGACTGCTCATTGATCTCTATAAAGTACAGCAATCGATGGGAAGGAAAGATACAGTAATGAGTTAGTTTTCGAGCTCCTCAAGGAAAAAACAGTGACTAAGAGTGTGGTGTTTCAGTTCCCTATATTCCACCCTATGAAGGACCAGATCCGAGTTCTTCGCGTGGCTTGTGGACTCATCTCAAGGTTGGATGGAAGAAGAACCAAGTCAAGGATGCCTGGGGTCAATGGCTTGGTCAACGACAATCGTCGGTGAACTTTCTCTTGTAAAATGTCTTTTTTTTGTATGGTCAGATCACTGAATTTTGTCTATCTCTCTCGTAGGAAACAAAATGTTGATTCGGTTCTGTCTCCGGCCAATCCTTCTTGGATGAAAGACTTTCTTGATGAGGCTTATCGGACGATCATTCTGGCACATGAGACCGTCACCTCGTCAGTCTTTTTAATTTAGTTTTGTGTGATAAGAACCAGGTGAAGTTGAATCTGGTTTGATACAGTGGCTCATTTGAGGAAGCAGAAGTCAAGAGATTATTACACCCATCGATGATCGAATGTTTACGCGAGAAACGGAAGAGGTTATTGAGTTGTTATAGTCCAAGTCATCAGATGAGTTGGATCAAGCATACACCGAGTTCTGAAGCCAAGGCATCATCGAAAGAAATAGAGATCGTGGCGATGCGTGCGGCTCCGTTTGATCAAGGTGGTACGATCGTCCAGATTGCAGTGCGATTCCGAAGTCTCCAGAGTCTTGAGATTCGAGATGAGCGGGCTTTCCTAGTCTTTGGCTCGCACACCCAGCCCCAGCCGATGATGGAAGTGAGCGTGTTTGTTGTTCTTGTCGGGCGAGATGGATTGCTGATAGAGTTGGATGGACAGTATTTTGTGTTCCAGAAGCGATTGGGTGAAGTGGATGGCTGTTTCCGGTTGCTTGAGCAAGTTGAGGAGGATGCTAAGCCTGGCTGTCTTCCTGTCTGAGTGTTGTTTATATTAGTTCTTCCATTTTTTTTTTTTAATTTTTTAATTTTTGATAATCAACCACAACAATGTCCGACGAACGCACCCAACTCTTGAGCAACTCATTCAGACCTTCGCTTCCCTTCTACAATGCTCACTATCGCAAGTTTCCCTCCAGACAACGCACCCTCTTCATCATCATCTCATTCGTCCTCGCCGCCGTCGCAGTCTATCTCTACAACATCTACACCCATCGTGATCTCGTCGACAGTCTCGCCCATTCCATCGAGAACCTATCCACCTGTGCCTCCTGTCAGGCCCTCCTCGTCCCACTCATCTCCATCGCCCATCTCGGCGACCAGAAACTCTTCTCCACCCTCGTCTCCTTCTGCACCGGCTTGGGAATACAGGACCCAGAAGTCTGCAGGGGGGCACTCGGTGCTCAGGCTCCCATCCTGGCCCACTCCCTCAGATCCATGTCCCTCCGTGGTCCAGCAGCCACCCTCTTTTGTGCAAAGACCTTCGGCTTGTGCGACGACCCTCCCGTACGAGATTGGCCCGATATCCCCTTGCCGCCTCCTACCCTCCCTCAACTCTTCCTCAACGTCTCATCTCCTCAGAAACCAGCCAGCCTTCGTTCTCCCTCAGCCCACACGCGTCCAGCCTCTCGTTCATCATCTCGCTCATCTCCATCGCGCCCTAGAAAGGAAACCTTACAAGTTATCCAAATCAGTGATCTACATATCGATAGGGAATACACAGTTAGTCATCACCAGTCCTCACAAACTCACACCTTGCTTATCATCTTCCACCTTGTGCTCTCAAGATCGGGGCCGATGCCAAATGCGATCGTAATTTATGCTGTCGACCTAATCAACCTAGCGACTTGCCAAACAAAACTCTCATCCCTGCCGGACCTTATGGTCATCACAACTGTGATTCACCCGAATCTTTGTACATAAGGATGTTGAGAGCTTTGCCGGAGTTAGTCTTGTATTTTTTACCTCCTTCAAAAAGCCTCGACTTTGGACCTCAGCTGATCTCTTGCGTTCTCCGTCGGCTTTCCAAAGTCATGCGCCTAGAGCAAGTTTCGCCATGCATACAGGAGATATGGTCGATCGTGAGTGATCTCCACCGGGTTTAGCATCGGCTGAACTAAACCATACTCCAATATCACAGATGCGGTCTGGACATCAGTTCGAAAAGAAGTAGAAGACGGAATCCAACAAGGTCATTCTCAGTATCACACCCATTCCAAAGTGCCACTCTACGGTGTGATTGGGAACCAGTAAGTAGTACACATTATCATTATCCTTGGCTCTCCTCCCCAAAAGGCTTCCAACCGTTGTTTTTCTAACAGATCGGCTCTTGGCATCCCAATATACGCAGTGACGTCGCGCCCACCAACTCCTTCCCGCGGAATACAACCATCACCACTCTCTCATCTCAATGGGATATCGAACTTTTCTCGAATACCTGGGCCAAATGGATTGGTGATGAAGGTGCCCAAGTCCTCCAGGCTACATCGGGATGTTATAGTAGGGTCCATCCAGGGACGAACCTGAAGATCATCTCACTCAACACTGGATTTTGGTACAAGGCAGTAAGTCAAGCACTTCACCATCTGCTCACTACTTCCACTCGGCTGATATCTTGGTCTCCCCCCTCCAAATGAAAAAGAACTTTTGGCTGTATGATTCTGATGATTTCCAGCCCGACCCTAATGGAATCCTAGCTTGGCTTATCGGCGAACTCCAGGACGCTGAGACGCGAGGACAGAAAGCCTGGATCATCGGCCATCTTTCACCGGGGAAGGCTGATTGCTTGCACGAGCCTAGCCGGTACATCAACCAGATCCTCAGGAGATACAAGCACACGGTATGTTCACACAAAGCTCATGGATTTATGCTGTCAGCTCATGTGCAATTGTTTCCCGTTTTAGATTGCTGCTATGTTTTTTGGTCATACCCATCGTTCTGAATGGGAAATTGTATACGAGGATCCTCAGCATCCATCGGCTGATACCGCCGTCGGGATCATCTACATTGGCCCGGCGATGACACCCGAGTCGGGTAACCCAGCCTTCAGAGTTTACGACGTTGATCCGGAGACATATCAAGTGCTAGACTTTCACGAGATCATCACGAATCTCTCATCGCCTACACACCAGAACCATCCAGAATGGTTTGAATACTATTCCGCCCGGGATATCTATGGAAAAATGTTGATGGATAACAATTTGGATCCGTTCCCGGCAGGACAAGAGACGACCCCATTGGATGGAAGCTTCTGGCATAAAGTGACCGAGGTGCTTGAGGTCAGTTATCCGGAATTCGAGAAATTCTTCCATCGGCTTACCCGGGGTGCCGACCAACCCTCGGACTGGAAACCTTGCTACTCGGGCGAGTGTCGAAAGAAATGGGTGCAAAACTTGCGCTCATCTCAGAGCGAATCCAACCAGTATCCCAACCAGGTTGGTCTCCATATCGAATCGGTCAACTCTACCCTCTCATCCGGCTCGTCCGATACCCCGCTGGTCAAGAAAGGATTCCAGCTCAATGAAGACGAGGAGGACGGCGAACATGTTTGTGGCGACTTGGCTAGCCTCTATCGTCACGCCAAGGCCCGTCTTCCTAACCTGAAATCCCAGAAGGTTTGTTCCCTTCCCCCACCCCCCCCCGCTATCACATATCAACTGTTGGAGTTACTCATCTTTTCCCTACTTTCCTTTTTTTTTTTTGTCTTTTAGCTCGTCATTCCTACCCAACTCAAACGCGACATTCGTTCTGCACTCCGTCAACCATCAACTGCAGCTTGAAAACAAACAGCACCACACATCACCCCTTATTTCCCTTTCCTGTTCTCATTTGTTATTTTTTTTTTGACCACCCACAAGAAAAAGATGGATGGGTCGTCCTATCAGTCCTACCTGAGCTCGAGGAAAAATCTTGCTCGCCATCGTCGTCGTCCGTCTTTGTGACTATATATAGAAGACTGTATGATTTATCGTTTACCATGGTGTATTTTTTTTTTATTCCTTTGTTTATGCCGTAACCAATTTAATGTGTTTTCTCTCTCTCTCTTTTTTGGTTGTTCTGTTTCTTGTATTTAAACAGTTGTTAGGTCTTCCCCTATCTAGTAATAGTTGGATGTACTTATGTACATGTAAATGTACAACACGGTCTTGAATTTTTTTTTATTGCTGCTGGATGATTTTCTATTGATGGCTTTTGGGTGGGTTGGATGGATGTGTTTTATAAGATTTGCCTAATCAACTACATAAATCAAGAAAGATGTCAGGATTTTTTTTGCATAGAATTTATATGTTTATGTTTATTGGGTAATTGAAAGAACAAATAAAAAATATAGTCACTGTTGTGGTAGAAATTATTCTCTAATGATGATTTGTCGAGACCTATACGGGAGGGAGACATTAATCCAATCCATAAAAAATCGTGAGTTCATCTTGTGGTTATCAATTTCACAAAAAAAAAAAAGTTCAACCAGTGGCAGAAAAGAAAATCACATGACTTTTTGAAATGTGAGTGAGTTGGTGTGGCCTGGCCTAAATGGTCTACATAGAACACATGTAATAAAGATGTGGGAGTCATTCAATCACTGTAACCTACCTGAGAGAAAAGAAAGAGAAGGAGATCATTAAGTTGTGCTACAAAAAAAGGTGAGTCAAAGGATAAGCAAAGCCACAAATTTATGTGTGTGTGGGGGGATTATCATGGGAGAAAGATTTAGAAAACTAGGGCTTTGAAATACATTGGAAGACTTCCCTTCGACTCTGTAGCCCCCTACAGAGTCAGATTTACAATTTTCAATGCCAGAATTGATTTACACGAGCTTTTTAAGGTACCTACAGATTTCTTACCAAGAACCACACCGATCACATCCCTCACATCCACAACCCCCAAAACAAACCATGGCTCCAAGTTCAACTGCACTACACCGATCCACTGCTCAAACCCAGTCCACTCAAGCCTCTGCTCAATCCACCACGCCTGGTTCAGCTCAGACCCCACCTCAAAGACGACCGTCCATCAACTCATCTCTCTCCTTGTTGTAGCGAATGCCCCGACGCCTACAGACGCTGGTCGTCAGTCCTCCAAAAAGACTCTGCACGCTTCTAGCCTTATCATTTCTGTGTTCTCAAAGCCGAGCTGAGTCGATCACAGATCAGTTGTCTCTATGGATGGTTACTATCGAACGTCAGACCCGCTTTTCCAAACGTATTCCAGATATACATGTTGTTTCTTGCTCAATTACATAGAATTACATAGAGTCATGTGGTTCCTGTTTTTTTTTTTTTTTTGCTGCTGAATGGTTTAACAATCGATCGATCGTTTCTCTAGTTTTTTTCTTCTTCCTGCTGGATATTTAACGACCGATTCTTTCTTTTTTATTGTTTCTCTAGATTTTTTTTCTTCCTGCTGAGTGTTTTTACGATCGATTATTTATTTTTTATGCGCTCGTTTGTTTGTCATGTCCATTGAAAAATGATAATGAAGAATAAAGGATAACAAAAAAGTCATGTGCTGATTTGTTTGCCATGGTCAATAGACAATGAGATCGAAGAATGAAAGGTAACAAAACCAACAGTCCGACTAATTCTGCACTGCCCAGAATCGATTCAAATGTGGCAACATCGATACCCAATGGCAATGAACGCTCGGTCATTGCCACCATCTCGCAAGTGAGTCCAGACGGTTTTATTGATCGGAATGGCTCTCGTCTTCCCAAATAAGCCAGGGACGTGATGGCCATCACTGTATCATCGTCGTTGTCCTCCTCCTCTCGAGTTCTTCTTTGAGCATGGCGGTGTGTGGTTGTTGGTGGAATCTGGCAGCTGTTTTTGTAGATCTGACTGCTCAAGACCGACGGAAATGTAAATTTCCAAGGGTCTGTATTTTTAGGTTTGAATTGTGTAAATCTGGGTCTGTAGGGGGCTACAGAACCGAAGGGAAGTCTTCCATTTACAAAGAGCTTATATGTAGTTGAGATGTATATGTATGTACATAAAATGGGATTTTGAGCGTGTGCTTGATGTTACTTTTATTCCCTTAGAAACTGGTTTGATTTTGTGGATAAAAAAGAGTTCTCTGAGATGTAATAACATTGTCCTTGGTTGGTTGGTGACATCCTTGACAAGCTGCTCTCGAATGGCCAAGTGTTGATGTTGCACACATCTCAAGACCAAAAGAAGCTGCTCAAAATCTTCAGGGAGTGGCATGTTTGTATAGGGGGTTGGAAAAACGACACCCGGAGATTGGGCAAACGACTCCCACGACCGAGTCGACGTGCAATCTACCACAGGGATTGGGAGTCGTTCTCCTAAAGTGAAAAAATAGAAATAAAATAAAATAAGAAAAAAGGGAGTCGGTCTCCCAAATCCGCCGTAGACTCGGCGGATTTGGGAGTCGTCCTCCCTGGCCGGAAGGATTTCCTTCGGGTCAGTGGACCGGAAGGATTTTCTTCCGGTCAGTGGACCGGAAGTATTTTCTTCCGGTCAGTGAGCATTTGTACCTCACAATCGGAAGGATTCCCTTCCGGTTGATAAGGTCATTGTACCTCATCAACCGGAAGGATTTCCTCCCCGCTGATGAGGTTTTTGTAACTCATCAACCGTAAGGAAATCTTTCCGGTTGATGAGGCTTTTGTAACTCATCGAGTGGAAGAACTTCCTTCCAATCGATGAGGTACAACGCCCTCATCAACCGGAAGGGAATCCTTCCGATTGTGAGGTACAAATGCTCACTGACCGGAAGAAAATACTTCCGGTCCACTGACCGGAAGAAAATCCTTCCGGTCCACTGACCCGAAGGAAATCCTTCCGGCCAGGGAGGACGACTCCCAAATCCGCCGAGTCTACGGCGGATTTGGGAGACCGACTCCCTTTTTTCTTATTTTATTTTATTTCTATTTTTTCACTTTAGGAGAACGACTCCCAATCCCTGTGGTAGATTGCACGTCGACTCGGTCGTGGGAGTCGTTTGCCCAATCTCCGGGTGTCGTTTTTCCAACCCCCTTTGTATATATGGTGGTTCAAAGCTTTAGGCTCAGTGGAGGATGTGTGATTCCTTTGGGTGGAAACGAATTGACACAGAACAGCATGTGCTTTTCCATATCAAGTCCATGGAGCTAGGGAAGGCAAAAGTAATATATAAGACTTTTTTCACACAGCAGAAACCATGGAAAGCGGAAGATTGCAGGGGGAGGGCACACAGGAGCACCAGGAGGATTGGAACAGCAATAAGAGGTACCACAATTAACATAGGAGGGGAATGGGTGTAAGGATCAGCTAGGCTGGGAGAGTTGTGTGATGTAGATCGTGGAGCCAATGAGGAGGCTGAGTGAGCTGTGTAACACGGCATGCATTTGGAGGCTTTTCAAGGGGTTGGAAATGGAAGGTGTTGGGTGGGGTTAAACCAAAGCATGGGAATACACTGACTTCACAGAGGGTAGGAGATGGTTTCATGAGTGTGAGAGCCGACTTGTGGGGGAGTGAGATGAGGTGGAGATTTTTGGAAGAGAGAGGGATAGGGTGACAATGACATTGAGTCATTGGAAAATCAGGGAGCCAGTATTGAAAGTCCTATTAACAAATAAAAAAGGATTCAGTATTGTGGTGTGTGGTGTTTGTTTTGCCGATTTGATTTGTGTGTTGCAAAATTAACAGCAATACACACAGAGTTTTCTTGATCATTTGTAGAACAGATTAAAAAATAAGGCATTCATTGATACCTTGGCACCAACTGAAGCAGATCACTAGTGGTGAGGCGTTTTTCCTGGCACACCATCTGATTTGGCATTTAAGATTGGATTTTTACATTAGTTTGAAGCTCCAGGAAGAAGTGTGATTAATTCAGGAGTTTTTTGCTAGTGGGTTACTAGCAACTCAAACAGGTGGTATCTTCTTCTTGACAGGAGCTCTAGATTTCTTTGATTCTTCCATGACTGAAGCTTTTCTTGTTGATTTTCTGATGCTTAGGCTTACAATCTTCTTTTCTTCTTCAAATCTTCCTTATCCTGTACTTTTCCTCGTTTGTGCTCTTCTCATCCAAAATTTAAAACTCAAAACACCATGAAAAATGGGTTTTCTCTGGCTATACAAGTAATATGATGAGGTAAAAAGGCCCCTTGGTAATTTTTGGTGCCAATTGTATAGCTAGAAACTGTCAGAGGTGGGCTACTCCAGAGCATACAAGAATCCACTTGATGGAGACTTCCTGAGATAATCCAGTGGCTTGCAAGTCATAGATGAGTTCTGATTGGATCAAAAGAGTTCAAGCCCAGCCAGTGATAAGCTTTGAGAGGTTCTGAATGAACTGTATGATTTTTAGATGTTGATTTCTGTCAACCACTGAGTAAATACCAGCATACCTAGTATTTACCACGTGCTAGCAAGCCTCATAAACCCTCTACATAGTTTTGTTTTACCTTGTACAGTTTTTTTTTACCTTGTACAGTTTTGTTTTACCTTGTGCAGTTTTGTTTTACCTTGTACAGTTTTGTTTTACCTTGTACAGTTTTGTTTAGTATTGTTTAGTATTGTTTAGTTTTATCTGGTTTTGTTTGATTATTATTTTTCAATCCCTTAATAATTATCACAGCCAAAACCTTGCCTTAATAATAATTAAGAGACTTTACTTGTATTTATTTAAATACTTTATTATTTAATTATTAGCATATTTTCACGCTGAAACATGCTTATAATTAATTATACTTGATATTTGCAAGTATTCCACGAAACTGTCAACACATGTATACTAGATCTGCTTAGAACAAAATCAATCTACATGATGTCATTAATATCTGACAGTGATCACACTAGCTGATCTTGATCACATCAATGTACATCTGAATTGATAGACTGATCCTTGTTGAATCATGCTGTGCCCTGCACATCAATTGATCAACTGATTCTTTGATCCCTCTGTGCGCTGTAAGAAGCTCCTTCCTTGGGAATGTAGAATATATAAGGACCATAGATCTTCTATCATTGTCCCCCAACCCATTACACCGTCACATATTCAGCAGAACTAGATTAGTTAACTTTCCACAGTTACACTCAACCTACATAGCAAAAATCAACCTTGTTCTCTTATATACAAATACCCATAAGTCCACAATCTTCATTTATTGCGCTGAATATCCTTGTAGCGGCCCATAAGATCTTGAATAATTCTGGAAGCAGTATCCCTATTGTTAGTCCATTCTTGTTCTAGGATATTAGCACTCACCCCGCGGTAAGTCCCAACTTACTACGCACCAAACCATTCCCTGGCTTTAAAGGCAGCAGGAAGAATCTGAGGGCAGACTCTAGATTTCCCTCCCAATTACATTGGTCGAGAAGATTCTACTGTCCTGGTCAAGGCTAGAATATTAACCCCTTGATTCTTCTGTTTAAATACAGGAATCCTTTACTCAAACCACACTTTTTCTATCCAAACCTTACTCAACACTCATAGTACAACCATGAAACATCCAGGTTAGTAACATAGAGGCTGACAATTGGGGGTCTGGCCTCTTTTACCAGTAAAATCAGTAAAGTTTTACTGATTTGACCTCTTCTTTTACTACTTTTCACACCTTGTGCGCTCCAAAATGGCCTGTTAAAGGTAAATGGAGATTTGAATCCCTCAACCTTTCTACACTTGTGACAAAGCAGAGCTGGCAGAGGCTCTACTCGATGATCCTGATCTTATCATAGCCCAAGAAACCCTATTCTATACCATCAAGGGAGAACTCTCTGATCAATTCTGGAATTGTAAAGTTGAATTACATTACAAGATCTGGACAAACTCTTACTATACTCCCTCTGGAGAACCCTTCTACTTTCACATCTATCATAAAGAGCTTCTCTCTGAAAACAGAGTACTCACCCGTAACTCTTACATCTCCGCTTTTACCCATCCCTTCTGTGAACACCGCGTGCAGTGTCACAAAGAGGAAAAGACCTACTTTGCCATTGTTTCTAAACCTCATTCTGATTCACCTCCTTTACAATCATACTACAACCTCACAGAAGACTTCTGAACAGTTGTACTCCTCATTCTTGCTCTATTTCTCCGTGAAAATCCTTAAAAACACCAAAAATAGCCTGTTTTTAAGCCTCTGCTATCACTTTTCACAAAATAAAAGTCACTAAAAAATTGTTTCATTACTATAAACTCTAGAAAAAAATTAACTCTGACAAAAAATTTGCTCTTATTCCTTTTATTTTTCCTACTTAAGTACCGCTTATTGTTGAACTTTCGTTGAAACTATCTGTGAAATCTGATCAACACGCGCAAAACTCTCCACAAAGCCAATCAATCTCATCATTTGAAACCTAATCAAGGACATTCAAGCTCAAGGTTGTATCGGTCTTGTCAATCACTCGGTTATCCTCCCTGCATCTCTTTTCCTCGACAGTCATCCTTCAATCACCCATCTACTCACAATTGACCAAATCCTTCTCAATCCCTCTCAGTCACCTCACTCAACCAATCCTCAATCGCTCTTGATCTTCCTTTTCATTCTCTCTTGTTTCCTGTTTGTTCTGTTTGTTCTGTTTCTTTTCCCTTTTCTTCAATCTTCCTAAAAACTCTCAACTCTCAACTCTCAATCTCGTCAAATCTTCCTCAACCAACTCAATTCATAATCAATCCGGTGAGATTTAAAAAGCCCATGACTCACTCAACTACCTATTCTTAAAACTAACTTTTCTTTTCTCAGTCCTTTAAATCTTCTGTTGTCCATCTTCTTACTTATTAGCTGTCTGTCTATATCCAAAAGATATCTATCGGGTTTGTTTCTTATTTCTTTTCTTTTTCTTCATAATCTTGTTTTCTTTGTTTTCCTTTTTCTTACTTGTTTCTTTTTTCAGTTCTGGTTTTGGTTTTTAGCAATCAAAATTTAGGCTTCTCACTTATTTTCTTCAGGAATCCACGATCTCCCTGAAAGAAAATTTTCTCGAAAATTCTGAGTAGACCAATCGAACTAAAAGTGTCAATTTACTCTACTAGGATTTTTTCCCCACACTTGTAGATCTTCCATTCCTACGGCAGGAGCCTCGGGATCCCTCGCGGATCACTTTTTACACATCTCCCTCGACTACAGTGAGTGGTAATACACCAGATCCTGTAGATCTTCCCCGGTTCACCACTCAATATAGTTTGAACTGTATATTCCCCCGGATTTTCCAGGATCTACACACTAACAACCTTGTGCGATTACTCTAAAACCTTTACCGACCCACTCCCATTTCCTCACCGACGAGCACAGAGACACCTGTAGCTCGGTCATTCCTCATCCGAAAATCTTAGTAGCTCAATCGCTCCGTCTCGACGAGACGAATCCAACGCAACCACTCCCGTCGTTGTTAAATACACCCCTCACCGACTTTTCTCTTACCGGCTTGAACTTTTTCTTTCGAAAAAATTAAAAATTCATAAAAAATTATTTAAAAATTATTAAAAAGTAAGAAAAAATTATACAAAAATGTTTCTTTGTTTTATCACATTTCTGACTCATTTTTTTTTTCAAAAATACCACGTACAGTGGCACCAGAACCTACTAGCGCAGCTACTCCTACAGACAAATTAACCAATTTGTTTGTAACTACGCCTTACCAAAATCCAAGAGGACAAGAACCTGTTGAGCGCAGCTCCAGAGAATCCTCCTTAGCAGTATCCGATAAGTCTTCAGGTAAATTATTAAATACAATAATTACCCGTGTAGACAATCTCTTAAATCTGACAAATTCTCAAATTTCCATGCTAAAATATTACAAAATGGCACCTCCAAACCTCAGATCTAGAGGTTATAATGGAAGAAAGACATCAGGAGAGACCCAATCAGACAGGGGATTCCCACCAGAGTCAGTTATTCCGAAAAATAAAAATACTAAAAATATCATGTGTACTGATACACAAAATATTTCTGGCCCTTCTAATAGTCTCAGACAAGGAGAAATTTGAGAGATACTTTTACAGGATGAAGGACAACAAGAACTGGCTCAAGGATGTCAGAAACAGGTCCAGCTACAGAGCTATCAAAGCCCACTTAAAGTTCTACCAGGAGGACTTCCAGGCTATGGTAACACTCCTAGGCAAGGAATTAGCACTGGAAAGAACCAAAGGATGGAATCCCCTGTCCCTCACCGTGAACCACTTCTGGGTGTAACACAACAGCCCTCCCAGACCTTCCAGACCCAGTTCCAGAATGTCCTACCAGTCCCACAATCACAACTCCAGGCATCCCAAGAACACCAACAGGAACAGAGCCCGGATTCCCTCTACGACAAAAAGATAAGAATGGCCAGATCTCTCCAAGGTACATACCAACACTTGGAGAGAGGCAAGATTCAAAGACAAGAGAGGGTTCAAGTAGATCCTCCAGAGGACTTTTAAATAGTTGTAACAATTCTCCCCGCTCAGATTCCATCTCCCTTCTTAGCAATCCTATAGATCCTGAACAAGGAGATTTGCATAAATTATTTGATGTCTGTTTGCGCCAAATTGACAAATATGCCAAAAGAACCTTGCACTTTAACAATAAAGAATTCAATAAGTTGAACAAAAATATTGTTGAGTTAAATGAAGAACAATTGAAATCTGTTAAAGATCAAGAACAGATTATTAAGAATTGTACAGAACACGTCGTGGAAGTAACCACTAGTGTTGAAGATATCTGTTTATACTTACCCCAAATGGAAGAATCAATTTCTGCACAAATTTCCAAGTTCATGGGTACAGTGGAAAGAAATCTTGAAGAACATACTTCCCAGATATATCAGATTCTTAATAAAATCAATAGTTTGGATACAAAATTCAAACATTTACAAGATGACACGCTCAACAAAGTCAAATCACAATTTGCAACATTTGAAGACTATTGCAACAGAGTAGATCAGAAAATGGAGAAATTGTTGAGATTACAGGAAAATAATTCTAGACAAATGAACATTATTCTAGAAAGATTTAGTCAACAATCTTCCAATAACAATTCAGAACATACAACAGATAGACATGTTCCTCCACATATTCCACAACCATCTCCAACCCTGGCAAAAAGTACAATGTTTAGAAATCAGAACTTGAGAGAAACAAGTGACAGTAATACTTTACCTCCAAGAAATGCTGACAGCAATGTACCATGACAAACCAGAGAGATGAACAATCAAAGCATAGAAGAATTAGATGAAGGACAGATTAATAAATTAATTCTTTCTAATTTACCCAAAAGCAATGAATGGCCAACCTTTTCAGGGGAAGGAGAATATGACCACTACACATTTATTGATTGGATTGATAAATTGATACAAGATACCAATGCACCTGATGGATTAATATGCTCAAAACTTTCTACAACTTTAACTGGTATAGCCAACACATGGTATATTACCAGAAGAAAAGAAGTTGGTATTAAGAAATCTTGGGAATTCTGGAAAGAAGAAATAATCAATAAATTTAGTACTCATAATTGGAAAAGGAAAATCAAAACTGCCTTCAGAAGAGACAGATTTAATGTGCAAGGAGATACTGAACCTGCTGTATGGGTAACTCGACAGTTTAACAGATTGAAAGCTGTTGAAAGAGACATTGATTATATTAATATCAATGAGAAATTACTTTCACAACTTGATCAAAAGACTGAATATATGATGAAAATGGAAGTAGATTAAGATACTGGATTATCTGAATTTATCACGCAATTGGAACATATTGTAAATGTCAAAAAGAGTAAGAAGAATAAGGAAAAACTCAAGACATTTAAGAAAGAACATTATAAAGATAAGAAACCTGAGAAATCTGATTACAATAAGGATAAAGAAATAACTTGTTATGATTGTGGTAAACCTGGACATAAGTATCACAAATGCCCTAATAAAGATAAACCAACAGGCAAGAAAATTGGTTTAATGCACTATGAAGATAATCAAGTTGATTTGTCAAATTCAGATTCCTCCAGTGTTGAATCTTTACCAGATTCTGATGACTCTGATTCTGAATCAGAAATTCAAAGAACCAATGAAATTCTTTGTTCTGAAGAAGAATGTATTGCCAATATTGCTCCAATACCTGATAAGAGTAAGAATAATCAGATAAAAATACTTCCAGTAAAGAATCCTGATTATGCGGGGAAAATGCATAAGAATGGTGGTACAAACATCACTAATATAAATTGTAATAAATTTAAGATTAAATGTTTGATTGATGGTGGTGCTTATTGCTCTATAGTAAGCCCCAAATTACTAGATAAGATCTATCCTGAATGGAAAGATAAGTTACAAGTAATGAAAGCTGAAAAGTTTTACAGCTGTAACAGTAGATTGAACCATTTGGGAGTAATTAAATTAAACATTATCTTCCCTCACTCTACTACTAGTGTACAATTTCCCTTAGAATTAGTAGTGATGGAAGATTTTAAATTGAAATACATTATATTAGGAAATGATTATATCATTAATTACGGTATTGATGTAATAAATTCTAATGGAAGATACTTTACCATTAATGGAGATCTCCAAACTAAATTTGAGCTTGGAGTAAGTGATAAATTAAATTTGGAACAATTATAATGCAATACTATAAGAAATTCTGAATTTGAAAGTACCATTGATGAAGCAAAGTATAATGAATCTCTGAAACCTGATGAGAAAGAGAAATTGCTTCAATTATTACACAAAAATCATTTGGCTTTTGCTACTACGGATGAACCATTTGGATGTATTAAAGGACATGAAGTAAAAATTAACCTTAATGCATCTAGACCTTACCCGCCTGCTCGAAGGAAAGTTGCTTATCCTGCTTCCCCTAGAAGTAGAGTTGCTCTACAAGAACATGTTACAGATCTTGTAAAAATGGGTTTTCTCAGAAAAGTAGGCACAAATGAAAATGTAGAAGTTACTACTCCTGTAATAATTGCCTGGCATAACAATAAATCTAGGATGGTTGGAGATTTCAGAGTGCTGAATACCTACACTATCCCTGATAGATATCCTATGCCAAAGATTAGTGAAGCTCTTACTGTATTACAAGATGCCAAATACATCACGTGTATGGATGTCTTAAAAGGTTTCCACCAAAATGTAATTCATCCTGATAGTAAACATTTAATGAGGATAATATTACATATGGGTATTTATGAGTATCAAGGAATGCCCTTTGGTACAAAAAATGCGCCTTCTCATTTTCAAAGAATGATGGATGTTGAATTCCATAGGGAATTAAGAGAAGGATGGTTAATAATTTATATTGATGACATCATTATATTCAGTAAAGATTGGGATGATCATCTGCAGAAAATAGACATAGTCTTACAAAGAGTTATTAAAATGAACATGATAATTTGTATGAATAAATGTCAATTTGATTTTCATGAATTAAAAGCTCTTGGTCACATAGTTTCTGGTCTAATTATAGCTATTGATCAGAATAAAGTAGCTGCTGTAATGCAAAAACCCATGCCTTCTAATGTCAAGGAAATTCAATCTTTCTTAGGTTTTGCCGGATATTATAGACAACACATCAAAGATTTTGCAAAAATTGGAGGATGTTTGTATAAATTAACCAGTCCAGGCTCCTCTTTTGAAATGACTGATAAAAGAGTACAAGCTTTTCATAAACTTAGAGAAATTTTGACAACTGCACAAATTTTATTGATGCCTGATTCTTCAAAACCCTTTAAGTTGTATGTTGACGCTAGTATGGAAGGACTAGGTGCTGCTTTACACCAGATACAATTTATTGATGATATGCCAAAAGAAGGAGTAATTTGTTATATGTCTAGGACCTTGAAAGACATTGAAAAGAAATATGGAGCTAGCCAATTAGAGTGCTTATGTTTAATATGGGCTCTAGAAAAATTATATTACTACCTTGATGGCTGTAACTTTGAAGTTATCACTGATTGTACCACCCTTAAAAGTCTTCTCAACATGAAAACTCCCAATAGACATATGCTCAGATGGCAGATTGCTATTCAAGAATGGAGAGGAAGTATGACTACTCTTCATAGAGAAGGAAATATTCATAAGAATGCTGATGGCCTTAGCAGATGGTCTTTGACTCATAATCCTGATAATCCTGCTTGGGATGGTGAAACTGCGGCTAAAATTATGAGTTTATTTCCTTTGCCAAACGATGAAGATAATCCTGCTTGTGATATTGATGAACCTGTACACATACACAGTTTACACTTCACTGAAATGGAAGAAGAATCAGTTATCAAAGTAATAAAAATATTTCTACCATCATTGAAATATTACAAAGTAAATTTAAACAAGATGATTTGATTAATTCTCTAGAAGAGCCTTGGCTTTCTTCATTCAAAGAAAACAGATTTGCGCTTCTAGATGGATTACTGTACTACAGAACCAAACATACTAGTGTAGTTACTTTGTGTTCTAAGGAACAAATTAATTTATTCTTGAAGGAATGTCACGACAATCCTACAGCTGGTCACTTTTCTTTTGACAGAACAATTGAAAGAATTAAAACCACGGCTTGGTGGCCCATGTTGAAGGTGTAATCCCTGTAGAAGGGAACATGGCCAATATGGCCACAACTGCTGGGCTCTATGCTGAGCCAGCTGCTGAGCACAGTACAGAGTGCTGCAACAATAAGAATAAGAATACACCAGAGGAATGGTGCATTCCGGCTAAGAGGATTAAATGCTGATGTACTTTATCAAGAGTAAAGTACAACTGCTTTCCTGGGAGAAAAGTAGTAAGACTTTTCTATCCATAAATATGGAAAGCTTAATAAAGCTTTCCTCCATTAAATGTCCACAAGACAATTTCTCTTCAGCATTTCTTCTCTATAAATACCAGGGCCTTTTGCCCCATCTAGTATCCTCATTCATTCACACACATTCACACATCCATCTCCACAATCTCATTCACTCATCCATCTCCACAATCTCATCACCATCCATCATACTCTTATCCACCATCACCATAACTTTTATATACATTAGATATATATATTTAACTTAAATAAAACCCTAAATATACCCCCATCTCAATACATTATCAGTACGGTTTTACCTCAATTTTTTATTTTTACACCTCAATTTTTTATTTTTACCTCGACCTCAGAATTTTTTTTTTACCTATGCCACTCGATAACATGTCGATCCCATACCAGTCAGCACGTTGAATACTCTTGAACAACAACAACTATCATGTCTGGTCCACTCTCATGGAGAGTGAACTAGACAATGTAGGTTGTATTGATGTTACAACCGACGAGGCAAGTGATCTCTCTCCAGAGAAAGAGAGGAAGGGCTACCACCTCATCGTTCGCTACCTAAGCGAAGAGGTACTCGGATACCTTTCAAATGTCATTAAAACCGACGAAAAAGGGAAGGGAAGCGTTGCCTGGAACTTGCTCAAAAGCAAGTTCGCGGGCAATACGACACACGCGAAAAGCGTCGCTTTCGGCAACTTGAACAAGATCAAGTTTGGTTTGGCGATACATCGCAGTTCGTGAACGATGTCCGAGCTGCAATTTCGCGACTTCGAGCGACAGGCCTCAGCATGGATTCTGAGTGCTTGTCTCTCACGATACTCCAGAAGCTTCCGAGGGCTTATGAATCCCTCGTCCGGATCATATCCCAAATGGAACCGATACCGAACAAGGAGGACGTTTTCAAGCGAATTGAAAAGGATGAACTCCAATTCAATTTTCGCGAGAAGAACGCCGAGGCTCTCTTTACTAAGAAGCCTTACAAGAATGGCTTCAAAGGAGAAAAGAAGCGAGCCAAGTGTTACAAATGTAACAAGCTTGGACATATCGCCAAGGACTGCTGGTCTAGCGGACCAGACAGTCACAACACGAACAAAAACAACTTTAAAAATCACAAAAAGACCTTAATAGCCAGCAACAACGACGACTATGAAGAAGAACAAGTGACCAGTTTGATGGCCGAGAAAG
>LWDY01000064.1:2750000-2767500 GCA_001624995.1 Puccinia horiana | reverse complement strand
TTCCAGGACTTCTCTGAGATCCTTAGTTTAGTTTCAGCATGGTCTTTCAATGCCCCAAGAATCATGTTGTACATTATATCAAGATTAATCATACATGTTGGATCCCAGTAGGGAAGCTCTTCAAGAATAGAGTAACACACTCCAGTATTTTTGAAAATCTCTTCACGTTGATTATTTGAGCTAGCATTCAACCATTCAGAAATGTTATGTTTGTGTTCTTGAAGACTCCGCGCCTTCCACAAAATAGGCTGAACTTCATTTTTATCCTCCTTTGTTATGGTACAGAAATTACAAAACATAGTTCCAGAATGACTTTTGAACCCAGTGATACGGCGCATTGCAGGGAGGTCAGCAATAATTGTCAACATGGCTGCTCTGATACTTCTGCCTTGAGGATATTGAAATGTTTGGGAAAAGTAAACCCCCTTCCACAAGATCTTGAGCTCTTCAATGAGTGGTTCGAGGAGATTGTTTAATTGTGTGCCTGTAGGCTCCTTTGGTCCAGGAAGGATTGCTGAAACATATACATTTGCAGGTTTTAGGCGGTGCTCAGGAGCGAGGTTCAAGAAAACAAGAATCAAAGTTCCAAGACTGGCATGTCGGCTTGATTTTCCAAAAGCATTGAACCAGTCAATATAAAGGGCAAATGCAAGATTTCCATCTTGTGATAAAAAGGTACGGTTTTCATTTTTCCCTTTAAACTCATGCCACACATGGCCATCCCAAATATCTGTCATGATTGATCTTTCTTCTCTTTGCAGATGGATGGAAATTTCTTCCTCAATTCCAGGCCGTAGGATAAATCTTGTCAACCAACTCTGGAAAGGTTGATAAACAAAGGTTTTATCAGATTTGAATTTTTGTTCTTGATTTTTTTTGCGTTTATCAATCAAATTGGTTGAGGTCTTCATTCTTCCAATTGAGGTCTGGCATGCTTATTCAATTTGATACTTTTTGAGGTGGCGCTCACAGGTGATTTCAGGATCTGTGATTTCATTCTCCAGGCTTACAAGATGTAAGCAAGTTGGACAGCATGCATAGATGTTGATATCTGCATCAAGATTTAGCTGATCAAAGATAGTTGAAGTGCTAAGGGGAACCTTGCTGAGCTGATTGATTGAGTTTGGTGAAAATTCTGAGAGAACTACCTTGTTTTGAATATTCAATGCTTCAAGGAGAAATCAGGAAGACTCTCTACTCATGTTATGAAAGAGACTCAACATTGAGGTGAATACCATGGTAAAGATGACATGTCGATCATTTTGTTTCCAAGAGACTTGTTCCCATTTTGATGAGTCAAATATGGGTAACTTGTGTGATTGGGAAGTTGATGGATTTGGATCTGCTGGGGAGGCCATGTGATAAGATGTTGTTTGAATCAAATTTTGAGATTGAAATGTTCTGTCAAAATTATTTTCACTTAAGATTTCTGGCAGAAGATTTTGAGGTAATAAAGACACCTTGGAGATATGTATTTCATACTGTTTGTTACTAAAGGGAAGGCCTGGCCGTGGGCCATAAGGGGTCATGTGTTGCTTTTTTGCAAAAGTATGACATGTGCAGATTTTATAACCATGAGGAAGGGAGGATGGAATTGTAAAAATTGAAGGCAGGATGAAGAAACAAAGATAGGGAAACTACTGCTATTTATCTTACTTTTAGATAAGTGGATGATTGAAGACAAAGGTGCGGTAATTCATATTTTACTTGTTTTTTCTTTAACAGAAAAGAATGCAACATGATTCATTGGAGATAAGGTATGATTGAAACATGTTTCCTTATCAAGGATAAGCAAATTTGAAGCAGGGATTGAAACATGTTTAAAGACATAATGAAAGGAAACATAAATAATGAAATTCAAATCAGATGTTTTTAAGTGTAGCTACTGGACAGTCATAGCGATTGGGAACATTCAAGACATGCTCTTCCCTTGGGTGACATTCAATCCAATGGTAAAAGAAATCAAGTACAATATATTTGGCAAGATCATAGCGAGAAATGCGGATAGGAGTGAAAGTGGGGGAAAAAAAGCCTGATTGATAAGAGAGAATATGTAAGAGTTGGTTCTCTTCCATACGGGCTCTGGAATACAATCTTCAGATGGTGGTTCAAGACAGTTGAATTTGGACACAACTGAGATCATTAATAGAGAGATTGATGCCAAGAAAATATTCTTGTCAGTTGGAGCAAGAAAAATACCACAAACACCAGAAACACAAAATGAGGCAAGTAGTGCATATTGAGGTCTTGAAACGTGTTCTGAGGGAAGATTTGAACATTGTTCAGAGTAATGGGTGACAGACTGATCAGATTGTAGAATATTGCACCAGGCTTTGAGAACAGAAAATGCAAGGAGCATTAGGATAATATTTTCAATTAACTTGTCGAGGGAAGAGAAGCTGATTTTGGGATCATTGGATTTGGGTGTGTTTGTTGTTGATCCAGTTATTTCCATAGAAGCAGGTGATTTTTTCAGGCAAGATATAAAGTAATTGATCTTGGCAAGATCGGGGCTGAGTTCGTTGTCAGAATCAGTTGGCTTTTCATAAACCGGAAGAGCACTGATGTCTTGCGCTACAAGGGATACAGACTGAAAGAAGATTGAAGCCCACTTGAGTTGTGCTTTCTCGTTGGGATAGAAAAGCATGTTAAAAAAGGGGTGGAGCTCAGATCCAAGTTCGGTGTGTGTTGGATCCTTGCTGCCTCTGGTGGGAAACTTCCAAATATCAGGTCGGAATAAAGCTTCATTTGAGAAGGGTGATAGAACATCTGGGCCTGTTGTGGGGGAGAGTATTTTCAATTACACAGATCATTCAACTTGGATTATAGTTTGAAATAAAACTACAACATACCTTCTGTTCTGAGATCTTTGAGCCAGGCTTTCATGGTTGTTCCAGTGACTGGTTTGAAATGAATTCGTGAGGAGAGGGTGTCACTGTATGCAGTTGGTTGAACCATTCCCTTTGTGCGCATTCTGTATAGTTGAGTAACTGATTCAAGTGCCATTTTGTATCCCTCATAGAGAACGTTAGAAGTTGATGAATAAGTTTGATGGATTGGTTGTAATATCTCTTGATGCTTTTTGGTGAAGGGTGCTGGAAAAAAATCTCATGTGGCATGTCAGATTTATAGCCAGGAAAATACAATCTGCTGAGGGATTTATTCTCACATTTTGGTTTGGATTTGTTGATTTTTTCCTTAGCTGGCTCGGATGTAGTTGCACTCTGGTGTGCTGCATTAATTTCAGAGGAGTTTTGGGTTATCTCCAAGTTTTTCACCTTGAGGAGTATTTCGACTAGGTTGACTTTCAGGATGATCGGGTTGGTCTTCACTTGAAATTGGGGTTGGCTGTTTGTTTTGATTACGTTTGAACTGTTGATTCTGAGTGTTGGGTATATCAGAGGTGCGATGACTCTTGGAAAGATCTGGGGTTTGTTTTTCTGACTGAACATCTTGAGGGTTTTCTTTCTCTGGAATTGGGTTGGGAATTGGTGGTTGATCTGGGATAGGCTTGGTTGGAGGATTTTGAGAGGAGGTATTTTTGTCTGAAGTTGGAGCTTCATTGTCTTCATGACAGGTGGATTAGTTTGTTTGTGCATGATCTGTATTATTGGCAGGAGCTGAGTTGAAGTTGTCTAGATTGGGTGAGGAATGTTCTTGAGTGGCATGACTGTTCTCTTTATCTGGTTCAGGGGCTTCTGATTTGGCAGGGTCCTTTCTAGTATTGGCAGGAGCTGAGTTGAAGTTGTCTAGATTGGGTGAGGATTGTTCTTGAGTGGCTTGACTGTTCTCTTTATCTGGTTCAGGAGCTTCTGATTCCACAGGGTCCTTTCTAGAAGTAAATTTATGTCCTCTTTTTTTGGAAGGCTTGTGGATAAAGCGAGAGTAAGGTCTTTTCTTCAGAAGATTTTGAGGAGCAACTTTGACTTCTTCAATATCCGGGAGGCTTTCCCCTTTCTCTACAAATTTCATTGACCATAAATCAGCCCTCAAAAAAAGTTTGATTTCCCAGCTGAGGAGAATAGCTACATACCTTTTTTGGATTCATCAATTGCATCAATCGCCTTCTGAGTATGAACACGAACTGTGAGAGGAAGCGACTTGTCATTAAGAATCATCCTTAACGTGTCACATTTTTTCTTGATGTTGGCAAGGAAGGCCTCCGGAGTTATTATTGATATGTCATCATTGAGGAAACCACTGGTGTCAGGGGGTGGAGATGGTGGGTTTTGGCTTGAGCTTGGATTGGGATTGGTTGAAACTTCAGGCCACTTGGGGGTCTGGGAGTCGATTCACTGAGCCAAATGATGAGAAATTGTCAGTGATAATATGATACCAAAAGATGAAGTAGATAGAAAGAATGTCACTCCATCGAGAAGTGGTTTATTGAGACTTTGACTGACCTTCTTCATTAGATTCCTCTTTGGGAAAAGAAGTAATAGGTGATGAAGCTGGTGCAGTCTGTTGAGTATCTGAGGGAATCATTTTGTGGTAGACGATTAAGAAAATGTGATGGAAGATTCAAATCAGTGAAGGTCCACTGAGATGGGGGGAGTGGAAGGGATTCCTGAATACAAGAGTATTTATATTGTTGAAAAGTGGTGTAGTGGTGGTAGCAACAAGGGACCTATGTCTGGATGGATTTGGAAACAATTAATCAGCAGTTGTTGTGCAAATAATCAATAAGCTGACTTGCACATAAATAATAACTTACTAAGCTTATAAATTACATGCATCATCTTGATTATGAATATCTATGCATAATTTATAGGAGAGATGGAAATATTGACTCGCCAGGGGGAAAGATGGTGTTTCTAACCTAGGCATCACGTGCCTCAACACCTCCAAAAACAAGATCTGTTTGTCCAAGTGCCACGAAACATGCATCATAGAGAGACTTGTTAATTTGTACTGAGAATCCAAATCAGGTGGCCTCTGGGATTGCACTGTTTGATGAAAGAGAAGATTTGAAGCCCAGAAGATATCTGTAAACCCATCAACGGCATTGAAATCAACAACAGCTGATATTCCAGGAAGAAAAAATTGTGCATATTCAACATCAAATCCATCCTCTCTTGAAGCAGGTGCACCAGTATCTTCTGTAATTCCACACCATCCACCATAAGAAATTAAATTTACATCATTGTCAATATGAGCTTTGTTGAAAAACTCTCCCCAAGTGGCAGTGAGATTGGAAGCAAATGGACAGGTGGAAATTTGAGTGAATTCAGATGAAGAAAAGCTGGGAAGCTTAGCTGAGGCCATCTTCTGAACAAACTGGTCGAACAATCCAGGAGCCAATTTTTGGAAACAACAAGCAATTATAGAATCCACCTGTGGCATCCTGAGGAGAAGACTTCTCCACTGATGATAATCTTCTTCAGTTTGAATATTTGAGGGGGTGTAGGTACCTAATTTCAAGAATTTATTAGTATTTTGAATCAAAAAATTATATATCAACATGAGAGAAAAATAAAATCCATACCACAGTGTCCACCATTCTGCCCATACCCTTTTCTCCAACCAAATGCTTTCATAATTCCATCTAAGAGTGATCCATTCTTTTGATCATTGTAGAAACATCCAAGTTGAACAAGGGTAGTTGTCAGAAATTTGATTTCTTCGATTTCTTGCGGTTTCATCTCAGACCATTTGGTTTGCTTGACAAAGAGACCAAGTTCGCGGTTGAAGTTGGTAATAATAGCTGTGGCTTTGTCTGGCTTCACATGGTTTTTGGCTTGATGGAGAAATTGTTGAGTAAAATTCACTACATTGACCTCTGGGCATTTGATTTCTTGTGGGGGGGGGGGGGGGGTGATCTGATTGATACTAAGAGTAACAGTGGGGAAATCAAAGATATCTTTGAAAATGAAGGTAGCAGGATTGTTCGGATTTGGTATAATATTCTGGACAGAAAACTCATGCTCAGCTTGGTTGGCACGTCGATTCAAAACCGAGCATGTAAGGATGGGTCTAGGGATTGTGTAATTCTTGTTCATTTCGCTCTTCCGATCCAAATGTTTAAGATTGAAGTTTTGATATTGGTTCTGCTTGAACGTATTTGACTAGATTTGCTGAGAGAGAGAGAGAGTGTGTTGAATAAGATTGATAGAATTTTTTTTGCTTGAGTCTTGAAGCACCAAAACAATTTAATTTTTACAGAAAATCTCAAACATCTGACAGTTTCTTACTGAATGACTCCTCAATCAATTCTGAGATACAAAGTATGAGACATGCTTGGTCAAAAGCGATTGATCCTGTATGAAAAAAGCCAAAGGCACAACTGAAACAAAGGATGCTCGCTTCGTGTGATGGATATGTACCTGAGACTATTTGGAAGAATGAGGTGCATTCCTATGTCCAATTACATGTAATTGGACATAAGACCACATCCTTTGGGTTCAATTACTATGGAAAACAATCTCTTTTATGAAGTGTCAGTTGAAGCGACTGAGGCCAAGGACACTAATTGAAACCTAGTAGCTTTCGGCCGTTAGTGAGGATCTCAGCTGAGATTGGTTGGTTAACATTTGGCACGATGATTCATGAAGAATCTTGGTAGATTCCTGCAGGATCAATAACCAGATGGTCAATTTTAATTTAGCAGGTTATTGTTGGTACTTTGGCAATCTCAGCAATGCCTCTTAAAACTTTGGCAAAGGTGAATGAGAATTACTACTAGACTTTGCTAGAAGATTGGTAAAAAATGATTCTTTCTTGATGTAGCAATCATGATTGCAACTCAGAAACAATAAAAAAGATGACAAAAAAGCGGTTACTCCAAATTCAGTTCAGGTTTGGTGAAGCTACTACAAGTATTTATTTTTTTGGATTCCCTGATTGCCTTGCGCATGTTGTGTGGGATCTTGAGGAATCCTTCAATGTCAGGATCATGATAATGTAATTTGATCTCACCAATGTGTTGCATCAATGCCAATCAATGCTGATGATGATCTACACAATCAAAATCAGCATTGCTCCAATTGATCCAAAGTTGATTCAAACTAACCGGGATTATAGGAACACCTCTTGCCTTTAGCAATGCATGCCAAACAGCTCTTCAAGTTTAGACCGAGCCAGCATTGATTCATTTTTTCTTGCAATTGCACACAATTGAGACACATGGTCTGATTGTGAAAACAAGGAGATATAGTATTAATAAAACTACTAGGTAACAACCAATTTTTAAGGAAGGACTGATGGAAAAACTGACCCTTTTGTTCATTGTTCTTTTGGATTCTCGGTGGGGGAGTGGAATGGTCATTGCCAACTTGGTGGAATAGTTTTTTGAAAGTAAGATAGTAAAGAGGAATCCGGTATTTGTAGACATACTTCCTTTCCAGAAAGGGCAGAGACAAAACTGCATACAGAATAAAAGCCACACCAATCATATTGCAAGGAGAATGGCTAGGTCGTTGTCCTTCTAAGAACAGGCTATTGAGAAGGCTGCGCCACGGTCTCATGTCCGATTACATGTAATCAGACATGGGACTGTGGTAGGTATGTTACAAGAAACCACTGAGAAGAAAACAAAGCCTCAGTGCGTTTCCAAAACGCCTGCAACCTCAGAACATTCTGCAAACGCACCAAGGCCTGTATGGCGTTCAATAACAACAACCCAGGCTTCCAAAGATGCACTGCCACCAGAATTCAAATCTGGTGGGGGCCTTCTGGCACGTTCCAATAATGCATTGGGGAAAAGTACCCGGCGTTTTATAAACGTTCAAGCCCTGAGACGGCCTGACTGTTCTCAAATCAATTGGAGAATGACTGTTCTCCAATCAATGGGAGATTGGGTGCTTGGCCTTGAAGTCGATTGGAGATCCAATCTGGTTGAAAACCTCCCCTGATTCTCAAATCGATCAGAGAGCACCTGATGAAACTGAGATAACTGAAAAGGTCATTCGGATGAAAGACGCGCCGCAGTCCCATGTCCGATTACATGCAATCGGACATGGGACTGCGGCGCATCCCACTCCAGATGATCAAATCGAGCAGATCTGCAGCAGCAGCATCCATGAATAGTGTTCTGAAGGAGGGATGCGCCGCAGTCCCATGCCCAATTACATGTAATCGGACATGGGACTGTGGCGCATCTCACTCCAGAAGATTGAAATGGAGCCGTTCTGTAGTCTGACCGGCCGAACATGCGATTCAGCCTGTCTGACCCGTCAAACAGGCTGAACTGCCTGTCTGACCAGCCGAACAGACTAGTTAACCGAGCCATTCAGTCTTTCTGGCTGGTCAGCCTGTCTGACCGGTCGAACAGGCTGTTCAGCCTGTCTGACCGGTCGAACAGGCTGTTCAGCCTGTCTGACCGGTCGAAAAAGCTGTTCAGCCTGTCTGACCGGTCGAACAGGCTGTTCAGCCTGTCTGACCGGTCGAACTGGCTGTTCAGCCTGTCTGACCGGTCGAACAGGCTGTTCAGCCTGTCTGACCGGTCGAACAGGCTGTTCAGCCTGTCTGACCGGTCAAACAGGATATTCAGCCTGTCTGACCGGTCGAACAGGCTGTTCAGCCTGTCTCACCGGTTGAACAGGCTGTTCAGCCTGTCTCACCGGTTGAACAGGCTGTTCAGCCTGTCTCACTGGTCGAACAGGCTGGTCAAACAAGCCGTTTCAGCCTGAGACCAGGACATATCCATCCCTGGATCCCCCCAGGGGGTAAGAGGTACTTGCAGGTGGTACCTGGGTACCGCACGGCTGTCCCACCAAATCCAAGTACCTAGTACCGCACCCGGCACCGCTGCGCGGGTGCAAGGAGGGTGTGAGGGGTACCTTCCAAGCAGTACTAGGTACCCGCTGTGGGTACCGAATGCCTATCTCTAGGCACATCCCTCCTTCAGAAGAGCGTTCATCGATTCTGCTGCTGCAGAACGACTGCATTTTGATCTTCTGGAGTAAGATGCGCCGCAGTCCCATTTCCGATTACATGTAATCGGACATAGGGCTGCAGCGCGTCTCTCCTTCAGAACAATAAAACACAACATTCCACATGTAATCGGACATGGACTGTGGCGCCTCTCTCCTTCAGAACAATAAAACACAACATTCCAGCAGCAGAGGTACTGAAAAGGTCATTCAGATGAAAGATGCGCCGCAGTCCAGACAATCACAATCAAGCCTTTCTGCAGCAGTATCCATGAATGGTGCTCTGAAGGAGAGATGTGCCGCAGTCTCTTGTCCAATTACATGTAATTGGATGTGGGACTGTGGCACCACATCTCTCCTTCAGAACAGCTTTCAACAGAGTCACTAAAGGTATGATGTGTGTAGTCTGAGTTCTAATTACATGTAATAAGAGATCAGAGCAAGCAGATCCAATCCTCAGATAAGTGAACATTCATTCCTCATGATACATGTTTCAAATCTGCTGTCCTTTTACAAGTTGATTTAATGCTGTCTCATAATGACACTGGTTTCAAATCACCTGCATGCATCTCAAACCTGTTTAGCATGCTTACAGTATTTTTGTGGAAGATTCTAAACTTCTCTACATTGAGGGTATATAAAGTATCTGGTCAACAAGATTCAAAGCTGAACTCTCCGCTGATTATTCTCCATTACAGATAATATGAAAAGTCTGTTAAGTTGTCTTGGAGTTATCTATTCTCCTCTTGCAAAGCTTGAAACCACTGCAGAGAATGAGCTACTTCTTGAACAAAAAACCTATTGGGCTTCTCTGGAACCATATCAAGATGAAATCAGAGTTCACATCCCAAATCTCAAATCACATATAGGCTCCATCCCTTTCCCACTCAACTCACTCTTACTTGATTACCTCACTGAACCAACCTCCTTTGGTCCTCTCAGAGGTATTAAAGAACCCATTCCAACACATCTTCATCTTTGTATTGAAACTGTTTTGCAAATTGATACCAGTCCACTGGCTTCATTCAAATTGGCCTTGACACTTTTTATGAAAGAGAATCTCATTGATACACTCTGCAGAAGGTTAATTGAAATAAACATATTCCCAGAAGCACCAAAGAATTATCAGCCCAGCAAGCATCTTGGAAGTCAACTTGTCATAGTTCCACCTCAACTTGCTTATTCCGCAGAAAGAATTCCCAACATATGCTATGATACCCAGCTTCTGACAATCCCTAGTGGATGTGATCTACCACACACTTATCCCCCAAATCAAATAATCACATCAAAACTTCTACCTCATCAATCTCAGGGTCTATCTTTCATCCTTGATCGGGAATCTGCCACCTCATCCTCTGCACAAGCCTTATGGCAAGTAAATAAAACAAATCACATATATCTTTGGACACACAAAGTCAGTGAGCAGCAAATTTCAATGTCAAATCCAAGTCAAATTCCTGAAACACCTCTAGGCTCAATTCTGGCGGATGATATGGGACACGGAAAATCCCTGCAGGCCATTTCTGTTATTGCATGTTCTCAACACAATGCCCAAAATTTTTCATAAAATCTCAATAGCCACAGTACTTTAATAATTTGTCCAGCAAGACTACTTAATAATTGGGGAAATGAAATTGAAAAACACACCCATCATAATTCAATCAAATATATAAAATATCATGGACCACACCGGAATTCACACCCAAGTCATATTATAATTTCAGCAAATGTTATTATCACAACATACGAAATAGTTCGAGCAGAATTCCAAGAATTTCAAGATCCTTTACCCAAAATAAAATCATTAATTTTCTCAAAATGTTGGTTTCAAATAATCCTGGATGAGGCTCAGTCAGTAAACTTCAATTTGTTCAAATTTCACATAAAACTCTCCTAACTCAAAGCATATTAAAATTTCATGTAGCACAATCAGAAATTCAGAATTGAAAACACAAACTGCTGTCCACAGTATTTGTGCTAATAGGAGATTGTGTCTCACTGGGACCCCTTTGCAAAATAGTTTGCATGACTTGATGGCTCTATTAAATTTCATTTGTTCAGATCTCAAAACACAGTACAATAATTAGTCTGAAATCCTCAAGCCACACCTGAAATGCGGAAATGTCAAGCCATTTCAGCTCATTCTCAGACATTTCATGTTGCGCAGGATCAAGAAACTGGCCTTAACAGACCTTCCAGGAATCACTCACCACAATCTACAAGTCCCATTGACCTCACCTGCTCAAAAATACTACAATGAACGTTTCAATTTATTTATCAATTCATTCAAAAAAAATCAATCATCGGATATCAGAAAAGAACAAAGATTTTTTGCACATCTCCAGAACCTGAGAGGTATATGTGATCATCCACTACTTGCTGACCCACTTCTCAATCTCATTCAAGATGGAAAGAATTTCGTCACCAACACGGTTGAAAAACCTGAAAATTCAAATAAAGTGGACAAGACCATACACCATCAAGTGACCTATAAATTGAGATGTCAAAGTCAAAAAATTATACTACTATGTGAAATGCTCAAAAAGAAGTCACCCCTCATTGACGAGAAAGAAAAAATTGTTATTTTTTCTAATTGGACTAGATTTCTGGATTTGTAAGTATCCTGAAAACCTTCATTTTTTTTTATGTACACTGAAGTATTTTTATTGATTATCAGGATTGGGATATCCCTAGCAGAAAATGCCATCTCATTTTACCGCCTTGATGGCTCACTTGATTCAAAATCACAGGATAGATGTTTAAGTGATTTTTCAACCAGTGTAACAAGGAAAGTTCTGCTTGCCTCAATACAGACTGCTGGGGTAGGACTAAATATTACGTGTGCCAGTGTTGCCTTCATTATGGTAAGTGACTTTTTCAATTCCTGGTATTAAAAAAATTGAAGAAATAAATACCTCAGGAACCACATTGGAAACCAACAGTTGAAGCCCAGGCATTTGACCGCCTTCATCGCATTGGACAAAAGAACTTTGTGAAAGTATTTCATTTTATAATTCCAAACACCATTGAAGAGAAAATTATGAAGGTGTGTTGAATTGTTTGAATTGAACAGAAAAGTCTGATATTGATGTGAATGAATCAAATTCAAGGTACAACACACAAAAAAACAGCTGGAAGAGTTAGTTCTTGTATTGATATGAATAGAAATAGAAATACAATTCAAGCATCTGATTCATGTTGAAAATTTCAGGTCGACAATATTGACCACTACAGATTGGAGAGAACTTTTGAAAGTTATGATAGGCAAATGAAAAAATGAAAACAACCGGAAAAAATTATTCAGGTCTCTTTGGCTTGAAATCATCAGTCATGATCATTAACTGCCTTATCTTCAAAGCCTCACAGGTTACATCTGTCAAGCTTTCCAACCATTCTTCGTCATATACCTGTCCAGAAAGCTTTTCTGGAATCCGTGGCTTCTCCTCTTCTTTTCCCCCCTCCTTTCATGGCAAGATCTGTTTTTTTTTGCTTTGATTTCCCTATTCTTGATCCTACCTGGATATGATTATCAATCATCTGTAATAGTTTTGAAAAGCCATGTGAGCGCCAACTTAACCACCCCATCAACTAACACCTCCTCAGTATCTGAGCAAACTGCTGGATCATGAAATTGTGCTGCAAGTTCTGGATAACCATTTTTATCACACCATTGTTGTCTTCTTTCACAAACCTTCATCACAAAAAAAGAATATCATTAACATGAAATTTTCAAATAGCTTAACACACAAAAGGAAACAGGAAACTCAAACATACCCTTGACTGAGTTTTGATGGCTCTATTACGTGCTTCCAACAAACGCCCACCATCTTTTTTCAGCAACCTCCACTGAGTTTGAATATATGTAAAGTACCTTTCAAGAAAGGCGTGAATAATTGCATGTGTTGTGTTCTGGAGACCAAACAGAATATTTGTATTCTCCGGAATGAAGAGCCATGGAAAGAGTTCGATAAAGCAATAAGTCCATAAGCTGGTTGTATGGATGTTTCCATGAGCTTTCCCAGTCGAAGTTGAAGCATGTCAGACCTAGATCCCGCAACTTAGTTTGAAGCCAGCTCTTGTAAGCATGTATATGACTGCTCTGGCTTGGAGGAGCGGTTGATCAAATCCAAGATTTTTCCCCCTCTGAACAGCAAGATCACGCTCTTCAACAGTTACTTCAGACAGAAGGGTCTGAAAATCAGTACCAGAAAGACCAAGGAGTAATTGCATGTGTTTGTGCACAATATTCTTCATTTGATCAGATCCTTCTGGTAAAGTTCCCCAAATCTCTTTCATGCATTCCCTTTGAGTGGTCTTCTTTGCAGATGCAGATGCTTTCCTTCGAAGTCCTGCATGTTGATGTGCTCTCGAGTTGGCCGCATAATCTTCAGCTTCAGAATCACCCTTGTTGTGATCATAACGTCTTTCACCTTGAGCTCTTTGGACATTTCGAGAAGAAGAAGCTTCCTCTTGAGGAGCAGGATTCCGGCTTCTAGTGGTAGAAGATTCTTTTTGACTGCTATTTTGAGTACTGGGATTTTGATTTTGAGGTGCTGACTTTTTGTTTTGAGTTTGAGGTGCAGGAGTTTTGTCAAGAGGTGTGGAACGTTCTTTTTGATGGCTAGTTTTGGTGGGAGAATATAGATTTTTAGGATCGGGAGCAGGAGAAGTTCCACTTGGAGGTGCAGACTTTTCATTTCGACCAGAAGAATCTCTAGTTTGAAGAGAATGAGACATGTTTGGAGGAGCAGAAAGGTGTTTTGGCCGGCTAGTTTGAGACACACAATCCATAATTAGAGTTTTGGTTTTCATCATTATACCAGTTGGAGGACAAGACTCCTCATTTTCAGAGGGAGGAGTCTTGTTTGGTTGGACTGAATTATCAATTTGATTACTGGTTTCAAGGCCAGAAGTTGCATTTTGTGGACTTGAGTTTTGAATTTGAAGAGATGAAGGAGGAATGTTATTCTTATTGAGTTCAGAATTGGGATTTTTATTTTGTTGGAGCTAATATCAAGACAAATGGGTTGCCTTTGGTGTTGGAAATCGTGTTGTGTGCCAGTTTGGGGGCCATCGAAAGGTTGCCTTCTGCTGTTCATATTGTACATTGGAACCAGAATCAGTTGGAGAAGAGGAATTTTTGGGATTTGAAATTTCTATCTCTTTTGAGAGTGGATGGTGTACTGATTTAATTCGAAACCTTGAAGTTGAACCTTTTGGCGAATCCAAAACGCCAGAATTGAACTTATGTTCCAAAAAAGGAATTTGAGGGTTGATGTTCTCATCTACAAAACATTCATTTAGGAAGGCAATCAGATTCACTTGAAATATGTCAACATATTTCCTCAAAAGAAAAAAACCACTGCTAGTTTCCATTTCCCTGTCCACTTCCACCTCCTCCCTAGATTTTCCTTTCCCCTTCATCTGATCGACTGGGGAAAATTAATTTTGGAAGAAAATCAGATTCACTTGAAATACATCAACATGTTTCTTCAAAAGAGACAAACCACTGCTGATTCCCATTTCCCTGTCCACTTCCACCCCCTCCCTCACTTTTCCTTTCCCCTTTGCCCGCTCAACTGGTGAAAATTAATTTTGGGATACAATCAGATTCACTCGAAATTCATCAACATATATCCCCAATAAAGAGACAAAACACTGCTAGTTTCCATTTCCCTTTCCACTTCTCCGCCCTCCCTAGCTTTTCCTTTCCCCTTCATCCACTCAACTGAGGAAAATTAATTTTGGGAGACAATCAGCTTCACTTGAAATACGTCAACATATTTCATCAAAAGAGACAAACCACTGCTAGTTTCCATTTCCCTGTCCACTTCCTCCCTATCCCCTTCATCCGCTCAACTGGAGATGATGGCTCATGATCTATCTGGTTTCATGAACCATGAATCAACAAGATGTTTTTGAAAAAAAGAACGATTGAAAAGATAAGAAACTCACAGCATGATCTTTTAAAGTTTTCCAATGCTTTTTCAAAATCAAAAAACTAAATGTCAGTTACTTAATTCAGAGCTTTAATTGTATTGGAAAATAGTACTTACATTTCGGTTGAATTGGTTGAAGTTTTGTGAAATATCCTTCCCGCGCTGCTTTGCTGAATATCCTGTGCCGACTTGGCTCCAACAACACCCTCTTTGTAGCTTTCATTCCAGGGGAAGGCTCCAGGTTTTGTGGCCATACCATGTGCCTACGATGCTCCATGCTTGGTGGATTGAGGCTCTTCAGGGTCAGATCAGGTGTTGGTGGTGCCAAGCCATCTCCAGGGTTTTGTGGCGTCTTTTGAGGTAGGCTTCGGAATTTCTCAATCTTTTCATCTGGATCAAAATTGGATTAGTAATCAGATCACAGCCTTAAAGGACATTTTAAAACTGATGAATTCTCACGATATTCTAAAGCTTTTCTGGTTAGAGGTGCTTTTTTAAAAAGAACATCCTGCCTCCTTGCAAATGTTTTTGCATATTCTTTGACTTGGGCTTATGAATATTTGAAAATTCTTGTGCGCTTCTAGAAGAGAAGAATAATGCATACCACCTGCATCCTCTATACCTTCTGGAATCACTGTTGGATCCCAAAACTCCCTTTCCACCGAGTTCCATGATTTTGGATCATTTTTACCCAAATCATAAGCAAAAGGTCTTTTAGCTTGGTGGGCTGAACCAGAATTGGCCAACGCTAAAAAATCAGAAGCAAACATCAGCCACAAACCATCAAGTTTTTATTTCATAGAAATTAACCTACATTCATCAACATCAATAATGAAGCCACCCGAAATCTCATCATGAATTTGATCATCTGGTTTCCTATCACCTGATCTGTCTCTCCATACATTTTTTGTAGGGGATTCCACTTTTAATATGAAAAAATTCATCAGCAAAAGCATGATAAATGAATAAATATGTCTGGAATGAGATCATACTGTCTTCATCTTCATCCACCCATCCCATTGTCCTACCCCCTGATGTATTAGCTTGCATCGATGATTCCCCAGTCCAATTTCCCCAACCTAGTTGTTTCTCCTCAGAGCCATGATTAATTTCCTTCTCTGGTGAATCCACAGGTACTGAAGGTCCTCTCCCAGGAAAATTGAGGCTTTGAGGATTGAAATAAGTGCTGTCATCACCTGCACAAGAAAAAATATTGAGCACCGGTTTTTTCTACAACAAATTTTTGAAAGAGTATATCTAGAAGGACATACTGTCAGAAGACTGGCTCTGCCTAAGAGAAACCCAAACCGGATCATTTCTCCCACCACCATGAAAAACTCTTCTATCTTTAGCAATCAAAGCTTGGGGATCAAATGTAGAAGCAGCTGAATCACTTGTAGCTTGACTCGTGCCACGCTGACTATTACCTTCAACCTTGAACTCTCCAGGTGGACCATCTTTTGCTTCTGAAACAGTGAGAGCAGGAACTGGTGGTACTGTTTTTTTCAACGGAACTTGGTATCAGCCTTGTGGTAAATTGATCCTCTATTTATCTATGTTTTTCACTTGCTAGTTTTAATATTTATAGGGAGAAAAAACAAGAGTAAATCCTAGTGTGACTGATCTCACCATTTACTGCTAGAGATTTATCCTGGTTGGATATCCCTCTTTTGGTGATTTGACTTTCTGACAGCTTACCGGTAGTCAGAGCCTTTTTCAAGGCTGAAGAAGTATTGCTACCTGAACGAGAACGGCCAGAAGTTAATTTTTTTCGTTTTGAAGGAGTTCTCTTGATTTGGGTTTTGCGTTGCTTTGCTGCCACTGGAGTTCCTGAAAGGGGTGGACATATTTATTGATCAGTAATAATTCCACAAGCAAAAAATCAGAAACATACCAGCCCTGTTGCTCCCTGTAGAAGAAAGATCTAAATCAATTTATTAATCAGAAAGAAATCAATTGATTTTAATAAAAACCATCTTCCTCACTACTGTGTTGAGCTTGTCTTTTGGGGAGCTTCAGTGTCTGCTTCTAAGAAAAAATAAATATAAGAATGCATAAAACTCATGCAAAAATAATAGAAACATGCACGGATTAATCTTTGAGAAGCTTCTAAGTCTTTTTGGGTTGATAGATCTGTATTCAACTCGGAGTAAATATCTGAAACAGAATCATCTATGGCTAGATTTAGGGATTTTAAAATAAAAAATAATAAATCTTAGTAAACTTTGAACACACAGAAAAGCTTTCCAGACGGTGCTGTAACTTTTTAGGGGGTCATTAAAAGATATTGAGCAATCAGAAATAAGCAAAATTAAGGAAGGGATAGACTAACAATCCTCACTACAATGTTTAGGCACTTCAGGAATGGTATTTTCCATTTTAATTAAGAATTAGTCACGAAGACTAGTAAGTGATTTATTGGTGGAGGTTGGGGAATGGGTAATTTGAAAAGCTTAGATAAATCTAGTATATATCTTCAAATTCACTATCAGGAGCGATCCTTGTGGTTGTTGTTTGTCAAGAGGCAAGTAATCTTTCATAACAAGAAAGCCCTATTCTATAGAGTTTTAAGCAGATAAATAAGGCAAACCAGATGAGTCATAGCACACTGCATGCTTGTTGACTTTCATATCCATGCCAAATATTCAATGGTAGTTGGCAATTGAGAGCAACGAATTCACCCTAAACAAT